>OX387191.1:32179576-32753238 GCA_947561395.2 Buxus sempervirens | reverse complement strand
GTTTTTATCCTCTCAAATTCTAATTAGAAAGATGAAGGAATTGGAATGTATGAAATGCTATTCTAATACAAATAACAATATGACTGATAAAATTATTGGAATTGACAATCAAGATATCTTTTTAAAATAATAAGTTTAAATATCTTGGATCAAGAGCACAAAAAGATGGTGAAATTGATGAAGATGTTGCACATAGAATTAGAGCTGGTTGGCTTAAGTGGAGGGGGGCGCTTCTAGGCTTTTGTGTGATAAGCGTGTTCCACATAAATTAGAAGGTAAGTTGTATAAGATAGCAACTAGAACAGCTATGTTGCATGGTGCAGAATGTTGGGCAGCAAATAATCAGCATGTTCAGAAGATGAGGATGCTAAGATGAAATTGTGGGAAAACTAAGAAAGACAAAATAAGAAATGAAGACATTTAAAAAATGATTAGGCATAGAATGCATTAGGATCAAATGGAGAAGAGTAGGTTAATATGGTTTGATCATGTAAAGCGGAGATCTAGAGACGCACTTGTAAGAAGATGTGAGATTGAAGGGCCTAAGCGAGTAAAAGGAAGACCTAAAAAGATATGGGATGGAATGTAATGAAACAAGACTTATAAAAATGTAAATTAACTAAAGATATGATTTTTGATAGAGCAAGATGGAGAGAGATTCGTGTCGCCAGCCCCTCTTTGGTGTGAATTGGCTTATAATGATAATGATGATGAGTTTACTATCCCACCTGGTTGCCCTGTGATGGTTCTTTTGAAGGTCATGTTTTTGTGGATAGCTTCTTTGGATATGCTTGTTTCATGGATCATCTTAAGTGTCCATTTTGAGCAAAATGTATTCCATGTAAACTAGAAGGAGATTCAGTAAATATATCTTATTAATGCATAGCCCTTTTGTGTTATATATGTAAGTACATATATACATAAATATGTGTATAAATATTGCATATATGCAAATACATACATACATATGTGTGCATGTGTATCTTTGTATGTGTTTGTGTGTGTGTGTGTGTGTGTGTGTGCATTCAGTATTTGTGTGATCATTGCTTGCATGTGGCTTTTTAGGTAATGCATGCACACATAATACATATGCATACATAGACGAGTATGTTTTGGATTTTAACGTGTAAATTAATATACATTTTGAGAAGTTATTTAACTAAAATTTTCCTTACAATAACCAATTTGTGTTGGATTAAACTTAAGTACCAAGGTCGGAGGGTAAAATAGGTGCCAAAAATTAGATGCAAGATAACTTTTTATAGCTTTCATGTTAAGATAAAAAAATTTGTGTACCAATTCATGAATAGATGCATTCAAAATCATCAGTTTAATGTATGAATAGTTACATCTCTTTATGTTTTATATTTTGATTTTTTGAAAATTGGGTTTCTTAAAGAATATATTTTCATTAAATCTCTAATATTGTGCTCGTATTTTTATTTTTTTCTGTTTGTTGTGCTTGTGTTGCCGAATGAATACTTATCTCACAAACTTCTCTTTCTTCAACACTTCAGAGATATCGGTACATTGAGGCATATCAGGTTGATTGCGAACTTAAGAACTTGGAGGATGACTTTATCTCAAAAAGCTTCTATCAGTGAAGAAGTCTCATCAAGGATATCATTGACAAGACACTGGAGATCTGGATTGGTTGTAAGTTCTGTTTCCCTTGACTATTTGTGAATAAGTTTGTGATGATAATTTTTGTTAAGTCATTTAACTGAAGTTTCTGAAGATTGTTGGTCAAAGTAATTTCACAAGGTGATAAGGGGGTTCTTTAAGTTTGAAAAAGGTTTTGATATATTCACAAATAATTAAAGGATTGATGAATTTGTACGTAGTATCATTTTCTTCTATTTTCTTTTCTTTTCTTGGAGTATATGTTAGAGCCTACCTAGGGCATGGATTCTGCTGCATAAAGATCTCGTTTAATCAACTTGTAGCATTAACTTGATTTGGTTGTTACCTGAGAACTTGTGTTTGCTTCTAAATTTATTGAGGTGGTCACCCTACTTGATTGAATCAAAGAAATTGAAGTTTATAATTTTCCTGACTTAATTTCATGCAACTGACAGGAAAAATGCATAGAGTTGCTGCCTGATATTCAACGACAGCAAGTGAAGACTGGTAACTTGCCTGAGAGTACTGTATCATCTGTTAATGAAGTCCGTGCAAAATATGATCTTTCTAGCAGACAACAAAATTCCAGCAGCTTATTGGCTCCCTCATCTGCTAGCTCTTCTCTTCTTCTTCAGATGGATCACACAAATTCTGAGAAAGTATCAGCATTCGATACCCCAGAGAAATCAGGGGTATACGTCAGCAATTCACCTTCCGATCTCCTTAAATATTGCTCACCATCTATTCTTCATCGGTCCCTCAGGACCGTAGGGGGTTCATCTAATCTCCAGGTAAGGGACAGCTTGGCGTCAAGTCAATATTCATTGAGAGGTCTTAGACCTCAAACTGGCATCAGGAAAACTTTCAAATTTGATGGCACCCCAAGTCCTGGAATTCATATTCCTAGTCCCTGGGGTGGTATACCATTGAAAGAAGTGAACAGAACTTCATCAAGAACCCTTCAGAATAATCACTTCCAAGATGGTATTTTTGATGGAATCTTGCCAACTATAGAATGGAATGGGTCTATGTGTCAGGAGGAAAGTAACCATCCTTATAAAGCAGATCCAGTAAACACGCCAAGCAGAAAAAATGGTCAGCCAAAAGATTCAGCTCAATGCCAATATCCCAATCTGTTCACCATTCCATCAGATAGACCTTGGGCTGAGATTTCCTCAGATAATCCAATGGATATCTCATGCAGGTATTTCCTTGTGCAAGCAATGCATTGTTCCTGAAGCAGAAATTTGGATTGCTAACTTTAAATTAATTGACTTGCACTTTCAATGTCTCTGTTCAGTTACAAAAGTGAAGATTCTGAGATCAAGGACATAAATATGAATGGAGGCCCAAGATGGAGGTCTGATGAAACTAGTAAAGATGAAGAGGAGTCAAGTGCCAGAAAATTGTAGGCAGTTTCTCTTTTATTGCTTCTGGAAGGGGAACAAGAAGAAGCAGGTTTGCTACAAGTTGAAGGTTACTTCTACCTTTCTATGTGCATTCATCTGTGGGTGTCAGATGATCGGTTTTGTCCATGGTGAGGAAACAATTTTATCATTTTGTCCCTGGTATAATAACACTACGAGGTAAAATCAGTTATTTTCTTGTTTTACACAGTTACATGCATAAGTGATTGATTATTATGTACCGGGAAGCATAAGGTACAGCTGAACCTTACCTGAAAGGGATGCAATGTTAGATGGGCCATGTCCTTTCTTTCCCTTGATTCTGCGTTATTTGTGGGGGCATTGCAAAGTTTCGGACATCTTTTATCTTTTGAGACTCTGAATGTGAAATCCTGTTTTACTCTAGGTCTGAAACAGAGATGAAAATATGATCTGTTACCATGTTGTATTAATAGATGTCCATTCCTCTGGTCTTGATGACCTGTTTGATTTCTCAGCCATGCATATTCTTCAACAGGTAAAGAAGCTTGAGCTCTCATTCCTCACTGTAAAATCGAATAATGCAGACTGTATTACTACTTGATATATGCTGTACAAACCTTTCCTCCATTGTTTCAGCCTACCAGTTAGTTGGAAACATGAATTGTGAGAACTTCTAATTTTATATCTTGCATTCTGGAGAAGGGCTGGTGGTTCCTTTTTGGTAATTTATTATGTAATAGATAAATATTTTATGTAAAACATACGGTAATAATGTTAGTCATGAATGAAGAATCCAACCAATTTCTATGCCTAGCAGCAGCAGAAGAAATGCCATTGATTCAGAAGAGGATGGTAATCTTGGATGTGATTGGAGACGGAGGAAGAAAAATGGACTGCTTATGCATCACCAAGAAACAGGTCTTTTTTGTTGTGACCAAAATGTGGCTGACTAATCCTGCTAACAATCCCTTTGAAGGTGTATGCCATGGCCTCATCAAAAGAGTAATGTTACGTGCTTGAGTCATTTTTAAAGCTTAGGCTCAGCTAACGAGCCTAATTTTTAAGCTCAAACTATGCTCATGTGGGAGTCTCTCCGAAGCTCTACCTCCTATTCTTTTTTTTCTTTTTTTTTCATATTATTTCCTTCTCTTTATATATATATATATATATATATATATATATATATATATATATATATATATATTTCCTTCTATCTTATTATTAAAACAAAACTTATAACCTTAACATTGCAGCAACCATGGCGCATACGTGGCACACAATTGGCTTACCGTTAATTCTTGCAAAATCATAACTCACCTATTTGATGTTTGATTTGAGCAATGTTTGGAGTGTTAGAATAGGCTTAGAATTTAACTTATTATAGGCTTGTTATTTAAAAAAATATGGGTTCACTGTACGAAGCTCTATTTGTGTGTACACATATGTGCCGGTTTGAGGTACGCATTTTAGGCAATTCTATGGTACAAAATTGCTGTTTGTTTTTCCAGAATAGAACTAGACTTTCGGCATTTATAACCATTTTCTCAATAAATTTATAATGGCGTTGTTAAATTTTTCCAAAATAAAACATAAAAACATAAATTTTGTCAAACAGACAACACATGTTAGTAAGCATCAGCAAACTACAATTAGTTGTGAACAAATATTAAACCGGTTCAAACTGAGACAAATAGATAGAAAATTAGAAAATGTAACCAAGAATAAAATACATTTTAAAAAAGTGGGAATCGCACTACAATTTGTTATGAAACCGGCCGGCTTGCCCATATTCGAAGAATTTTGGAACCACAAACAAAGAGATAAAAGATGTATATATATTTACCTGAAAGTGAAAGCTATGTTAGATGAAAACTAACAAGTCGAAGATTGTCTAACATTTGGAGAACACACACATGTACATATATATCTATGTGTGATAAGCATTGACAAGTGTAAGCCAAGCTTAAGTATGTGTTGTTTTTGTTTGTGCATGTATATTGTACGTGTTTCTGTATATCTCTAGGTGTTTATGTATGTGTGTGTATATATGGGCATGTATTTGTCTACATATGTTAATGTAGACGAGCAAGTATATGTGTGTGTACTCACACGTCTATGTGTAGAGTAGATGTACCATAAAATTAATTAAAACAAATAGCAAATAAGCGAGAGAGTCTAAGCAAGAAAGGCATCTATTTACAAGCTAGCCTGACAGGAGCTTAAGTGTGTATCTGTGTGCATGTTTTATACATGTGCACGTGCATCTAAATGTGTGTGCATGTATATGTGTGTGTATGAGCATGTATACTTGTACCTGTGTGCATGCATGCATACATTTCTTTATTAAGAATTTACATTCATAAGCCAAGGTTTTAGTATTTGTGTGTGCTTAAGCGTGTGTATGAATGTGCATGCATATATAAGTGCATGTGTATGCATCCATGCATCCATACATGTGCAAGTATATGTGTGCCTTTTGTATTCATGGATGAGTGAAATATTTTATTATATAAATAGGTTACATCTCATATCAGATTAATACAGTGCCTGTGTGTGCACCTACGTGCATGTGGGTGCGTGTGTATACCTTGAGGAACTATTTTAAATATGAATACGTCACATCTCATTATTATATAAATAGGTAATAGACACATATCATATCAGATATAATATAATGTAACATCAGTGGCGGAACCAAGACTCCAAATCTGGGGGGGGCGCAAAAAAAAATTTCAATTAACACCTTTCATGAAATATAGAAATTTTAGAAGAGATTCTCATGAAATATAAAAATTTCAATGAATTGGGGGGGGGGGGGGGGGGGTGCAAACCAGAAATTTTAGGGGGGTGGGGTGTGGTGGTGTAACATAAATTTTAATTAAAATATATATATAATACAGACATTTTTTATTTAAAAAAAATTTTTTTGGGGGCCAATTGCCCCCCCTAACCACAACATGGTTACACCACTGTGTAACATAATTTTATTCTTTCCGTTTGATTAAAGATATATATGCCTGTGGGGATTATTCTATTATATATATATGGTTTACATCTCGTCACAGCGGAGGATTCGTGCCTGTGCCTCTTCGACCTGGTGCCGCTGTTCATGCCACTGAAGAAAGCCGTGGTCCCAAGGCATGGATCTCGCAAGCCGGCTCAATGATTTCAGATGGACGGTGATCGCTGAAATTAAAGCCGATCTCAAGTAGGGGGGGCAATGGTGTGCGTTAAATGGGTAACCCATCCCAATTGGTTTGGTATGTTGCCATTCAGCAGCACAACCGGTCCGACACTGCCCCGAACGCGACCTAAAACATTAATTTTATATGATTAAAATATTATTTTAATATATATCATATGTAAAAAATACATATTTAATAAATAAAGATATTGTTAACTAATATTTCTATTTAAAAACACTTTTTTTTCCAAAATAATCAGTCAAACCGATCTGTGTTATAACCAACTTGATAGAGGTGGGTTAAGGTTTGGTATTGGCTAAACCCTTATAGGACCAGGTTTACCAAAACCCTCCTATAACCATCTCTAGCACATAAAAAAATGTTGTTAAGCCACAGGCGACATTAAGCCTGAAAATTGGAGCTGTAGCATTATTTAAATTTATGAGCCTAAGCTGAGCCGGGCAAAGCTTGACAAAGCTAGCTTACATCTCTATTATAAGGTCCCTCTATAAAGAAGCTCCAGGAATGCTCAAGCCAACATAAACCCCCAATACATGACGCTGAGCTAAAATCAATGGCAACTTCTCCTAAGTCCATCTTCATCTTCCTCATCCTAATCTCCATCTTCACTTGTAAAGTCCTCTCGCAGTCAGATAACACAAACATTTTAGAAGAATGCCAGCCAGATTCAGGAGAGTGCAACAAAAAATCTGCAGCTTTGACCCTCAAGATCATAGCAATTTTCTCCATCCTTATTACTAGTATAACTAGCAAACATCCCGTGCAATGCACGGGATAGGTAAAAGTTATATATAATTTGATTATTGCATGTTTGGTGATGACATTACATATAATGAGTAATTCGTTGCAAATAATAAGGAAAAACATAATTCATCATAAATAAATGATAAAATGGAGATTAAAACTCAAAAAAGTAAATGATTTGAAGCAAGTTAATAAATTTATTTTCTATTGAAGCGATTTTGCTGATGTTAAATTTTTCCTAAATTTTGTTGATCAATACTTGATATGTGAATACATCTTTGTCTTTCTTCCATTCCAAATGTGTGACAATGACTTCTTTACTTTTGTTGTTATTGGTTTTTAAAAAAATTAAAATTAATGAAGGTTTTTCTCAGCAATCACCAACTAAAAAAATAGTACCACCAATTGAGGAGGTACAAATGCAGACTATATACAAATTCATGCTTGTGAATTCCAAATTATACTCAGGAAAACACTTAAAAGCTTGATATTTGTCATGTTTTGTATGGAAAGAAAAACACTTGAAAGCTTGATAACCACATCAAAAATGATTTCTTTGTTCAAAATAACTGGTCAAACTTTGCATATAAAATTTCACCAATGATCAATTAGCTGCATCTTCTTCTGCTGGTAACATCAGTTAGGGTGCATGACCAAAGAGTTAACATAGATAATGGAATAAAAGTTGAATCAGATTTAAATTTTGTGACTTCTTACATGGACCACAAATTGGTAAAGGTGGAATTTAAATTGTTCGAGTTGCAGTACTTCAACAAAAAAGGGATAAAAATGCAATGGAATCAACGAAAAGTTAAACAACACAAACGGTAAAAACACCAATGAAACACCAATGCATTAAAGAGGCACAATTTTTACCTTCAAACAAAAGAGTCACAATCACTTAAAAGATATTCCACTATTGAAACAGGTTATTTCAGAACCGTAGTATCATATGCCCACCAAGATAAGCCCCATTCATCCGAAGTAGATACATCATTCCAAGAGATGAAACAAGTCAACAGAGTAGACACAAAATAAACCGATTATATTCTCCAATGTGGTAATCTACCTTTCTTGTACACTAATATGGTTGGCAAACCATGGAAGTTACATCGTCTATCAACTATTGAAGTTGCCTTAGCCATGGATCTAATTCAAATTATCTTTCCTGAAAGGGGTTGATGGTGTCCAAGTTCTCCATTTTTATTCTTTTTTATGCCCTGCTATCCAAGTATCATTTAGAATCAACCATCTGATTTGGATAATTATATAGTATTCAATGTGCAGTTCCAATATCTATCCATTAGTTGGGTGGATATTTATCCTAAGCTTCATATAATGTTACTGAGTAACTCGTTGCTTTCTTTATTTCCCATTTTATTGAATTGCATCTTTTGATATAAAAAGTTTAAACTGTTACATGAAATTTCTGAAATATTGGCATAAAATATATCAATATATATTTATTGAATTAATGGAAAGTGTTTTACTTGGATCAGTCATTACAATTAACAGCAGTCTCTGAAGTTGCAACCTTGCTTTTGCCCATGGCTAGGCAGTAGATGTTCATGGCTATGAAAGCATTTTTCATGAGATTATTCAAGGAGAAGCGTGGGCAAACCCTTTACAAGATGCAACAGTCCACATGAGATCATTAAATTCATAAACAGCTATAAATCACAAAACAATCATACAACCATACATTAAACTCAGATAATTTAGAAAAACCACAAAAAAATTTACAAATTATTGAAAAAAAGTCACAAAACAATCACACATCTATAAATTCATTATAGAAAATTTCAAAAAATTACAAAGCAATTCTTTAAGTTAACCAACAAGTGATCCAAGCCACAAGGAATCCCAGAACGATCCGAACACTCAGATTGAGCACTGTAAAAGCAACGAATCCAACAAAACTGAAACCACAAAGGAACAAAATCTTTTAAATTAAAGACTAAGACGCAGGTTGAATTGCACACAAACTACACAAAAGTAAAAGAAGAAACAAAAAACTAAACAAAAATATTTGGAGAAAAGAGAGGGGACCTCCTAAATGATTAAAGATGATTGTTTAAAACAAGACTACCAACCTAAGTAACTGAATTGTCTGTGTTCTCCTTCATGGACATCAGGACCCAATCTCTGCAGCAACTATACAAACAGCTCATCTGCATGAATGCAACAAGCAGAGCCACCCAAAACAAAAAACACCAAAATAAACATGAGAGCACAATTGAACAATGTTGTCTGAGGATTAATTAAAGTTAAGAGTTAGCAACAGGATACGAGATAAGACCTGCAATGAACCTTTAGAAATTACGTAGACTAATAGCCTACTGAAGATCGATCCTTCTTCGTGATCCAATCCTATAAAGAAACGACCTGCAATTGAACCTGTAGGAATTCTGTAGCTACCAGATTATCAATGAATCTAGATCTGTAATTGCCATATGAGAGTGCATTTAATCGGTTGGAAGTTACAGAGAGTGGTGAAGTCGCCACTGTTCCCATCGCTGCCTGACTTTGAGAGACTATCTGAAAAATCGAGTAAAAGGGAGAGAGGGAGAGGGAGAGGGAGAGAAAAACAATTATCCGAAAAAAGGGAGGAAAACAGCCATTACATGGATCACCGATATGCACATACAAAGGTAGGTCATGGTAGTTGTCCTCTTCGCATAGAGTATAGCCGATGATGAAGCTCTTGCAAGAATCCCAAGTGGAGTAAGGATTGGAACCACCAGTAACCACGAGCATTGTAAAAGGAGTCAGTGCAGCAGCTTTCGAGGCAAACGCCAGAGAACAGCTTGGATGGAGGAGACGTAGGATTGGGAAAAGGACCAAATGAAGAGGTAGACACGTTAATGGCCATCTTTGAGGATTGAGTGAGACACCTTTGCAGAGGTGACTAAAACGACAAGGCAGATCAAAAGGCACACGGGGTTAATTGTGTTAAAGAGCAAACGAAACGAACAGTTTGTTCTCCTAACAGAGGAGAAGAAGAGCCTCGTTAGGAACACGAAGAGGCATGCGTTGCAGCTGGGAAAGACGTTTTGGGTTTGTTCCTTGTTAAAAGAAGGTGCCACGTCAATTGTGACATGGAGCGACCAGGGTTGAGGGATGGAGGTTTGGAGCTCTCTCAAGAAAAACTAATTGCTATATATTATATTTATAGATAGGGTTTTTTACAGTAACACCCCCTGAGGTTTGGCTAATGGGCACGCGGTACCCCTGTGGTTCCAAATTGATCACTTACTGCCCTCGAACTTTATAAAACAGACGCGTACGACCCCTACCGTCAATTGGCGAGCAACGGCGTTAAGTCCTAAATTTTTAAAGACTAAACTACCCCTCCTCTCTTTAACAGTTGTTTGCCCCATTCCTCCCCATTTCGACGAACCTTCTTCCACCCTTCTTCCTCCTCTCGTAACAGTCACCGGCGAGTGGAGACGACGACGACTTACCACTGAGCAGGGACGATCCAACCTCTTCCTCAACGCATCCTTTTTGCAAAAAGCTAAGGATAGAAATCAGATTTGACGTAGGTTAATTCCTAATCTATGTTCCTTTATTCGAGTATTGCTCCACTAAGAACGATAGAACTCTGTAGATCCATGAATTTAATTGGGACATGTAGACCCCTCTTTACGGTGATTTATAACTGATAATCTTCAGTCAATTTTGTTAGACCCCCTCTTTACGGTGATTGATAACTGATAATCTTCAGTCAATTTCATTACGGTGATTGATGAGTAGATCCATGAATTTAATTGGGACATGTGGATCCCCTCTTGTTCCCATCCCGCAGCCTCCTTTCTCATCTACCCCACTTCTTTTTTCTCTCTTTCATGGTTAAATCTTTTTATTGGAACGACAAATTCAAAGAACCCTTAGTTGTTCACATGTAAATCAAGCACGGACACTAACCACCCACAAATCATTGTCGATAATCTTTTTATTTGCTCTGTAAAACCCTAAACCCAAGTATGTTATTGGAATATTAATTTGTGGAATTGAAAATGGAGATTAGGTGCTTGTCTTGACTTTGAATTTTTGATTTAAATTTTCAAGTCTGTTAGGTAGGCCTGTAGACATGGCTTTAGGAGTTATATGCTGTAAGTGGTTGAGCATTTTTGATGAGAAGAAAACAAAACTAAGTGATTGTGAGAATCACATAATATTTGTTTGAGTCAATACTGAAGCTAATTCTTTACAGGAGAAAGATGAAGCAATAGACAATAAAACTCTACTTTAACGAAGTTTTACTTTATTTTGTTTTGCTTGTTGTGAAGTTGTAATTGTTTTAAGTCTATTGTTGATAATTATGTTCAGTTGTAATTGGAATTGAGTTCTTCCATCTTTGATAGGAAGAATGGCTACAATCCAATGCCCATGTGCACAAGGGAAATGCGTGATAGTAACATCACACACCCAAAAAAATCCCGGTAGAGACTTTTATCGATGACTGGGATGGGCAAGTATCAACTTCTAAGGAATTGCAATTTATTATGAAAACAAAACAAGTCTTTACAAATGTACTAAAAAATCTAAGATTCTTTTCTTATTGATGCAGAAAGATAATGACTGCGGGTTCGTTTTGTGGGTTGATGAATGTAAAATATGTCCGTGCAACAGAGGTCCATGTAAAGTATTGACCTCGAAGCAATCGCGTTCAGCTAGACGACGCTTTTACGTATGTCCTGCATCAAACGTCTATCTTTATTACTTTTCTTGCTTTTAAGTAAGAATGTTTATATAAGAATTGTATAACATGCTAAACCTTAATTCTGTAATTGATAGGCTGAAGATCGTGGTTGCGGCTATTTTGGCTGGGTTAATGAAGACGGAGGAGATGCAAGCACTTCTTCCACCAATCCTTCTTCTTCCACTAACCGTGTGGAATCAATAAGAAGAATAATTGAAGTGGAGGTTGAAGCCTTAGAAAGAGTTGCAAACTTAGGTCGCCAAATTTTAGAAAAATTAGAAGGACTATCGTTAAATGGAAAGGGGAAAGAACGATGACTAACTATGTAATTTAAACACTTGTGCATTTAATTTAGTTTGTCCCTATTTCAATTTACAGTAATTTTGATGTTAATATGTTTTTGTCTTTGGATGCTTTTGGTGGTAGAGCTGAACAACAAGTTCCTTTGTAAAAGTGTCTTTGGATGCTTTGAGTGCCATGGAGCTGCTATGTACTATGTGCTTCAGCCAATTGGAACTTCTTTGAATTTCTATGTGAATCTTATGTATGCTTCGAAATGACATTAAGTTCTTTTTATATAGCTAGGTAGCTTGAGTTTTAGTTACTGGTTTGCAGGTTGACATAGCACTAGAATGTGCAAGGTTGCAACATCGGTTTAGTTACTGGTTTGCAGGTTGACATAGCACTAGAATGTGCAAGGTTGCAACATCAGTTCTCTTTGCAACACAAAGAGGTGGAGGACTTTCCTCAATTTGATATCACTAATCCTCAATCCAATTGCATTTCTAAGAAGCCAAACGAACCAGACATTTTGGAGGAAATTCTACCATATCTTTGTGCATTTGACAGGGTTTCTTCACATTCCAATGGCGTTGACCTTTTAACAGGTACACATGCAACCATTGACACCAAGCGGACTCCTTATCAGCCCCTTAATTTAGTTTGCACATTCCAATGCTTGTGCAAAAAGTTGGTTGATGTTGGCCCAGATGAATCTTTTTGTTTTCAATTCAACCTCATGTCAATTTGGGATATTTCAACCCGTGCAAGATCCCAAGCAGTTCAAAAATGACTAACCCAAGATTCATCTGGTTAAATTACGTTCGACTTGGTCGGCATCAACTATAACTCTCCCACTCCCAAGTTTCATTCGTTAAATAAAACAATAAGCCAACTCTCAAGTTTCATTCGTTAAATAAAACAATAAGCCAACTCTATTCGATTGGTTGCCATTGATTCGAACACAAAAAAAAAAGACAGATAAGCCTCTATATTTGCACATACCAACTGAGGGGAACTCGTCTACCGCAAGCTTAACTCGTAAACTTGGGAATACAACTCTGTTCACTTCATTTGAAAAAGCAAAACCCAATATTCAATAATACATAAGAGGACTACACTACCTGTTTTCAATGAAAAGGTCCAACAATTAAAATCAGGTCGGGTTCCAACAATTAAAAAACACCCAAGAGTATTGATATTTCTGCCACTGACAAAACCAGGTAACAAAAGCACTAGAATACATGCACCTAACAAAACCAGAAACCTTTGACCTGCTACTTCAAGCCATTGAATACATGCATTCACACCACATCCTTAATACAAAACAAACCTGCTACTCCAAGCCATACTTAATTAGAAGCAAAAGAGTACTTTAATGCACACAAAAAAGGATTCACACCACATCGTTTCAGACATGAAAGAAGACCACAACCTCATATTCACCCGTGGCTTCAGCCCTGTAAACAGGCAAAAAAACATTATTGTGAATGAGATATTCAATTTGAAGTACATAAAATCTAATCTAAGAGACAAAGGATATAAACATGACTTGTCCATCAAGGCAAAACGATGCCATTGCTGGGCTGTACTCCATCCTCAGATAAGTGAATTAAAGGTCCAACATGATGTCCAAGAATGAAACACATCAAGCACACAGAAAAAATACAATGCTATCTCAGTCAATGACTTACTAAGGAGGATCATTATATGATAAAATGTTTCTTAAGTTGTTCTTAAGAAATTAAGTCACTTTTCGAATCTACATCCACTACCAATGACAATGAGTCTATAACGAAATCTTAAAGGTCTTCTGATTAGCATTCCTCTCTTCCCAAATCTTTCATAAACATTAACCTGAAAAAGCCTTATTGAATTCCTCTGATTAGAATTCCTCTCTTCCCAAATCTTTCACAAACATTAACCTAAAAAGCTTTATTGAATTCCTCAGAGGGACTATTAATGCTCACACACCTGTTCGATAACTTAATAAACTTGAAACAAATGACTATTTTTGTCTAACCAGATTCAGTTTTTCTCCTTGCGATATATAACCCTTCTTCCATGACGATTGTATTGTTTCTGCCCTGTCCATTACAGGATTCCAAAACATACCCACCCACGGATAAAGCCAAAATAGGTGGATCCAATTCTAAGACCCAGAATAGCAGAATATTTCCACAATAACTACCTCTCCTTTCCTGTAAGCTCGATACAGCTTCAAAGCAACAAAGAATTCACTCACAAAGTTAAAGTGATTCCCAAGGGATTTCATAGCTAACCAAAAGAAACCCAACCAAACCATTCTGCAATTAATGTATCATTCTACTCAATGCCTTCCTAATAAATGTAAAATGAACTGGTGATAAAGGTTTCTGTATCTTATCCTCCGCAAGCTTTGGATAAATCACTGATTAAAATGTCTTCATTTATCCAATCCTCATCTTCAGTTGATTCTGTTGCTCCTACTGCTTCTGCACCTCCTCCTTGCTCATCCCTAGATCTAGATGATCTAGTGCAAGTGAATCCCGAGGATGTTGCATTATCACTTCGCATTTGTGACAGCAAGACTATCTCTTCCTCACTTACTTCTACGTATATTTCCTTCAATCCTCTATATAGTGAAAACATGTGCATGAGAGTGGCATCACCATCAACAACACTAAGATTCCGGGTGCTAGGTATCCAGTATTTAATGGTTATGGCATTTCATGGACGAACACAAACTAGTTCCGCTACATTGTTTGATAAATCAATGCAACTATACCGATCCTCATCCACGCAATCAATGTTCTCAACCCCCCTTAAGTGATGAACTGCAATTATATGCATCTTCTATGCTGTAGCTAAATGATTTTTGCAAACTGACAAATTAACATACATATGAAAAGCAATACAACCAATGCTTAAGCTCACATATAGTTGCAGAAATAAATATATGAAAAGCAATACAACCAATGCTTAAGCTCACATATAGCTCACATATCAACGATGAGCAAAGTGTTTAGAACATTCAAGATTGGTATACCAAAAACCAACAACATTCAGATTAACTAACTAATTAATACTCTCGCAATCGAGTGATAGACGGTGGAAATTCGTACCTTCTAACACGATGAATGGAAGAGAAAGCGAAACCGAAATGTTACGATGAAGGGAAGATAATGAAGTGGGGTAGATGAGAAAGGAGGCTGAGGGATGGGAATAAGAGGGAGTCTACATGTCCCAATTAAATTCATGGATCTACTCATCAATCACCGTAACGAAATTGACTGAAGATTATCAATTATCTTAATTATAGGGAAAGATACAGTCCTTATGCGGTATTACTTCAGCTACAAGATAATCTCTAGATTTCAAAGACAATATATGAAACAAAAGTGGTAATCTCCATCATATATAGTACATTCTTCTCACTTTTAAATGTCTTTTTTCTCTACAGGTTTCTATCGTTCTCAGTGGAGCAGTACTTGAATAAAGGAACATACATCTATTAGAATGATTTCTAATACCTGCATCAAATCTGATTTCCATCGAACTTCTAGAATGAAAAATACCAAAAGCCATTAGATCAAATCTACAGCTTCTGTCATTTGGACTGATAAAAAAAAACCCTAGCTTCAATTACTTCTAGAATGAAATTGAAGAAGGACGAACGACTTACCAATAACTGGTAGTTGTGTTGGTTTCATCTCCCCTTGCCGGTACGTCTCCACTTGCCGGTAAGTCTCCACTCACCGGTGAATGTTACGAGAGGAGGAGGAAGAAGGGTTTGTCGAAATAAGGAGGAATGGGGTTCTGTGAGACAAAGGAAAGGGGCGAGCAACTGTTAAACAGAGGATTGGTAGTTGTGTTGGTTTCGTCTCCCCTCGCCGGTAAGTCTCCACTCGCCAGTGACTGTTACGAGAGGAGGAAGAAGAAGGGTTCGTCGCAATAAGAAGGAATGGGATTCTGTGAGAAGGCGAGCAACTGTTAAACAGAGGAGGGGTAGTTTAGTCTTTAAAAAATTAGGACTTAACACCGTTGCTCGCCAATTGACGGTAGGGGTCATACGCGTCTGTTTTACAAAGCTCGGGGGTAGTAAGTGATCAATTTGGAACCACAGGGGTACCGCGTGCCCATTAACCAAACCTCAGGGGGTGTTGCTGTAAAAAACCCTATTATATATAGATTTGCAATATCATTTGGCTACCTAGAACGATATTAAATATCGGACTTGAGCTCCTTTCCTAATTTCTCGGATCATGAAAGAATTCTAGCCAGGCCTTCGGGCAGGTCTGAGTAAAAGCCCGTCAGACAGATGTAATTGGTGGAGAATCTGACTTAAATGATCTATACTTGATTCAACCTCTTCAACCAGGCGTTCATAAGGAGCCTGCCCGCCAGAATAAATAAACGAGGGTAACCTTGTTTTGGGCTTTCAATTACAAAAAAAAAAAAAGAATAAGAAAAGAAAACATGAAATATTCAATCTGGAGCCTACGTGCCAGAAGAAAACCAGAGCCTATCCTCTTGGATCTTTGGTCCTCCTCTTCTATCAGTCTCCCATATGACTATATATCTACCTTTAAATTGGTGTAGGAATTTCAAATACAATTGTTAGCTTGTCAATTTAAAGGGGTGTGTGTATCATTCTCATTGGAGACTGATAGAAGAGGAGGACCGAAGATTTGAGAGGAATGGCTAGCTCTACAACACGGGATGATCGAGGGTGTCTCTAGAATTTCTAGGGTCATAATCAGGTCGCTTAGCTAGAATTTCTGATCATACCAACCTTTTGTCACACACAAATTTCAGTACTACAAAAATCCCTAATTAATAATAAATTTAACGATAGATACAATCATACCTTGGGGACTTGAAGATTTGGAACGTGACTGTAGTTTCTATTCTCCCCAAAATAGAAACCTAAGCAAATTCACTCTCTCTCATGTACATTTAGAATTCTAAACGTAAAAACATTACACTTTGAGAATAGGAACAACTACATATTTCTTAAATACGATTGTTCAAAAGTACATCAATATTACCATTAAAATTAAGAACTCGTCTACATAAGTCATTATGATGCTGAAATTGCATCAATGGTGATAATCTACATCCTATGCCATGATTCCGCTGTGCTACTCTGACTTTGATGTAAACTTGCAACTGCAATATGGTAGGGGTGAACACAAAGCCCAGTAGGTATCACTTCTACATATCAAGTCGCAAGTAGAATTACAACTATAGAAATACCCCTCTAACAATAATATATAATAATAACAATAATACCAACAAGAGGAAACATGATATACAAGTAGATTAATAAGCAATTAAACAAGTATAATTATCACATAAACACATATACAATGCAAGTAGATAAACAAATAAATTACAATCATATGCTTGAGCCCTAGTTGTAGTGCCCTGGAATCTTGTAGAACCTTGGATTTTCCTAATATAAAACAAATAAATAAACTAGAGAGATTTGGAAGTATAAATAAATTTAAAAAGGAAAAGTAGGAATTAAGTATAGGAATCTAATTTATACTATAAGTGAGAATTAGTAGAACTAATATTTAGGATTTAAATTTCAAATTAGGAAAAGAAATAATAAGAAGAATAGAATTTGAAGAATTGTGGAGAAATTCAATGATTAAGTGTGGAAATTAAAGAAAGGGTATTTTGGTCATTTCTAATTAGTCAAACCCATGAAAAGAATAAAATAATTAATTATTAAGTTAAGAAACTTAATTAGACCAAATTTTAGTTTAGTTGGATTTAAATAATGAATTTAAGGTTTAAAAGAAGGAAATAGGGCCTAATTGTAATTATGCTCAGTTAGGAGTCTTAATTTTAGTAATATGGGAGGAAATTAAGTATTTAGCTAATATTTAAAATAGGGATGAGAAATAGCATGAAAATTAGTAAATTAAGAGTTTCTAATTCTAAGGGAATTAGGAAATAAGGTTACAAGGGAGAATTAAGGAAATAGGTGCAAGTAGGAAGGTTAAAAAGTCTTCTAAACTTATCAGAACTTCTAATTAGGAGAGCCTATAAAAGGAAAGCTTTAGGGAAGGTTTTGGGTTTCCATTAAGTCAATCATGAGGAAAAAATAAGAAGGAAAATTCGTGCATAGGGCTTGAGAAAAATAGAAAGAGAGATAGAGAGAAGAAGAAGGTGTTTTATGAAAGAGTGCTACAGAATTCCGACCAGCGGTATTCAAATTAAGATCTAGAGAGATCCAGCCGTTGGATTGGCCTCAAATTTGGAGGTTATGTTCTTGACTTGTAGGGCTTCAATCTGAACGGTGGACATTTGATTTGGAGAAGTCTAGAGTGGTGCGAACAATCTTAGAAATTCAATGGACATTCAGGTTTCTTGGAAGAATGATTTCACATGTTGAGGCAAGTAGCAAACCCTTTGAAAACAGGAGAAATTGTATGATTTTTCGTATGGTTTAGATGTTTTATCATGATTTGTTTTGATTCAGATCTTGGTTTGAAAAGTTGAGAGTTTTATAAGATGGTTTTACTTTCATACACTTTTAAAGAAATCAAGAAAAGTGATGATCTCATGAGAATTAATTAAGTAGGAAACTTTAGATCAACTTATAATTATTGAGAATAGGTTAGGTTTGTCTTAGAAGTAATTTAGAATGAAGATATGAAGATTAGAATCAATTAAAACTATAAAAAGTAATTTATTTTCGGAAATCAGAAAACCCAAAAAATATAGTGAAATTTGGCTGAGTGCCCAAGCGGCCGCTCGAGCACAATCACAGGCGCCTCGCCTGTGTATTTTATAAACAAAATAACAGAACTTGGAAACTCAACGCCCGGGAGGACGCTCGAGCGGGATCTTGAGCGACTAAGTAAAATTTCACCCAGAAAAGGGCGCTTGACAGGCCGCTCGAGCGCAGTGTCGAACGACCTCTGTCTGATTTTTTAGATTTTGGGATTTTGTGCCCAAATCTATTTTTAATGATTTTTTTTTTTAAATTCTAAATTTGTAACACCTGTAATTAGGTTAATTTGAGATGTAGGAAGTGGCGGAATTCAATTTGGACAAAAGAATATTAATTTGGAACGATGAATGTAAAGATGGACTATAAAGACGTATTATGAAATAATAAGTGGAGTTAACCTATTTACAATTGGTTTTGGTTAATATACCCTATTCCTAAACTTCACTACAGATCTAAAATACCCTCTGGATGTATTAAATATTAACTTTAATAAGTTTTGACACCTCAAGTTCTTAAAAGAAGAAATTTGGACATTGTTGAGTAAATTATCGAGAATAACAACCAACTAGGAGATGAATCTATATAAGAATTAATATATTGATTTAATAAGTTATCTAACACTTAAATATAATTAATTTAAGAGTGTTCACATTAATAAATAACTGTTTAGGTAGTCAATCAAGGAATTTGGCATATTTTGGTAAGATAACATGGTTTTAAGGTTTGGAATGGTGTTTTCTATTTATTTTCAGTTTTGAAAAATTTCTTACTTTCGATATTATATTTCTGAATATTTGCATATGGTTTCATCGATAAATGAGTAGAATCATTGTTTCTCCTCCATGTATCTCGGAGTGGTAAAAATCCTCTCTCATGTATCTTGGGATGAAATGTTTATGGTTGATTGGGAACTTATTCTATTGTTAAGAATATCTTACTTTTGAGACAAGTTATTATTAAATATATTTTGATTGTACATTGTGTCTAGCGGACAGTGCTTAGTGTGGATCCATAGTTAGCTAGGAAGTGAAAGGGAATTTTCTTTGTAAGTTAAACTTGTCTCCCACTTATGCTCCCGTCATGTATCTCGACGAGGCCTTCCTGTATCTGGTCGTGCTACAGCAATCCCGACCCGTCGTGTATCTCAACCTAGTCTTTAGCCGTTATCTCAACATTGGTTTTATTTGGGATATCACCGTGCGCCTTAATGAGACATTGGCTTACAGGTGCTCTTTATTGGTCATGCTTATAGTTTACTTGTGACTCGCACCTGAGATCTATATTTTGGCCGTGCTTGCAGTTCACTTGTGGATTGCACATGTACTGGTATCCGTCGTGTATTGTCCAGTGTCCATATATATATAATCGGATTGGTATTCCCCTGATTGGATAGTTACAGTTGATTGGATTGTACGCGCCAGCCTATCGTGTATCTCGAGGGTGATCTGCATTGATGGTTGACGGAGGATGGATGATCGTGTATCTCGGCTCCATATCATGTAAGCTCGTGAAGTGGCGAACTTGGGCACAGGAGTAGCTTATTAAATGGTTTTAGTTCATGAGTCCTGTGATGTCATATATGCGTGGTTTGGTTTGATGATTGCTTTGAATATTATTATCGTGATTTGGTTTTATCGTCATACCTCATGACTTTATTTTTTTAAAGAAATTAGACTATTTTATTTCATACATCATGCTACTTATTGAGATATATCTCACTTTGGTTTTCACTATTTTTCAAGTACTCTTGGTGAGATCGATAAGCATTGGGATAGTATTTAAAAAGGGTAGCAAATTTAGTTGTGAACCAGTCATAAGTTTCAAAAAAAAAAAGAAGCAAATTGTAAATGTTAATATTAATTGTTAATGAATTTTATTTTATGTTCCGCATAATAACTTTGATAAAGACATGAATAAAAGCTTTAAATTTATTCTGGATTTTAGTTGCTTTGGCCCACATACAATAACTCTTTAGGGTTGGACAATTGATCCAGAACCAGGGCATTACGAACCGGGTCTGCCCTATCACGGCACCGACTCGTCCCTGAGACCTACTTATGGGCCTAAAAGAACCTAATTAATACAATTAACCTGGCCAATTACAAAGTAATCATCAGAGTATATAAGCTAAAGAAGCATGGAATAAAAATTTCCATATAACAAAAAGACACCTGTATAATAACCTCAAGCATAAGATATCTGTATGAACAAAATACAACTAAGGCAACTAAATGCTCACAAGTTCTCTCTCAAAATATACAGACATACACAAAAGATATCTCCCAAGAGTATAAGTCCAAAAAGAATATTTACAATTCTATTTATAGTTTCCAAAAAATAAATACAATAACACAAGGAGAATCCTACTATGGGTAGTAGTAGTCCTCTGGCCTATACTCAAGCTCACCCTCAACCTCTACCCCAGTACGTGGCTCACCAAAAGGATCTGAAAACAAATCCGGTAAAACAAAGCACACGTGAGACGAGAGTCCCAGTAAGCAGCAAACATGCATGTATAGAAACAGTTTATGCAATTTTATAACATCATGATAATATTCACAAATATAAAGTGTAAATCTCAAGTCAAAGTATCTCAATCAGATAACACAAGAAGTCAGTTCAATAAAAGTAATCAAATACTACAAGCATGTCTTGTTAGGACTCGTGGGTTAGCATGCCTTTAAATTAGATTAATGACCACTGTCAATTTGCCACCTACATGACTTACAGAGAGAAGCCTAGCTAGGGACATCTCAGCAAGTATAGCACCCACGTATGGGCTGGCAAGTGACAACCAAACCAATAATCAAGGCCAAGTGGAATACCCCATCCACTGCCGAATCACAACATATGAATCACAAGAACTCCTGCCGATACCCCACGGTAGGTGGTTGCCGCAGCACCTCTATGCCCCAATAGGGCCTCACTGATACTCCACAGTGGAAAGCTATATGGGCAAGGACATTAAAGTTAACAAGCTAACACTAATACACTAATTAGACTCACTGTGGATCCACACTAAAAACAACGTTCAATTAGACGACTCACAATTCAAAACCAACTGTTCAAATCCATGAGTAAACCAGTGCTCAAACCAAGGCCAAGTGGAATTCCCCATCCACTGCCCAATCACATCATATGCCAAGTGGAATTCCCCATCCACTGCCCAATCACATCATATGCCAAGTGGAATTTCCCATCCACTACCAATCAACCGTGGCCTAGTGGAATTCCCCATCCACTGCCAATAAAACCATAGGTCAAGAGCTTTTTCAAATCACATAAGAGTTTTTCAACCTCACTTTCATAAATCCAAATCAACCAAAACAAATACCATAAAATCCTCAAAATACATATTTGATGAGTGGGATAGTCTTAGGATTCCCAATAAAATTATCATACCAAAAATCAATGGATTCCGAAACAAAAAGTTTCGACCTTGAAAAATATTCCAAGTCTGGTTAAAACGTTGATTTCTTGGGTATATGATTTTTCTAGACAAATCTACAAGGAATTTCGGGCTCAAATTTTGATTGTAGTCTAATGAAGAGTAGACAAATTTTTTGAAATTTTATGGGCTTTTGAATCACTCATTTGGGTATCAAACTCAAAATGTGATTTTTGGTGAAAATCGAGCAAAACTGGAAATTTAGGCATGAACAAAAAAGTTTACTTTTTATTGGTAAGGAATTAGGTCTTGGGAATATTTTTAGTGGTTCCAAATGGGGGGTAAAACCTTATTTACATGTAAATACTTAAGTAAATGGAAACATAAAATACACATGACATTTACTTAAATGTAATAAGGGTGCTGTGTAGGAGATTTAGGTTGTTTAGGAAAGAATTGGGGAAGAAAAAGGTGAAGAATTGTCAAAAACAGGGCTCAAAATTAGCCCCACGATTAATCGACCAGGGGCGATTAGCTCCCACAATTAGGTCCGCAATTAGTCATTGACCTAATCTTGATTCGCGATTAGTCTCGCAATTAATCGCCGAGACTAATCCTGTGATAACATAGATTGATTTTTGGGAGGTTTTGGCTCAGGATTAATCGCCAATTTTTAGGATTATTCGCTACCTCGAGTTTTCAAATATTTTTGGCTATTTTTAACACAAAACTCATATGAATCATTTCTAACATTTCCATCACCAAATGGGCTGATCATAAAACATCCCAACATGCTCAAAAACACCATCCAAAATACATATAAACACAAGTCCAACCACATGAAACCTCATTCAACCCAACAAACTTAAACCCAAAACTGAAATATGATCAATATAGGTTGGAAATCCATGGTAAATCAATAGAGAACTAAACAAGATTGTTATACAACTAAAACCCTACGAATTTTAGAAGCAAAAACCAACATGCAAGATCATTTCTTCAAATAAATCAAACCCTAGAGAGAGATTACGAATTTTTACAATACATTTTGTTTTGAAGGGTTTGCTACTTACTTGTTAATAGAGAAGCTTACTTCTCTTCAATCTCTCCTCTTCTTCTTCTTTTCCTCCTCCTTCAAGCTTTCAAGCAAGGTTCCACTCTTCTCTTTGTTCTATACTTTGGGTAACACTTAATATTTTAGTTATGGCATCTTTTTATATGCTCAACTTTTGGTCTTTCAAATCTGCCCCTAAACAAAGCCTTTATTCTACTAAATCCTTAGGGGGTACCTTAGTGTTAGGCGGGGGGTTATCTTAGTGTTATTTGAGGGGGTACCTTGGTGTTTCAAGGGGTTTTCCTTAGTCATTCAAGGGGTTATACTTTAGGTATGCTTAGGGGTGTACCTTAGTTAACACAAGGGGATACCTTAGTTATAGAAAGGGTGTACCTTAGTTATACAAGAGGGGTACCTTAGTTATATAAGGGGTTACTTTAGTCATACAAATGGGGTACCTTAGTTATATAAGATGGGTGTACTTTAGGTAAGACAAGAGAGTACTTTAGGTATTTAAGTGGAGTACCTTAGGCAATACAAGTGGGGTACCTTAGGCAATACAAGGGGTGTACCTTAGGTATAAAAGTGGGGTACTTTAGGTAATACAAGTGAGGTACCTTAGGCAACACATGGAGGTACCTTAGGTATTCAAGTGGGGTACCTTAGGCAATACAAGTGGGGTACCTTAGGTGTACTTGGGTGTACTTTGGGTAACACAAGGGTGTAATTTAAATAATACATAGGTGTACTTTCGGCATACAATAGGGGTATCTTGGGTAATACTTTGGTGTACTTTAGGTATACTTGAGTGGTACCTTGGGTAATACTTGGGAGTTTTTTTGGGTATTCTTAGGAGATACTATAGGTACACTTGAGAAGTACCTTGGATATACTTGGGAGATTCTTTGGGTATTTTTAGGAGATGCTTTAGGTACACTTGAGAGGTACCTTAGGTATTGTGCGCACCTCGGGTGCACGGAAAAAGCATGTTACATGTGTTATGGAGTCGCCATTACCTGAAATGGTGCAGGTAAACACCCATTGATTTTTGGTCTGCACCAGTGATTCCGGATAAGTGACCCGATTGCAACCCTGGGAAGTCCTTGAATACCCTAGGATGGCCCACCGAAGTGGATTCCCATCTTTTGATTTGGTTGGATATTAAATGGGCTCTTTTATTTTATTTTATTTTATTTTTTCTTTTCTTTTTTTTAATTTTTTTATATTTTATTTTTATCAATTCATATGTACAAGGGTTTTGATGGGGAATGAGGGATTTGTATGTTACATTACTTGATACAAAACAAAGTCTAGGCAAGCTATACATAGGATGACAAATGGCACTAATTTATAAAGCAAAATTTTATAAGACCCAAATTAAACAAGATAAAATATAAGTGAATAATAAAGATTGGGAAACCAGATGAAACAATGTTCGGCCATCTCAATAGTGAAATTATTCATTTCTTTTAATTGCCTATTTCTTTTTTTTTCTTTTTTTTGCATAATATATTTATTTGTACAAAGCATGTGACAATATAAGCATGTATCAATGGAAAGATTAACTTTAGTGTTCTGAAATGGCCAAACACAGTCATGGTCAGCCATTCCGAACACTTTATTATTATTATTATTATTATTTTACTCTTATTTCTATTATCTCATGCACATGTGTACTCTTTTTTTTGGAAAGACATTGTATGCTGTAGCACACCCCATAAAAAAATGTTAAACTACTATGCTAAGTAATGGCCGAACACACCTTTTTTTTTCCCTTTGCCATCATCCTTCTATTATCATTTTTTTTTATCTTTCTCATATACAAGGGTTTCATGGGGAATGGGTATTGCTATGATACATCTTATGTACAACAAAAGTAAAGATTAAACAAGCTGTACCATGTACACAAAGTTTGCAAAATGAAGGAAGGTAAAAATGAAAGAAAAGATATAGTGCAAATGGATTAATAAAACAAAACTAGTGGAACAAAAAGGAGGCCATATTTGGCCCTTTCAATAAGTTATATATATGTATATATATAGATTTTTTGTTTGCTTTAATTTTTCTATCTTTATTAATTTGCAATGAAAAAAAAAACAAGATACTGAGTTCAGCAATAGCCCAATTCAACTGATCTAAACCCAACTAGCTGTTCGTGCCTCACTTCTCACTTCTTCTTTTTTAATTTGTGGAACCTTGGAGCACTATGGAACATCTTGCTAGAGAAACAAAAGTAAACGAAAATTTAAATATGCTGTCCATGAGTTAATAAGAAAATTAAACAAGATGGTAGGATCTGAATGGGATAAACATCAAACTAAAACACAAAATAAAAGAGACAAATACAACCAATAGACCAATTTAGCTGTTCTAAACTCAAGTAGCTGTTTGTGCCTCACTTCTCTCTCTCTTTTTTTTTTATTTGTGGAACCTCGGAATACTATGAGAAATACCAAAAAATTGGCGACCTGACATGTAGACTTCACCTAATGAGAAATGCCAAAAAAAAAAAAGAAAACAGAAAACAAACATACCCAAAAATATAAAACGAAAATGTGCCTTGTTGTTTTTATTTTTGTGGCTATTTTGGCAAGTTAACCACATATGCTTCCATCATTTCATGTGGGTTTTACTCACAAAATATAATAAGATTCAAATCTGAATGTGGGTTTGGAAAAGACTTACCCACATTCAAAGTTCAATTTTTTTTATATCCATGCTTATGACCGAAAAGGCAGCACAACTTCTTATTCAAATTCACATGAAAATCATCCCACCATCCTCATTAGTAATATTAGCATATCTCTAGAGTTTCCATGGAAACAAAAAATGATATTTTACAACATATAACAAAGAAAATACCTGCTGTATTGCCTTGATTCTGAAGACACAGTGTTGTGGACAGCAACCTCTTTTCTTGACTATCAAGGTTCTACTTCTGCTAATGCTTCAATGGAGAGCCTTCTCCAAGTGTTCCCCTTCTTCTCTTGCACAAACTCTTTCCACCTCTTTTATCACTTCCCTATTTGCTCTTTTTTTAAAGAACTCTCTTACTTGCTCTCCTCTCCTCAACTTCTAAACTCCTATCCTTTTTATATGAGAGTTCCACCCCTTCTGCTTCTTAACATCTCTTCTTCCTCTCTTAAACTCCTCATCCCTTCATCTCCCTAACTTCTCCTCTTCCTCTCTTAAACTCATAGACCCCTTATCTCCCTAACCTCTCCTCTACGACCCCTCATCTCCCTAACCTCTCCTCTACCTCTCTTAAACTCTTAGACCCATCATCTCCCTAATCTCTCCTCTTCCTCTCTTAGCCACCACCACCTATTTTTAGGCTTGGTCTCAAGGTCCCATGAGTTGGACCAATTTGTCCAACTCCTTTTTTTTATTATTTATTTTAAGCTCGGTCTCAAAATCCCAAGAGAACATGAGTTGGACCAATTCTTCCAACTCATTTCTCTTTGTTTATCATTATTTTTTATTTTCTTTAAAGTTCAAAGCTTTTATTTACTTTATTATTAAATTTTTTTATTTGCCTAACAAAACCCATTGGGAAACCTATCTTATTAAAAGAAACCCAAAATTTTTAATCAACATTGATCACATGGTAGCCACCATAGCGTACACGTGGCTGCCATGTGGCACCCAATTCTAGTTTTATCAGAAATGTAAAATCCTGAATTTTAATATTACTAAAAATTGGATTTTATTAATAAAGTCTATTGATCATGCATAGGAAAGTGAGAAAGAGTTTAAATTGGGGAAATTATGCTGAAAATAAAATGGTAAGTGATTTTATTATTAAATTAATTTTAAGAATTAGTATTAAATCATAGGGGTTATCTAGTGGCTTGGCTTTGGATGCGTAGGGGAGATGGTGGAGTCGCATGGTAGCATATCACAAGAGATTGAGGAATGGATTTGGTGACAAATTGGGTGTATAAATAGAGGTTTCAGTTTCTTAGTTGATTTGTTAGATTGGTTGAGTTCAGAAGTTTACTGGTGTGACATTATAGTCAAACCAATGGGTTTAAATGAGAATGGGTGGCAGTGGTTGTCTATAAAAGGGAGGTTGTTATAATCGGTTGGGTTGGTTTTGAGATAGAACATTCGAGAGAATAGGAGAAAAAGGAGGGGAGCTCAAATCTGGAAGAGAAGTAATAGAAGATCAACCTAACAGATTGTTGCTGAGAAAATATTGAAGAGAAAATCTATTTAGCAATTGAGATCAATTGAAATGGTGGAGGATGTGCACACATTGGAACGCCGCACGAGCGAGGCGCACGGGAGCGCCCGTGCCTCATGAAAGGGTAAAATGGGAAGGTTGGAGTCGCTACTGCCTGATAGGGTGCAGGTGGACACCTGGGTGCCTAAACTTGTCTAACTTGGTCTGCAGCTTGAGATTCTAAGTAGGGTCTCAGTTACGGTCCGGGGAAGTCTGTAGACACCCCGGTCCGTCTCATCGGGTGACGGGTCCCATGGGTTTTCCTGGTTATGAGTCAACTCAATTCTAAACTCACCTGATTCTTAAGCCAGCATGCCTACTTGGTTAAGTCTATGTGGGGACCACCAGAGTGGTGTGGGTACCCTTTCTTTTTATTTGATTTTTATCTTTTTATCCAAATGATGTGGGTCTGATATGGGCCTCGTGGGAGGGCCCATTGGAATCCAAGTTGGGCTTAAGTCAAGCCCAAGGCTCATCTAGGGTTATTCAGTAACCCTTATTGGATTTGGTTTAAAGATCTGTTAAATATTTACAAAATTCGTGGGTTAAAGCTTTTGGGGCCCAATGGGCTTGGATTTGGCCCACGGGCAATTAATCAAGAGGCCTTGGGCCCGTTTATTAAAAACGAACCTTGGTTGGGCTGGATTGGGTGTGGGCCCCATTGGAGAGCCCACAAAGCCTAGGTGGGCCCAGATGAGCCCACAGTCTCAAAAGGGATTTGGGTTGACCCTAAAAACCCCATAGGTTGGGTCATGTGCATTCGGGTCGGATTGTGTCCAACCGGGTCCAAAATTGGATTTTTTTCTAAATTTATTACGAAATTGTAGACACCCCAAATTGCACAAACAATCATCAAAAATCATTATCTCCTGGAAAGCCAGCACAGAATTTGAAGAAAATAAATTTTTGCCTGTATCCGGATACTCAATTCGGATACAAGTACTCCTTCATGTATCCGGAATGATTATCCGGATACATGTGAGCCTTAATGTTTCCGGTACCATGTACCGGATACCTTAAGGCCCTTTGTTATCCGGTCTGATGTACCGGATACCTTAAGTTTGCTCAAAATTAGGGTTTTCCGAGGGCTTTTCACTTTTACCATCATGTCCCTCATTAAATGAGGGGAAATCGCGGAAATAACCTTAGGGTTTAGGTTGGAGGGGTTCTAGACATTAAGTTGTGTCTACCAATGACCTTAGCCCTTGCCTATAAATAGGAGCCTCCTCCTCAAGCAAATGGCACACAACTCTTGTTTTGAATTCTCGCAAAGAAGAACTCCAAGAGAAGAAGAAAACCGCTGTGGAATCGCCTCCAGCACTCAGGTAAGCCTCAACTTTTCTTTTTATTTTCTGTCTTTACATTCCTAGATCTAGATCTCTTCTTCTACCTTTCTGTAGTGTAAAGCCTTGTTTGTATGTGTGGAAATCCTTCCCTGGCTCAAAGTATCTCAAGACTCCCCTAGCCGTAAAACGTGAAGGCGGATCTAGGAGAAACGAGACTGGGGATTGACCCTAGTGCTAGAACCTATGTAGCATAAGGCCTTTTTGATTGATTGTAAACCGTTCCATATTCAAAGTACCCTTGATTATCTAAAAGAGAACAGAGGGAAACGATAATGGAACGGAACCCTAGGCTATGCTAGAACCTATTTTATTGAATCTATATGCATGTGTATGGATCTTGCTAGGTTTTTTTCACTTTTGCACACATATCACTATTTTGGCGGGATAGGCTCATATTTGGGGTTTATTGCATTTATTGTGATAAATCTCAAATAAATGGCCTCAATCAATTCTGGAATGCTTTTCGGATGATTTTAAAGTATTTGTGTTCATCTTGCACGAATTTCATTTTTATCAATTTTCGGATTTGGTTTTTATTCAAAAAATGGCTTAGCTTGACAGCACCTGTACCCTTACTTCGGACGTCCGTAACTTCATCATCCGGATGAATTTTGGGGCGATTCCAGAACCATGGGAAAGGTGAGGCTGTCTAGTTTATGTCCACCAAATTTCATGATTTTCTATATAGCCGATTTTTGACACCTCTCTGTCGAAGTTGAGTGGACAGTTCAGGTCCAAGTACAGAACTTGTCACTTCGACGGACCGCCATGTGTTCGTTTTAAGTCCGATTAGAGTGATTTTTGTTTCTGAGTACTCATTTATGAGTCTATTTTCAAATCCAGTTGGTTTCATAATTTTTGAACTCCATTTGAATTATTGGTAGCCGATTTACTCAGAACTGCTCATTTGCATTTTTCTGGGTAAATCTGTGATCTTCGGGGCCTGTTCGGGAGACCACCCAAGGCACATCCGAAGGGATTTTTGTATGAGGCTAGTTTCTATGGAAAGATGGCCATACAAACTTCAATCACACCAAATTTCGTGGATTTCTATGTAGTGGATTTTTCTAGACAATTTTCCAAAGTTGCCCACTTACTACTTTTAAAAATCCCCAACAGCAACTTCAAAGGAGCATAACTCCTAGATTTTTCATTGGAATGAAGTGAAATTTTGCATGAGACTCTTATTTACCCTAATCTTTCAAATGGATTTGGTTGGGTTCAATTCAGAATTGGATTTGGATGATTTTAAGGCAAAGGACCTTACTTTTTACCAAAATTCCCGGATTTGCCTCAACTTGGTTTTGGCCACTTTAACTTTGATTTCCATCTTTTGAAATACTCCAGAAGTGATATTGACATAAGAGAAGATCTAAAATCCATTTAGATCTTCATGTGAAAATATCATACATTGTTCCTTTTTCAAGGCTTTTTCATGATTTTTAGCAAGCTTCTTATTTTCTTTTTAGCATGAACATACACTTGGCAACCACTTCGTGTGGATGAATGGAGGTGCCTAACACCTTCCCCCGTTCATAATCTAATCCCCTTACCCATCTCTGGATTTGTTTTTTAGTAGGGTTATTTTTACCCTAGAATTTGTCTTTTGGCTATTTTTGCCTACTTTTGAACTCTTTGGTGTCCATTCTCACCCCAAAATCATGAATGGTGGCGACTCTCCCAATTTTTGCGTTGAGCCCGTGTGTTGACGGAGGGACGATCACTCCGGTGATTTTTTCCCATGTCTCACAACTGGCGACTCTGCTGGGGACTTGTGGATTTAAGCCTATTTGTGTATATTCATGCTTTTTCATCACTTTTGAATGCTTGCTATTTTGTTTACTTTATTGGTGTATATTGGTGTATTCTAAATCTGATTGGGATACTTTTAAATTTTACATGGATGAAGGCATGTGTGTATGCTTGGATATGCTAAGGATCATGTTTAGGGCCTTACCTTGTTGTGCATGCCTACTTGTTTTTGTTTGCCTTGTGTTAGAAGGTTCTTAGTGCCATGATTTGAGCATGAAAAATGATGAGCAAAAATCTGTAAATACAGTAGCCATTAGGATGGTTTTCTAGCATGCTTTACCTCATTAAAACACTTTTGTATCATGTCAAGTAGTTGCTAAATTTTTAGGCATTAATTTGGGGTATAAGGGAAGCACTTTTGAGCATGAAAATTCTGGAAATTTCAGTGTATATTTGGGGGATTTCAAGCATGTTTTACCTCATTGAAACACTTTTGAACCATGCCAAGTAAGTGCTAAAATTTTAGGCTTCAATTTGGGGTAAATGGTACACTTTGAGCATGAAAAAGAGCATGAAAATCTGGAATTTTAGGAATGCTTTTGGGTTTCAAGCATGTTTACATGATTTAATTGTTGTTTGTGCAAATAACATGTTTTGTATACCACTTTTTGGGCATGTAATATTTTTGTGAATATTTGGTGCTTGCTTGCTTGTATTTAGCTTCATGATCTTTGTCATTTGTACCTTGGCTTGAAATTGAATGCATGGCTACGAAAAAGAGTGGCAAGGGGCTGGGACGTTATGAATGTTACCACAATTTTAAAATTGCACTTGAGCACTTGAAACAATTTGCACAGCCTACCCTTTACCTATTAGGAAGTTGAACCATGAATGTGTGTAGCTTGGCGCACCGAGGTCGTGACTTCGGAAAGCGAAAGTGAAAACATTTACCTTAGAATTTGAGTCAATGATGTGATGACAATGGGATCTGTGATTCGATTCCGGGCATCACTAGACTTGAGTTCTAAGTTGCCAATTAAGCCAAAACCCAAAAACCATACGCTTGAAGGTGGAGAAACACGTTTTTGGCTAAAAGCACACAATTGCGTTTGGGGAATTGGGTGTAAATGTGGGAAGGCCGTTTGCATGTTTTACAGGCCAAGGTATAATGTGAATACCATATTGAATGAAGGTAATACAAGGTGGCAAGGTAAAACCATGTTCTTTTCATGAATTTGGGGATTTTGCAAATATAATGTCCAAGCCCAATTTGGGGCAAGTTTTGAAGTTCAAATTAAGGTGAACATCAATTGGGAATGAAAATAAATCAAATCTGGTGAAAAAATGAGTCAAAAAGGGCCATTTCGGCAATTACCGGCAACTCAGGCCGGTTAATAATAACTGTATTCATATCCGGTACATATTTCCGGATAAAAAGGCATATGCGTGAATCCGGTTATGGTAACCGGATACAATAAGGCATATTATTATCCGGAATGTTATACCGGATACGTTCAAAAATGCACAAATTGGCTTTTCAGCCCAAGTTTTCAGAATAAAATGCCTAAAATACTGTGGATAATCCTTAGGCACCCCGAAAAGAGCATAAAAAATGTTCCAAAATACAGAAAAAAAAAAGAATAAAATAAAATATTCTTTCAGGATTTAACCTAAGTTTGAAAATCAAAGAGGAAACCAAGGTGTCATATTTTTTGACACCAACTCAACTCAAACATGTGTCAATCAAACTCTGGAACTTGAAAACTAAGAAAATTCAGCAAATTTGAAGAAGGAAAAAAAAAACCTTGGTTGGTTATTTTTATCAATCAAAACCTTGGTTGGTTATTTTTATCAATCAAATCCAAAAAAAGTGGGATACTTGGATAGAGTAGTCCAAGAAAACCTTGGTTGGTTATTTTTATCAATCAAATCAAAAAAAAAAAAATGAAAACCTTGGTTGGTTATTTTTATCAATCAAATCAAAAAAAGTGGGATACTTGGAAGCCCTAGAATATTCCAAGACACCTTTGGTTGGTTATTTTTATCAATCAAATCAAAACATTTGTGGGATACTTGGATAGAGTAGTCCAAGACACCTTTGGTTGGTTATTTTTATCAATCAAATCAAAACATTTGTGGGATACTTGGAAGCCCTAGAATATTCCAAGACACCTTTGGTTGGTTATTTTTATCAATCAAATCAAAACATTTGTGGGATACTTGGATAGAGTAGTCCAAGACACCTTTGGTTGGTTATTTTTATCAATCAAATCAAAACATTTGTGGGATACTTGGAAGCCCTAGAATATTCCAAGTCACCTTTGGTTGATTATTTTTATCAATCAAATCAAAACATTTGTGGGATACTTGGATAGAGTAGTCCAAGACACCTTTGGTTGGTTATTTTTATCAATCAAATCAAAACATTTGTGGGATACTTGGATAGAGTAGTCCAAGACACCTTTGGTTGGTTATTTTTATCAATCAAATCAAAACATTTGTGGGATACTTGGATAGAGTAGTCCAAGACACCTTTGGTTGGTTATTTTTATCAATCAAATCAAAACATTTGTGGGATACTTGGATAGAGTAGTCCAAGACACCTTTGGTTGGTTATTTTTATCAATCAAATCAAAACATTTGTGGGATACTTGGATAGAGTAGTCCAAGACACCTTTGGTTGGTTATTTTTATCAATCAAATCAAAACATTTGTGGGATACTTGGAAGCCCTAGAATATTCCAAGACACCTTTGGTTGGTTATTTTTATCAATCAAATCAAAAAAAATTGGGACCCTTGGAAGCCCTAGAATATTCCATGAAAACCTTGGTTGGTTATTTTTATCAATCAAATCAAAAAAAAAAATTGGGACCCTTGGAAGCCCTAGAATATTCCATGAAAACCTTGGTTGGTTATTTTTATCAATCAAATCAAAAAAAATTTTGGGACCCTTGGAAGCCCTAGAATATTCCAAAATCAAAACAAAAAAAAGAAATAAAAAAAGAAAAAAACAAAAAATCAAAAAAAAAAAAATCTGGATTGGTGTTCACCTAACCCACTGGTTTACATATATAGGGGTGTGACTCAAGTTAAATGAAAGCTAACATGTTCTATTCATTTTTTTTTCATCAGGTACATTCAACCCGGGTACACTTGCAATCATTGCTCCAGTAACTAGATCCAAAGCCAGAACAATGAATACTGAAGAGAACCAAGCCCAAGCTACCGTCCCTGCTCAGGACTTTACTCAACTGCAGGAGCAAGTGGCCGGTCTGGCCAAAATGCTGGGGGACCTACTGGCGGCTCAGGCCCAACAGGCCCAAGCCCCGAACCAGGCATCTACTTCCCATCAGGCACCACCACCTCAGGCCTACATTCCGCCTCCGGTTCAGCCCATGCCTGAGCCCATTTCTGAACCAGTCCCTGAACCCATTCTGATCAGGGAAAATATGGCGGAGTCTGAGAAAGAGCTGGAGAAAGAAAAGGCCCGAGATGAGATGGAGAAGAAAATGCTGCTGAGGATAGAGAGGATCCAGGCAGAGCTGAAGGAAGTGAAGGGGGGAGGCAGCCATGCAGGCACCACCTTCGAGGACCTGTGCATGTACCCGGACGTCTGTCTACCGGCTAAGTTCAGGTGCCCGGATTTTGACAAGTTTGATGGCACGGGTTGCCCATTGAGCCATCTCAAATTATACTGCGGGGCCCTGTGCCAGTTTGGCCGGGACGATGGAATACTGATCCAGCTCTTCCAGAGGAGTCTGACCGGGTCAGCCCTTCGGTGGTTCGCTACAGTGGACCATGGAAGGATTAGAAGGTGGAAGGACCTAGCAGACGCTTTCTTGGACCAGTACAAGTTCAACTCTGAGATCGTGCCGGACCGGTACGACATGATGAGAATGACCAAGGGCAAAGATGAGCCGGTACGGCAGTACGCCAAGAGATGGAGAGAGGCCGCCTCCCAGGTCAGGCCACCTATGCAAGAGCCGGAGATGATCTCCACATTCATGGGCACACTGGGGCAGCCCTTTTACAACCATCTGGTGGGCCAGATCACCACCAACTTTGCAGCCCTGGTACAGGTAGCGGACCGGATCGAGGAAGGGGTCAGGTCAGGACGGCTGATAGACTACTCTACTCTGACTGGGCAGTCTGATTCCTCGGCCTCCATGGCCCAGAAGAAAGGGGCCGGGTTTAAAAAGACGGGGGCCCGAAAAGAAGGGGAGGTGAACCTAGTCCAGGCTCCTCCAGCCAAGAAGCCACTGCACGTCAACATCTCGGCACCCCAACAGGCCCAGCAGGCCCAGCAGTCGTACCAGACCCCGCTGAATGTCAACTTCTCTCCTTCTGTGCCAGCTAACACAAGGAGGACTTTTTCTAAGGAGGAGCGGGATGCCTGGTTCGCAGCAAGAAAGAACCGGGTTTTCACCCCTCTACCCATATCTCTTTCCCAACTATTGCCAACCCTGCTAAAGGGTGAGTACTTGACTCTGAAAGAGCCCAACCCGAATGCCACCAGGGGGAGGAATTTTGACACATCGGTCACCTGTGATTTCCACATGGGTGCACCGGGGCATTCTACAGATACCTGCTGGGTATTAAAGCATGCAGTCCAGGACCTGTTGGACCAGAAGGCGTTGGTCTTTAACACTGCTGCACCCGCCCCGTCGGGAAATGATATTGGGCAGAACCCTCTGCCGTACCACAATGGGGCAGGCCCATCCAACTCCATCACTGCCATATCCACCACAAGAAGGGCCTTTGACCCATCTCAGCTCATAGCACCTGTGGGGACTACAGTCCAGGTCCGATTCTTCCCAGAGGAGGACGAAGAGGAGATCAACATGGTCTCCCAAAAAAATAATCTTGCTGCTGAGGACATAAGTTCCTCTTTAAACCGGGTCTCTTCTCTGATGGCTCAGATGAATACTGCAAGGCCTCCATTGGTCTTCAATTGCAGTCCACCCACTTATCCTCCATCCAGGCCGTCTAAGGCTCCACTGGTCATCAAATTTGACCCCACCACTGCTTCCATCACTTCTTCTGTCCCCATCAAATCCAAACTTCAACCCTTGGTTGTAAATGTGCAGCCAGCCCATACGATCCCTAAACCGGCCCATACATCCCGGTCCAAACTCCAGCCACTAGTGGTTGACATCCCTAAATTAGCCTATTCAGAGGCCGCTGTACCATGGAACTACAGCGAGGGAATCACGGCTACGGTTCCAGCGGTTAGAAACCCGAACCAGGAGGAGGTGAACCTCATGACGAGGTCGGGGAGATGTGCAGGGGGTGAAGAGAAAGAAAAAGAGACAGAAGTGGAAAAAATAGAAAAAGAAAATGAAGAAAAAAGAAAACAAAAAGGAAAAAATAAAGTGGGAGAAGACACCCCCCAGGGTGCAGAAAATGAGGCAGCCGACCTCATTAAAATAATAAAGAAAAGTGAATTCAATCTTGTGGATCAGCTGAACAAGGTCCCGGCCCAGATTTCAATACTGGGCCTTTTGCTGAATTCTGAAAAGCATAGGGATGCATTGTTAAGGGTGCTACAGAGTGCACACGTATCCCAGACCATTGATCCGGACCAGCTTGGTAAAATGGTTGGTCAAATCTTGTCACATAATGTGATAAGTTTCTCAGAGGGTGAGATCAGCCCAGGTGGGTGTTATCATGTGGACCCTTTGCATATCACTGTGCTTTGTAAGGGCTGCATGGTTGCACGGGTTTTAATTGACAACGGGTCGGCATTAAATGTTTGCCCGTTAATCACTTTTACCAAGCTGGGTCTGGACCAGTCAAGGATCAAACGAAATGGGCGAATAGTAAGGGCTTTTGATAGCTCCAAGACCCACTCCCTAGGGGAGATTGAACTGCCGGTCACAATTGGGCCGAATATCTTTAACATCACATTTGAAGTGATGGATATACCCGCAGCATTCAATCTACTCCTAGGAAGGCCGTGGATACATTCGGCTAGGGCAATACCATCCACGTTCCACCAAAGGGTGAAGTATGTAAGAGGGCAAAGGGTGATAACAGTCCTAGCCGAAAACTTGGTGCCGCCCGATGTACCATTAATCAATGTGGACCTAACTGTCGACAAGATTGCATTCCACTCATTTCAATTTGAGGCGGTCAATTACATACCTGGGGGGTGTGAGAAAAAGAAGGAAAAGGGGACCACTGCAGAAAAGATGGTCAAGAAAGTGATGGAGAAATACCACTTTCACCCAGGGAAAGGCCTGGGGATCAATCTGCAGGGGATGGTTGAGCCAATCACGGCTAAGAAACTGATCCCCAAAGTAGGGTTGGGCTTCAAGCCCAGAGGCTGGAGAAGAATGAAACATGAAGAAGGGGAGAGCAGAAGCAAAGGAAAACTCCCACATCTGAGGGTGAACTTTCCAAAACCCGCTTATATAATCCAAATTTCTCCTCCTATGGACCAATCAAAACCTCCCTACTACAATGTCAACCCATTTCAAAAGCCTTCTGTTTCGGCCCTACAACCCTATAACCCATCTCCAATACGGGGAGCAGTGGATGGGCCTGGACCACAGCCCGAGCAGCAGGTGGACTTTTCTGAAAATGTTGGGGCCTTCTTCGCCATGATTGAAGGCGAAAAGACAGGGGCAGACATGGAACTGCCATTTATTGACTGGGCCGCAGTAAAGGTTCCAGACAAGGTCATTTCTGAATTGGGCCCCATAGCAGAAAAGGGCAGTACCCACCCGGTGATGATGGCATCGGATGCTGGGCTTGAAGAGCAGGCTTTCCCTATTTCCCCTGCTCCCCAAAATTTTGTACTGAACAATTGGGAGGAAACTCCCCTTACCTTTGAAGCAGCGTTTGTTCGGCAAACTGACGCGGCTTCCAAAAAAAAACTCCAATAGTGGATTGCCATTTCCCTGAAGGTTCTAATGGGCCTTCGTCTTCAGGGGAATTATGTTTAGAAGGCCCACAAAAAACCCAAAAAGATTTTTTATTTTTTCTAGAAAATTTAATTTTTTCAAAAAGGTCCACACCACTTATGAACCATATAATCAGACCGAATTGGACCAAGTTGAATATGACTTCGACCTTGAGCTCGACTTTGACCTCATGGGGGTCGAAGAAGAGACCGAGGTCGAAGAAGAAGACGTTCCAAAAGAAATTGAATACCAATTGGAACGTCATGAAAAGGGGGTCCAACCTAATATTGAGGAGACCATATCCATAAATCTTGGGACCGAAGAGGACCCAAAAATTGTGAAAATCGGGTCATGCTTGTCTGATATGCAGAAAAATGAAATGTCACAGTTCTTGGCAGACTACAAAGATGTGTTCGCTTGGTCATATCGGGACATGCCGGGGTTGGACACTGACATGGTGGTGCACAAGTTGCCAATTTTGCCAGGGGTTAAGCCGATTAAGCAGAAGCTGAGAAGATTGAAACCTGAATGGACCTTGAAGGTCAAGGACGAAGTGGTCAAGCAGTTCCAAGCTGGATTTCTGGCAGTCTCTACGTACCCAGAGTGGCTCGCAAACATAGTGCCGGTACCCAAGAAGGACGGGAAAGTCCGAATGTGCGTGGATTATAGAGACTTAAACAGGGCAAGCCCAAAGGACGATTTTCCGCTTCCACACATCGACATTCTGGTCGATAATACTGCGGTACATAGCCTGTTTTCCTTCATGGATGGTTTCTCAGGATATAATCAGATCAAGATGGCTAAGGAAGATCAAGAGAAAACAGCATTTATCACACCTTGGGGCACATTCCACTACACAGTCATGCCGTTTGGGCTCAAGAACGCTGGGGCAACATATCAGCGGGCCATGACTGCACTATTTCATGACATGATCCACAAAGAGATGGAAGTCTACGTGGATGATATGATTGCCAAATCATGCAAAGAGGAGGACCACTTGATCAATCTGAAGAAAGTGTTTGATCGTCTCAGGAAGTACAGTTTACGGCTTAACCCGGATAAGTGCGTCTTTGGGGCTACATCAGGGAAGTTACTGGGGTTTATAGTGAGCCGAAGAGGAATTGAAATTGACCCGGCTAAAGCCAAGGCCATAATTGAAATGCCAGCACCCAGAACAGAGAAGGAGGTCAGGGGCTTTCTTGGAAGGATTCAATACATAAGCCGGTTCATAGCACAGCTCACTGCTATCTGTGAACCAATTTTCAAACTTTTGAGAAAAGATAACCCAACGGTCTGGAATGAGGACTGCCAGCAGGCATTTGATACAATAAAGAGGTATTTACTGAACCCGCCGGTACTAGTGCCACCAACTCCAGGAAGACCACTGATCCTGTACTTGTCAGTGTTGGAAACGTCGATGGGATGTGTCTTGGGACAACATGATGAGACTGGTAGAAAAGAAAGGGCAATTTACTATCTGAGTAAAAAATTCACAGAATATGAAGCTAAGTACTCATCATTGGAGAAGACTTGCTGTGCTCTAGTGTGGGCAACTCAGAGGCTAAGGCATTACTTCCTTAGTCACTCCACACTATTGATATCCCGGATGGACCCGCTGAAATATTTATTTGAGAAACCGGCACTGACTGGCAGAACGGCAAAGTGGCAACTACTATTGTCCGAGTTTGACCTCACATACATCACACAGAAGGCGATCAAGGGTCAAGCCATAGCTGATCACCTGGCTGCACATCCTCTGCCAGAATATCAACCCTTGAAGACCAACTTTCCTGATGAGGCAATTCTGTACACTGAAGAGGAGGACAGTGAGAGTTCTTGGCAGATGTTCTTCGATGGGGCCGCCAACATGAATGGGAACGGAATAGGGGCAGTCTTGGTCAAACCAGATGGTTCACATATCCCCATTGCAGTAAAGCTGAGATTCCAGTGCACCAATAACATAGCAGAATATGAAGCATGCATAATTGGATTGCAAGCAGCCATGGATCATGGAGTAGAGGAACTTGACGTATACGGGGATTCGAGTCTTATCATCTTCCAAACAACTGGTGAGTGGAAAACAAAGGATCACAAATTGATCCCCTATCACCAGTATTTGGAAGAAATAAGCACAAATTTCACTCGAATTTCCTTCAACTATATGCCAAGGGCTAAGAATCAGTTTGCGGATGCTTTAGCAACCTTGGCTTCAATGGTCAGCATATCAGAAGGAGTAGACATCAGACCGCTGGAAATTGAAGTCCGAGATGAACCGGCTTACTGTTTCATTCTAGAGGGAGCACCAGAAGAAAAAACACCATGGTTTCAGGATATCAAGAACTTCTTGAATAATCGGAGTTTGCCAGAAAATGCCACTGCTACTGAGAAGAGGACAATACAGAGATTGGCTGGTCAATTTCTGCTAAGTGGTGGACATGTGTACAAGAGGTCACATAATGACATTCTGCTAAGATGTGTTGCCAAGGCGGAATCGGAAAGGCTGATTGAGACTGTACATGGAGGAGTCTGTGGGCCTCATATGAGTGGGCACATGCTGGCTAAGAAGATCCTGAGGCTGGGATACTACTGGACAACCATGGAGCATGATTGCTGTATACATGTCAGGAGGTGCCACCAATGCCAGATATATGCAGATAATAAGCATGCACCCCCAGGTGAGCTGCACAACATGACATCACCCTGGCCCTTCTCTATGTGGGGCATAGATGTTATTGGCATGATCTCCCCTAAGGCATCGAACGGGCACAGATTCATCCTGGTGGTGATTGACTACTTCACTAAGTGGGTGGAAGCAGCATCATATGCAAATATCACAAGCAACCATGTGATCAAATTTTTGAAGCACAACATTATTTGTCGCTATGGACTGCCAAGTGCCATAGTATCTGACAATGCTTCAAATATTAAGAACAAGGACATGAAGAAGATGTGTGAGCAGTTTCAGATCACCCACCATAAGTCAGCTCCGTACATGCCAAAGATGAATGGGGCAGTAGAAGCAGCAAACAAGAATATAAAGAAAATCATTCAGAAGATGGTAGTGAGTTACAAAGATTGGCATGAGATGCTGCCACTTGCTCTACATGCCTACAGAACCTCGATCCGGACTTCAACTGGGGCAACCCCGTACTCCCTAGTCTATGGGATGGAAGCAGTCTTGCCCGTGGAAGTGGAGATCCCATCACTCCGAGTGCTCATGGAAGCAGAACTAGAAGAAGCCGAATGGGTCCAGTCAAGACATGATCAACTTAACCTGATAGAAGAAAAGCGGTTGAAAGCACTTTGCCATGGACAGTTGTACCAGAAGAGAATGGCCCGGGCCTACAATAAGAGAGTGAGGCCCAGAACTTTCCAAGAAGGAAACTTAGTGCTAAAGAAAATCTTACCATTTCTGGAAGATCCTCGTGGTAAGTTCAAGCCCAATTGGGAAGGCCCATATGTCGTCAAGAAAGTCTTATCAGGGGGAGCACTCATCTTAGCAGAAATGGATGGGTCAGATTTTCCTGAACCCATTAACTCTGATGCGGTAAAAAGGTATTTCCCTTGAGTGAATATTTCTAGGAAATGATCCGAGGCCATTTTTCTTTATTTCCTTCAAAAATTTTAATCCCTAGTCTAGCCAAGTTGAGCCGGTTCGTTTCTTTGATCAACCCAAACCGGATTTACAGTCAAATTGGGGCAAAAACAAATTGGGGCAAAGTAAGGAAAGAAAAAGAAAAAGAGAGGAAAAGCAATGGAAATGGCAAATGAAAGCCAAGTGTGAAAAAGAGATGCAAAAAAAAATGCAATTTGGGGAAAAATGGATAAATTCATCATGACTGTAAATCCGGTTGACCTATCTCCGCACTTGGAAAATTTTGGGCCTTTAATACCCTTTCTTTCATAAACTGAGCCTAGCCTTTATTTCGTCCTATTTTTAAGCCCTCGGTGATCTTAGCTTGTTCATTCAAATATCAGAGTAAGATGGGTGATGACGGAATGCAGGAGCCGGCCCTAGTGAAAACCGTAACTGGCGCTAGGGGCAATATTGGCAAAAAGGCAAAAAGAAAAAATAAGCAAAATGAAAGAAAATCAAAGGTTGAGTTGATCATGGGGATCTGAGCCTTAAGCAAAGTTGGCATGAGCAGAATGGGACAGTTTTGGCAGTTGGGGATGACTCTAAAGATCCTAAGATGGACGGTTCTGATCCCTCAGTATTTTTTGGATTACCCTTTTTATTGTTTAACCTGGTTTTTAATTCCTTTAATTATAGGTGATTAAGTGCATGGACCAAATTTCAAAAAAAAAAATACAAAAAATATAAAAAGGAAAATTATACTTTGGCCAGTGATGAGAAATCAAATACTTTTCATAAAACCTTTGTTTTTACAAGCATCTGAGCATTCTGAGGCCAATAATATAAAAACTTTATTTTGAATTAAATCCTTTGTATTTCCACTATTGGAGTTCAATTTTGTACAAAGGTATGAAAATGTGCAGGAAATAAAGCTAGTCTCCTAGCCGCTCCTCAAGCTCCCGAATCCGAGCTGCCTGAGCTGCAATGACTCCTGAAGCCCCCTCTACAGCAGGATCACTCAAGAAGGAAATGACCTCATCTGAAAGAGCCTGCTTAATCCTCATACTCCTAAGGCTGGCCAAAGTAGCCTGGTACTTCTGCCGGATCATACGGACCTCGAAGCAACGGGCCTGCCTTTGCTCCTCCAGCTTCTCTTCCACGGCAATACGGCGTGAGGTCTGCTCCTCAAGCTGCCTCTCCAGATAAGCACTCTGTATCCTGAGCTCCTGGGCCTCCCGTACCCATATCTGCTGAAGCCGCTTATGAGAAGCCCGCTCAGACTCTAGAATGTCCTCATAGGTGGGAGCCAAGACTACAGGAGGATCTTCGGGTACTGGGGCCTGAGTCTGTATCTGCTCCTTGATCCAGAAGAGATAATCCTTCACATGGGCTTCTGAGAAGACTGGACCATGCATAAAGCGGACATAAGACCATTCCTTCATCAACCAGGCATTCAGCTTCATAAAAAGGGGCCCAAGACGATCCTCATATCCACATGGGATGATAATCCCCTGGGTCGCTCGGAACTGACGAAGGACCCGCAGAGGAAGATAAAGCACTGCATGTCTCAGGCCAGCCAGAATCAGAAAGTTACGGTCTCGGAAGCTAATCACTGTCTCCGCATTAGGCTGATAAGTACCAGGCCATCTCACTTGGTCATCCTGAAGCGAGCCCAAGAAAGTGAACCAGCCCTGTTTGCCCCCTGGAATATCGGGGCACCCCCTGTTGCTCATCAAGAGAGGGACTTTTAGACTCGGGAAGAAGTGTCGGTTGATCTCTTCAATCTGGCTCAAATGATCAAGTAGCCAAAGCTGCAAAGAAAGAGAGATATATCAGCACATTGTAAAAAGAAAAAAGCAAAAAGCAAAAAAAAAAAGAAAAAAAAAGAAAAAGAAGCAAAAAGAAAGCAAAAAAGCAAAAAAAGAAAAAAAAAAAAAAAAGCAAAAAAAATATATATATATATATTTTTACCTGCAGGTTATGGGCAACAATGGCACATACATCATTATTAAGAGAGCAAGAAGATGAAGAAGCAAAAGCAAGTTGCAGAATATTCAAGCACAGGTTTGGGCATCAAATGCACCCAGGTAAATCAAATAAGAAAATCAATTAGGAAAATTCAATAAAATATTTCCTTCCTTATTGTTGAAAAACATCAAAAGCAATTGAGTTTGCAGAGGTCAATTTTAAATCCACATTCTTTCAAAATTTGCTTGTCTCAGATTTCTTTTCATAGCCACGAGAGCTCAAAGAAATCTGAGATAAGGAAGAGACGCCACCCCGTCAGACTATACACAGCAGGGGTTTCATTGGCTATCTTCAAATCCATGTTTTTTATCACTCATTTGTTTGACCAAAGCAAGTTCAATTAATGAGATGTATTTCAAACGTGCAATTTTGAGTTGTGTCTATTCTGTGCTGTTCATTGTGTTACAACTCCAGCAAAGAGGGGAAGTTGTAGACACCCCAAAAATTGCACGATTTTTGATAAATCTTGAAGGAAAGGAATATATTATTGGAATTCTTTGCATTGGGTTTAAAAAGGAGCAAAAAGAAATGTGCTATAAATTCTACTATTTTCTCAAAAATCCTATTCTTGTCTCAAAATCCACCTCACAGCCACGAGAGCTCTGTGGAATTTGGGACAACTTTGGGAAATGTGCCTGGTCAAAAGGATGATATCCACTCAATTTTCAACTTGGTTTGATAAAAAATCAGTTTTTCAAAAAATCCTATTTTTGGGCTTAAAATCCACTTCACAGCCACAAAGGGCTCAGCGGAATTTAAGAACTCTTGGAGAGATGCCCCCTTAAAGTGAGGGCTTTTCGGCAAATCTCCACTCAAAAATGTTTTTCTACAGAAATTGAATTGAACCGAGCAAATCATGCTCAAGGGAATGCAATTTGGGCTTGTCTACTCTTTGCAGCTCACTGCTTCGCAGCTCCCGCAAAGAGGGGCAGTTGTAGACACCCCAAATTGCACAAACAATCATCAAAAATCATTATCTCCTGGAAAGCCAGCACAGAATTTGAAGAAAATAAATTTTTGCCTGTATCCGGATACTCAATTCGGATACAAGTACTCCTTCATGTATCCGGAATGATTATCCGGATACATGTGAGCCTTAATGTTTCCGGTACCATGTACCGGATACCTTAAGGCCCTTTGTTATCCGGTCTGATGTACCGGATACCTTAAGTTTGCTCAAAATTAGGGTTTTCCGAGGGCTTTTCACTTTTACCATCATGTCCCTCATTAAATGAGGGGAAATCGCGGAAATAACCTTAGGGTTTAGGTTGGAGGGGTTCTAGACATTAAGTTGTGTCTACCAATGACCTTAGCCCTTGCCTATAAATAGGAGCCTCCTCCTCAAGCAAATGGCACACAACTCTTGTTTTGAATTCTCGCAAAGAAGAACTCCAAGAGAAGAAGAAAACCGCTGTGGAATCGCCTCCAGCACTCAGGTAAGCCTCAACTTTTCTTTTTATTTTCTGTCTTTACATTCCTAGATCTAGATCTCTTCTTCTACCTTTCTGTAGTGTAAAGCCTTGTTTGTATGTGTGGAAATCCTTCCCTGGCTCAAAGTATCTCAAGACTCCCCTAGCCGTAAAACGTGAAGGCGGATCTAGGAGAAACGAGACTGGGGATTGACCCTAGTGCTAGAACCTATGTAGCATAAGGCCTTTTTGTTTGATTGTAAACCGTTCCATATTCAAAGTACCCTTGATTATCTAAAAGAGAACAGAGGGAAACGATAATGGAACGGAACCCTAGGCTATGCTAGAACCTATTTTATTGAATCTATATGCATGTGTATGGATCTTGCTAGGTTTTTTTCACTTTTGCACACATATCACTATTTTGGCGGGATAGGCTCATATTTGGGGTTTATTGCATTTATTGTGATAAATCTCAAATAAATGGCCTCAATCAATTCTGGAATGCTTTTCGGATGATTTTAAAGTATTTGTGTTCATTTTACACGAATTTCATTTTTTATCAATTTTCGGATTTGGTTTTCTTCAAAAGTGGCTTAACTTGACAGCACCTGTACCCCTACTTCGGACGTCCGTAACTTCATCATCCGGATGAATTTTGGGACGATTCCAGAACCATGGGAAAGGTGAGGCTGTCTAGTTTATGTCCACCAAATTTCATGAATTTTCATCTAGCCGATTTTTGACACTTCTCTGTCGAAGTTAAGTGGACAGTTCAGGTCCAAGTACAGAACTTGTCACTTCGACGGACCGCCATGTGTTCGTTTTAAGTCCGATTCGAGTGATTTTTATTTCTGAGTACTCCCTTTTGAGTCTATTTTCAAATCCAGTTGGTTTCATAATTTTTGGATTCCATATGAATTATTGGTAGCCGATTTACTCAGAACTGCTCATTTGCATTTTTCTGGGTAAATCTGTGATCTTCGGGGCCTGTTCGGGAGACCACCCAAGGCACACCCGAAGGGATTTTTGTATGAGGCTAGTTTCTGTTGAAAGATGGCCATACAGACTTCAATCACACCAAATTTCACGGATTTCTATGTAGTGGATTTTTCTAGAAAATTTTCCAAAGTTGCCCACTTACCACTTTTAAAAATCCCCAACAGCAACTTCAAAGGAGCCTAACTCCTAGATTTTTCATCGAAATGAAGTGAAATTTTGTATGAGACTCTTATTTACCCTAATCTTTCAAATGGATTTAGTTTGGGTCAATTTAGAATTGGATTTGAATGATTTTAAGGCAAATGGCATACTTTTTAACAAATTTTCCGGATTTGATTTAACTTGGTTTTATGCAACCTCTACTTTGATTTCCATCTTTTGAAATACTCCAGAAGTGATATTGACATAAGAGAAGATCTAAAATCCATTTAGATCTTCATGTGAAAATATCATACATTGTTCCTTTTTCAAGGCTTTTTCATGATTTTTAGCAAGCTTCTTATTTTCTTTTTAGCATGAACATACACTTGGCAACCACTTCGTGTGGATGAATGGGGGTGCCTAACACCTTCCCCGTTCATAATCTAATCCCCTTACCCATCTCTGGATTTGTTTTTTAGTAGGGTTATTTTTACCCTAGAATTTGTCTTTTGGCTATTTTTGCCTACTTTTGAACTCTTTGGTGTCCATTCTCACCCCAAAATCATGAATGGTGGCGACTCTCCCAATTTTTGCGTTGAGCCCGTGTGTTGACGGAGGGACGATCACTCCGGTGATTTTTTCCCATGTCTCACAGAAATTGACCGCTTTTTAACGGCGGTCTGGGCTAGACCGCATAGCTTATGCGGTTCAGGCCTGACCGCATATGCAGTGCGGTCTTCAGTGCGGTTTCGACCCGATCTCCAAAAAAAAAAACGCCGCCACGCCACCGGATCTAGTTCGTCCACTCCTTGGGGGTTTCAGTGCGGTTTCGGCCCGATCTCCAAAAAAAAAAAAAACGCCGCCACGCCACCGGATCTAGTTCGTCTGCTCCTTGGGGGTACCTGCCGACTTCTGTGGCCTCTGGAACCTTCTGCGAATTGCTCAAATGCTCATTTCAAACTCAAGCATCTCACTTTGTTGGTGTTCCACGACTGGGAAAGGTCTCGACCCTTCGCACTCCATTCAAACCATTCACACGCACACATATAAGCTAATCTAATGAAGAAAGGAAATAGGGGGATTAAAGTTGAGGTACATGTGAGCAAAGCTACAGAGGAACAAGCTCCCTTAGTGAATGGAATGGAAATATAACCAGGACAGCACATAAGGACCATGAGGACCTATGAAGACACCTCTCGTTCTCCCATGGAACCACACGTATGGTTTCTCTTACCTTGGAGACCTCCATGTGATGCAAATGGGGAGAAAATATATGAAGCTCATGTAGGAAAGCAGCTTAAAACATAATAGAGACTATACTTTTCTAAACATCATGCAAAAGAGCTCATTCTCATATATGTGGTGTAAAAAGTATCAAGGAACGATACCTGGTGGCCTTGAAACCCTTTTTGAGGTGTGTAAAAAGCTCATTCTCAATTTGATATTTGTTGGCAGTCAAACCTCAACAAATTTAAAGTTTTAGATCTCTCAATTTTAGAATCCGGGTATTTATTAATTTTTTTAATACGCACACCCCTCTCTCTCTCTCTCTCTCTCTCTCTCTCTCTCTCTCTCTCTCTCTCTCTCTCTCTCTCTCTGACGCACATGTTATCTCTCTGCCCCATCTCTTCACCCTTTCACGTCATTCTCTCTTTTCCCTTTTTTTGTTTTTGTTTTTTTTTATCGCTGTAGAGGCGTTCTACCTTGGAGCTTGTGAGTGACAACACACGTTCCCCTCCTCCTCTTTTCTTCTTTTCACGCCCTCTTTCTTCTTCAATAAATATTTTTTTCTTTTTCATCACATCACGTTAGCCCTCCACTCTTTTTTTTTTGTTAGTTCTCATGCAATGTCTTTTTCATCCTATGTTTAACAATTTTTTTTTTCAAATTACTCATGTATTCTCTTTTGTACAATATGCTTGACATGGTTTCTCTCTTTTTTATTTTTTTATTTTTAATATAGGTATGCCAGATTCACACATGCAAGGATCTAGAGGACATGTCACATGCATATTCATGCACGACAGATAATTAAGCAATTATGGAGGCTCTTTACTTGTGCCCATGAAACTTAGCGAACTTGTCACCGAGTTCGTGCCCGCAAGGCCACAAGTGGGTTCGGGCCTAGCTTGACTTTGACGAACTCGTGCCCGCAGGGCCAAACGTGTTCGTGCTTGAATCCGTGCCCGCAGGGCCACAAGCGGATTCCTGCCTAGCCTGATATGACGAACTCGCGTCCGCAGGGCCAAGCGTGTTCATGCCTAAATTCGTGCCCGCAGGGCCATAAGAGGATTTAGGCTTGGCTTGCTTGGATGAACTCGCGCCTGCTAGAAGCGTTTTCATGTTTGAATCTGTGCCCACAGGGCTACAAGCGGATTCGGACTCAGCCAGTTGGGTGTAGTGGGTAATACCTAATTTGACGAATTTGCACTCGCCGGAGCTAAAGAATCTATCAAGGATGATGATGTCGAGCACCTTATAGTCCACCAAATGAAATTTCCTTGGGCTTGGAGATAGCTAGGCGCAACCCCACACCTTGACGTATCGCTTCCATCTTTAACATAAAAGCTGGATTTGAAGAAGCAGCATACGTGAATTAGGAAAACTTCATGCTAGATGATCATATCTACATAGCTATCATCACGCCATATTCCATCCATGGATCATCATGATGGATGCCTTTCTTTGTCTTGCTATAATCCTCACTGTTTCATCAAACAGCTTGGACTTGTTTGAATTGTTCCATCTTCTTGGTCCAAATCTTGGCGTATGACAGGTAAGTCAGCATCCATGTTTTTCTGATATGAACCTTCTAGCACCTATACTTGTGAACACATATGCCTTCAAAGGGCTTCCTTGTCTTGGCGTACTCACGAACGTGGCGCACCAATCGAAGCTTCTCTCCCATCTTCTATATGTATCGAGGGCGTGTTAGAACCTTCAAGGGCTTCTTCGTTAGAGAAGAAAGCAATAAAGAGAAGATAGCTTTTGACAAAAGCCGGGGACAGCCTGCCAAAGCTTTTGAGGACATGTGATAAATCTGCTGCTCAGCTTTCTCGTACTGCATACTCCATCACAGTTCTTATAGCTTTATGTCTTGACAGATCTCCTCTTCTTTTAAGGATGTGTCTCAGCGCAAGGTACGTCTAGTGGCCCTTCTATCTTGTTATGCTACTGAAAGCAGCAATAGTAAGAAGAATTCGATCTGATCCTCGTGTTGATGATGCAAAGGTTGGCAAGGCACCTTCTTCACAGAGCTTTGCTGAGTTATTTATAAGACGCGTCATACAGAGTTCTTGGCATTGACTAGACCTCTTCTTACTAGGTAGCCTTAAGTCGTGATGACGATTTCAATAGTCGACTTTATCATTCCTTGGCCTTCTGATAATATTATTGTTCTTGATAGGTATATTCTCTTTAGTTCATCTTGCTTTTACTCTTTAATTCTTACTTTGTTGACGAGTCCACATCTTACTTGATGTTTGTCCTCAGTTCTCATTATTATGACGAATTTTGCTTTTCCTCAGCATTCGTCTTCGAATCTGACATTTGTCGTGATGCTCACTGACATGTTCCATGATGACTTCTTTTGTGGGCTTGTGTCGAAGCTGGCGTGAAGGTAACTTCAAGGGTTCTCTCATTTAGTTACTATCCTCGCAATTGGCAAAAACAAAGGCAGGACAAGAAAAGCTCTATGCCGAGATGGATGAAATAAAGAAGGAAGAATTCTTTTCTTCTCGGCTTGATGATTTTGTCATGTTCTGTTGAAGAACTAATACAAGCTTTTACGCATTCTGGAGTCATGCCCTAAAAAGGTATGTTTTCATGCTTTCTTAGACTTCTCATTCTGCACATTGTTTCATTATATCAGTATCTTTAATAACTCTTTGTCACTTTGCCTAGCTCAATATTGTCTTCAGTTTTAAGGAATGTGGCTTCTATTCACTTGTATTTTGTGGCAGGATAACTATCATAAACAAACCCTTTTCTTCATAAATAATGCCTGTGGGTATAAGGAATGTGGCTCCTATCCACTTATGCCACCCAGCGAGATTAGTGCCATACACAAACCTATAAACTTAGGACTTTGTTTTATTCTCATTCTCTTTTACGCCTTTTACCATAGGGAATGGGGTCTCTACAAATCAGTGCCATTCATAAACATTGGCGTAGGTCTTTTGTTCTCTTGTATGTCATGATACCTTGTGCCATGAAGAATGTGGCTCTTCCTGAGTAGTGCCATACACAATCTTCAGCTTAGGTTGTCAAATCTTACATTTGTTGTGACATTCGTTGACAAGCTCCATGGCAGCTTCTGTGCATGTCACTTGATAAAGTATTTAGTAACAACAACACTCCAGAATTGTCCTTCAATAGCTAAGTTAATCAACTGATATAGATTTAACCCCCAAATATGAAAAGAGCCATGGCTTCACAGAACTTTTAAGCACTTTGATAAACATAGATGAAATTGCCATGCATTTTGTATGGACATAATTTCTTGGCATAAATAAATATACCCGCTTTCATCATAGCTAAGAATACCATTGGCTTTGTAAATGCAGAAATAATTCTTTGCTTTCTCCATAACTGCCACATTCGTTAGAGTGCTGTCAATATAGAAGTTCTTTGGCTTCATCACTTGGTACACATTCAATGCCTATTCATTATTGGCTTGGCGGATTAGCTTCTATTTTTTATGAAAAATCTGGTGACTTTCTTCTTTTTCTAGGATTTGACGTCATTCCACGGCCTTCGCCTAAGGATTCATATTTTTTCCCATCGCGTTCCATCTTTGTCCAACGATTGTTGATAGGTTGTAGCTGTCGATATAATGAGATTTCCATATGCAAGCCATACACTTTGTCACATATCTCATACAAGAATAATATGCTGGCAAAGTGTGTTTTCGAAGACTCCTCTGTCACAATTGCACAATTAATATGATAGTCTTGAGCTAGCCATTAGGAATGTGGCTCCTGTTGGGCTTATCAGCCGGATCGGTGCCATGCACAATCTTTTGGCATTGATAACCTCATCCATAGGGAATGTGGTTCCCATCAAGCTCGTCAGCAAGATCGGTGCCATGCACAAACCCTTGGTTAATCTCTTTCTTTCCAGGAGGAATGTGGCTCTCGTAAAGCTCGTCAGCAAGATCGATGCCATACACAAACCATTGGCATTAATAATACGACCATAAGGAATGTGGCTCCTGTCAAGCTTGTCAGCGAGATCGGTGTCATACACAAACCCATGGTGTTGATAATTTGGCCATAAGGAATGTGGCTCATGTCAAGCTCGTCAGCGAGATCGGTGCCATGCACAAACCTTTGGCTTATAGGACTGATTTCTTTGGACATAAAGAATGTGGCTCCCATCTAGCTCGTCAGCCAGATTGGTGCCATACACAATCTCTTGCCTCAGAAGAATCAGATCTCATACAATATCTCATATAGGTTCTCGTTCAGCATCTCATGTAGCTTCTCATTCAGCATATTTTGCAATATCTCACTTATATTGCTTTGTCTTGAATTCAACTCTTTGCTCGTTTTGTTGTAGATTCTTCGAGTCTTAATAAGAGATATATGGACTGGCAGTCTGAGTTAGGAAGTAGCATGATGAGATTATGTCGAGGCCTCTGAGAAAGTGACTTGGACAAAGAGTCAGGTTCATCTTGCCAAGAGACATTTGTTTGACCTCTTCAGATGTGTTCATTCGGCGTATCTCCTTTTCTTTGTGTTTGAAATCCATGTCATCAAGCTTGATAGGATCCAGCCCTCAAATATAGGATGGCTATTCATGCTACAACAATCTCCAGTATTTTCTTGATAATGAAGTTTTCGTGCTTTTGGCAATCATTAGGATAGAGAATCTCATAATGAAGATTTGCAATACCATGCTGCATGTCCTTGCTTCTTTTATACACATTTCTTCCATACATAATTCGATATAAAAATTCTTTCAAATAAAACAACTCGCTTTTATTGAAGCCAAGCGGCATTCGTATGTGTGAAAATATTAAATCATATTCCCACTACCAAAAGAACTAAAGGTTTTGTACTCATTATTTGCTTGACGATCCATACGGCATGTTGGTTGACCATTACGGGATTCATGCCAAATATTACTGTTTGTCTATCAATCATCATTGACTTGGCAATAAAGGCCTGGTTGTAACATTAGCTGCTCATTTTGGCAAGCTGACGGGATGTGGTGGTGCTTCACCTTGACACCTTTTCTTAACTCGTTTAGCAACCATGTTTGTTGGTCGGCGCGACATGTTTACTGGATGTTGTGACACCTCCGCATGACGCTCCCTTTTAGTAGGCTTAGCCGCCAAACATCTGCGGACCTCTTTTCCTTTCTGACTTGGTCATTCACCTTTACCGACGTTGCTGTACGACGGGCTGATTCAAGAAGTTTAGTAAAACTCTTGATATCTTGATTTTCTAAGAATAGCCTATAATCATGGCTCATTCCACTTATGCAGAGTTGCACAAGTCCTTCTTCAGTGATGGCTTCATGACAATCGAGTGTCATGGTGTGAAATCTCTTGACGAAGTCAATAAGTCCCTTCACTGACTGCTGTTGCTCTCAGCTCAAATCAATGAACGTCATCTTCTCATCAACCAAGAAGAATTTTCGAAAGAAAACTTTCACCATCTCCTCCCATGTATTAATACTGCCTGGCTCTAGATTCGAATACCAAGTGTAAGCTTTCTCCAATAAAGATTTAGAGAATTCTCTGAGCCGCAAGTCCTTGTCATTGGCATGTGCACCAAGAGCATCGATAAATCTTGAGACATGCTCCTTCACGTTGCCAGTCTTTCCATTATAGCAAGTGAACTTCGAGACCACGTAGTCTTTCGGGTATGGCTTCTCGAGTATTGCAATAGGATATGGTGGTTGGTAGTTATATAACAGATCCGCATCTTCATGTTGACTCCTTTTTCTTTTCAGCAAGCTTTCAAATTCTGCCATGGTGACATAATCACCAAACTTCACCTCTTCCTTACCAACAACCAAGCCTTAGGGTATCTTCTGTTGCTCAGCATGCTCCTCGTCAATATGCGGATGATCCTCTGGTTGTTTGGTATGGATAATGTGGAAAAGCTCCTTAACACGTCCATTCAAATCATGAAACACTGCAAGTATTTGAGCCAGTTCTGAAGTAGTTTCTACTGGTTTGCCGGTATTTTGAGCGTATTGTTTCGGGTGTGAATTCACACTCTCATCATGTGCTGCAGCTTGCTGATGTTTAAAATGTCCTCCAAATTCAGTCGGTGCCAGATCACTTTGTCCATCTCGCGTTCTTCTAGTTCCCGCCATATCACCAACTCCTCGAATATTTCTTTTGTTAGCGACTTTACCTCCCCAACGGAGTCGCCAGAAAATGTAGGTGCCTTTATTGAATCCATGTCCACGTGTCTAGTATTGTCTCCACTGTGTCAAAATGCCGATGACGTGTCTTCAAATCTTGATTCTGAGTAGGAGAAGTACGTCCGCCGTTGGCCTAAACCGCCAACTCAGTAGTCGTTCCCGCGCTGTTACTGAACAGAAGAGGGGTTGGGGTAGATAAGACGTGACAGGTAGGCAATGACTAGAATGAGAGACGGGATATACTCAAGTGATCTTCACGTGTAACAAGCAAGAGAGCTCCTTTAATGTTAAAGACCAAGAAATCTAAAGGACTTAGAGAATTTGTAGTAAACTTGGAGCAGGCTGAGATAAAAGAAGTGAAGTCTTGTTCTTAGCAGTCCAAGAATTAGGGATTCGGAGTCCCTCAAATGAAAGAGGGTTCTTATATTTATAGAAGGAACGGGTCTCTAGGATTGCGACACTTGTCACAATCTGAGGCTTTAGGATGTTCTCATGTTTATCATGAATCTGTTCTTATAAAGGTCTAGGTTCAAGATAAAAATAAAATAAGAGATAATGAGGATAAAAGATAGAGCTCTCCGATTTGTATACTGGGTCCCACATGTCAGGATGTGGAATTATAAATCACTTGACGTCTTCGTCATTCTAGACCGACATGCCGTGACTTGTCACTGGCTGCCGACGATTCCCACGCTCGTGTCCGCCACGCCTTAAGAACCGCCAAACCCCCCCCCCTAAGTCGGCTTTCGCCCAAGACGGAGATCTCCACTCCAATATGCTAGATACATTTAATATAAATAAATCATGTCATATTTTATTAGTATTATTTTTGTCGGGTAACAAATAACCCATGACAGGCTACTCTGTCGGGTAACAGATAACCCATGGCAGGTTGTTTCTATCGAGTGACAGATAACCCATGATAAATCTATTTCTATCATGTGACAAATCATCTATGCCAAATCATTATATAGGTGATGTGTCAAGTTATAAAAATGGTCATCTACAAACTTTCTAATTCTACAATGAAATAAGTCGTAGATTTTAGGCATTTTGTATAAGATTGTTTGAAACTGTAGCAGAATTTCATCTGATTAACGTTTTGATGTACTTAATCTTGAAATTTTGGCTTCATTTAAACTAATTTTTTTCCGATCTAAACATCTCTTTTTTTTATCTACATATCTTCCAGTCTCCTAATCTTCAACATCTCAATCTCTCTACAGATCTCATTGAAATCACTGTGCTTTTGGTTCAAAGGGATGTCGGAGCGTCTTAGGTAGATCTCGCACTCTTTATCTCTCGTGTTTTGTTTTTTGAAACCCTCTCTTTCTCTCCCTTTCGTTCTAAGGCAGATCTATTTCTTTGAATTATCTTCTCTCTCTCTCTCGTTCTTTCTCTTAGACCTTTTAGTCAGAGAAGACTTTGATACAACCGCATCGAAGTGAAAATAAGAAATCTGGATCTCTTTGCATGTATAGTCACTGGTATTCCTCGTCCTTTTATTTGAACATCTTAGAATGAATTGAAATTTATGGATTAGGGTTCAAGCCGTGCCTCATTTTTTACTTGCAATAATTTTTTTGAATTGTTGATCAATGCTTCTAAAGTAGTGCTGATAATTGTTGTTTTGGATGCTGTTTTTCTTTCTTTTAGGTAAATAAAAAGATCTTTTATCTTCAAATGTCTGCTATATTTCTGTTCTTGTTTCTATCAGTGGATAGATCTATTGTATTACAGTAACTTGGTTGCTGTGTAACATGCTTTCTTTTAAGGTATGTGCAAGGCTTCTTAATGGGAGGAAGCAATTCTATTTCTGTTGGTAAGGCTTCTTAATGGGAGGAAGCAATTCCGTTTCTGTTAAATGGGGTGCCACCATGCAATAAGTTCTTATTTGGGTTTATTTTGCTCCTGACTTATTTTTATGTTGAGTAACCTGATTTAATGTCATTGATTTATGCAAGGATAGCAGTTAAAAGGCCAAGGTAAACATATTTCCTTTGATAAATTTATATAAATATCTTTCATTCGCTTTGCTATGAACACATTTATTTATTTTATTGATTATGTGATAATTCATGCACTATTTGGAAGATGTAAAAATACTGCTTGAAATTTTGTTGCTTTGCTTGAGTTCAAGAAAAAGTGTTTTTAACAAACAGGTGCTAACTATTATTTTAAAAAAAGGAGTTGTAGATATCCATCCATGTATTCTAGGTTGTGTGTTTTCCCTCAGTTCTTAAGAATCTTCTTGGAAATTTAAGCCTTGGTAAATGAATGTTTTACTTGTTGTAGTGCCTAAGAGACCTAGCATCCTAGGCAAGATGTGAACGGTTGCTATGCATCCTATAATGCCGGGTACTGAGGAACTTTATAAGCATCATGTGAAATCTGGTTAAATCATGGAAACCTTTTCACAATCTTGATGTCATATTGGCCTTCTTTGTTACTTGAAATTTGAACTAAAATGTCTTATACTCTATTCAAGGTAGTATTAGTTTTTATTGATTGTTCTAATGAAGGGAACTTGTCTTTTTTAAGGTCTGCAATGAAGAAAGATGTCTTCAGTGACTGCTTTTTGTTGCTACGCATTGCTCCAGCTACTACTATTGGAAGATGTGAAATTTTTTTTGTAGATTTTATGTAAAAATTCAGAGACATTAGATTTTTTTCTATTATTTGTTTGAATTTCTGTTTTATTACATTTAATATGGATTAGTATGACGCTTCTTTTGGGTTCTTAATTTGTTTGGTGGGGGGGGGGGGGGGGGGGGGGGGGGGGGTGCGCCGGGCAGGAGCATGAGGGCAGCTGGAGAGAGGAACGCGATAAATTTTTTTTAAAACAAGATGACCCTTTCGCGGCGGTCACAAAACCGCCGCTAAAAACAAAAGTGACTGCATCTAAATGATTTAGCGATTGGACTTTTAGGAGCGGGCCTCCGTCGGACCCTCGGCTTTTAGCGGCGGTTTTTAATTATTTAGACCGCCACTAAAAGTCCTTATTCTTGTAGTGAATCAACATAACCGAAGACATTATAGCCAAGGAGAAGCGACTCGAATTGAGCATGCCAGGAAGGGTAATTGGTTGGTATGAGTCAGGCAGTGATCTGTTGTGTAGCATTAATGCCGGTGTCTTTTGGACTTGAACCAACACTTAAAACTTGTAGAATAGGCTTCACAGAGATCCGTTGGAATAAATTCTTAAACCTAATCTCTTTAATGTGAACCGACTACCTCTACAGTCCACACACTAGAATACCTGCTTTTGGGTTCTAATCGGGTTGGCGCCTATACGGCCATGTGCCTGCTGGTCTCGTGAGCGCTCTAGAGAATTAGCCCTAATTCTCAATAGAGGCGGCTCCACCTCTACACTCACATAGGTAATTTCCATCAAGTGTGTAAACCGCAACTAAAACACACCATCTATAAAGAATATGGAAATTATTAAGAGTCTTGTGACTCAACCTCACATATGTTGCAGTTTTACAATACTCACATCATAGGGATAGATTTCACACAAAGTAAATAAATTGTAGTGCTCCACAAACAACTCAGATGACTTGTTCTTCCCATTGAACCTACTTCCTGAGATCGCCATTCACGTAGGTTGGGTTTCCATCACGGGTTGTTTATTTCCATGGGCTTTAGACCCATCCCCCTCGATGTGCTAATAACGAGCTTCTTGCTCAGAGGCTTTGTCAATGGATCTGCCAGATTTCCAACTGACCTCACAAATGTCAATGCAATTACCCCATCACTGAGTAATTGTCTAATAATATTATGCCTCAATCTAATATGTCTCTTTTTACCATTATATATTTTATTCTGGGCTTTAGCTATTGCTGCCTGGCTATCACATAAAATGGTAATAGGAGGTGCTGGTTTCGTCCATAAAGGGATATCATGCAAAAGGTTTCTCAACCACTCTGCCTCTCCACCAGCTAGCTCTAAAGCTACAAACTCAGATTCCATGGTGGATTTAGCATTACATGACTGTTTACATGATTTCCATGAAACAGCCCCACCTCCTAATGTAAAAACATAGCCACTTGTAGAGTTAGACTCATCATGCCCAGTCACCCAGTTGGCATCACAATAGCCCTCCAAACTGTAGGATGCCCTGAATAACACAACCCATAATGAATTGTACCCTTTAGGTATCTCAACACCCTAACTAATGCACTCCAGTGCTCATAGTTGGGACAATGGGTGTATCTACTCAGTCTCCCTACAGCATAAGCAATATCAGGTCTGGTGCAGTTCATCAAGTACATTAAAGAACCAATCACTCTAGCATACTCTATTTGTGAAACACTTTCACCAGTGTGCTTCTTTAAATGCATGCTAGCATCATAAGGTGAGGACAGAGGATCAGAATCAAAGTGTCCAAACTTCCTTAAGATTTTCTCTACATAATGTGACTGGGTTAATGTAATACTGCCGACTCCTTAAATATTTTGATGCCTAAAATTACATCAGCTTCTCCTAAATCTTTCATATCAAATTTAGAAGATAGGAATTTCTTAGCATATCATCTACATACAAATAGATAATCACACCAACATTATTATTAAATTTATGATATACACATCTATCAGAATCATTTATATGAAATCCATTCTCAAAAAGTATGTTATCAAATTTTTCATGCCACTGCTTAGGTGCTTGTTTTAAACCATACAAGGATTTAACTAGCCTACATACTTTATTTTGGTGCTATAAATCCTTCTGGTTGTTTCATATAAATTTCTTCTTGTAATTCACCATTTAAAAAGGCTGTTTTTACATCCATTTGGTGAATTATTAAATTATTAATTGAAGCTAATGCAACTAAAATTCTGATAGTTGTTATTCTAGCAACTGGAGAATAAGTATCAAAATAGTCTATTTCTTTTTGTTGACTAAAACCTTTAGCCACTAGTCTTTCTTTATATTTGTCTATTGAACCATCAGTTTTAAGTTTTCTTTTAAGAATCCACTTGCAACCTATGGGTTTATTCCCAGGAAGCAAATCAACCAACTCCCAAGTATGATTAGCCATAATGGAATCCAACTCACTGATTATGGCTTCTCTCCAAAATACTGCATCTGGAGACGACATAGCCTCCTCATAGGTCAAAGGATCACCATCTACCAAAAAGGTATAAAAATCATCACCTAGGTTAGTTTCTTTTCTAGCTCTTTTACTTCTTCTTGGTTCAATTTCAGGTTGAGGACTAGGTTCAGGAACAGTTTCAGGAACATGTTCAAGAACATCATCTAAAGGTTGGCTTGAAGAAGCCTCATCTGAACCTCTCACAGACTTTGGTCTAAGTGAGAAATTAGACTCAAAAAAGTCTGCATCTCTAGACTCTATTATAGAATTAACTGATACCATATTATCATCCACATTTCTTAAAACAAGAAATCTGTAGGCAGTATTGTGTTCAGCATAACCTATAAGTGCACAGTCTATGGTCTTAGGACCTATCCTCTTCCTTTTAATTTCTGGAAGACCTACCTTAGCCAAGCAACCTCATACCTTAACATAACTAAGGTTGGGAATGTGCCCTTTCCAAAGTTCATAAGGGGTTTTACCAGTTTTCTTGTGGGGTATTCTATTTGAAATAAAGCAAGCAGATAGAATTTCTTCCCCCCACAAGTTTGAGGGTGAACCAGAACCAATCAACATGGAGTTCATCATCTCCTTAAGAGTTCTGTTCTTCCTCTCAGATACCATTTTCTTCACAAAAATTCTTGAAAGAGTTTGATTCATACTCTCCACCTCTATCAAACCTAAGTCTTTTAATTTTCTTTTCAAGTTGATTTTCTATCTCAATTTTATATTTTATAAATTCTTGCTCAGCTTCATCTTTACTTTTTAGTAGATAAATTTTTGTATATCTACTAAAATCATCTATGAAAGTAATAAAATATTTATTACCTCCTCTAGACCAAGTACTTTTCATATCTGCTAGATCACTGTGAATTAAGCTTAAAAGTTCTGTTTCTCTAGTTACAGACTTATGAGATTTATTTGTAAACTTTGCTTTTGAACAGCATTCACATTTATCAAAATTATTATTTGATATATTTTTAATTAAACCTACACTATGCATTCTTTTAACATAGGATATATTTGCATGTCCTAATCTAGCATGCCACAAAGTAAGAGAATCAGAATAAGCAGAAGAGGAAACTTCATTTATTTCATCAGAAACATTCAGTACAAAGAGACTATGGTTACAATAACCTTTTCCCAAGAAAACCCCATTCTTAGACAAGACTAACTTATCCCCCTCAAAAACTAACTTAATTACAGCTTTGTTCAACAAGTAACCAGACACTAAATTTCTCCTAATGCCTGGAACATGCAATACATCAGTCAAGGCCAACTGCTTCCCAGAAGTGAGCTTCATCTGCACCTTTCCCTTTCCAACAACTGGAGATGTACGAGAGTCAGCCAGGTACACCTGCTCGCCCTCTCCCACATGCTGGTAGGTCATGAACAAAGTACGGTCTCCACAGATGTGCTTGGTGGCCCCAGTGTCCACCACCCACTCCTTAGGGTTGCTGATCAGATTAACCTCTGAAATCACAACCACAATCACATCAAACTCAGTCAGATTCACATGGGTCTTGTCTTTGCTCTTCCTATGCCTGCACTGAGCAGCATGATGGCCTGGTTTGCCATAGACAAAGCAATTCCCTTTCTTCTTTGAGTCTTTCTTAAAATCTGGTTTTCTAGGTTTCTGAAAATCCCACCTTTTCTTCTTCCTAGAACCATCCTCAATCATGTTGGCTTTGCTGACTGGAATTAAGGCATTGGGCTTCTAGGTTTTCTCTCTGATCTGTGCTTGTTCTTCTATCCTGATGTGAACTATCATCTCTTCCAGGGACATCTCTTTCCTCTTATGTTTCAGATTGGTTTTGTAGACTTTTCAAGAGGGAGGCAGTTTCTCAATAAGAGCTCCTGCTACAAACTGCTCAGGTAGGATGATTCCCTCACTGGTTAAGTCTCTAACAGTCTTCTGGAAATCATTAATTTGATCAAATATTGACTTCCCATCAACCATGGCAAACTCTAGGAATTTCCCTATGGCAAATTTCTTCACCCCAGCATCTTTAGTCACAAATTTCTTATGCAGTGCACCCCACACATCTTTACCAGATTCATAGCCACAACATAAATCAAACAAATCATTAGATAACGAATTCAGCAGATAATGTTTGCACATTCGGTTTGCTTTTACCCAAGTATTGAGTTCTACAAATTCACACCCATCACAAAGAGCCTTGGGTTTAGGATTAGAGAGCACAAAAAATATTTCAAGGGTTTCAAACAGGTAGGTAATCTTTTGTTTTCATCTCTTGAAGTTTTCACCAATTAGTGGTTCAACCTTCGTGAGATCTACAGAATGGGGAACAACAGGGTTGACTGACTTGATACAATCCATCACAAATAAAAATTCGGATGGTGATTAGACAGACACGAAAAACACAAAACAGATACTTAAGGCTTTAAGATTGTTGGAATATATGGTGATAAACTGTTCTATATTCAACAATATGTTAGGCAACAGAATCCGAACAAGCAAAACAGACTTTAATAAAACAGGAACAGATTTATGCAATATGAAAACAAAATCAGGGCAGGAATGCAAACACACACAATAGGTTGCAAACAGACGCACAGAAGAAAGATTAAGACAAATAGGAATAAACTTATCGGATTGGAGGTCGAGGCAAGATTCTAAAATTTCTGTACTTAGCCTTAAGCGCCCCCTTTCAAAACGAATCTTCAGTGCGACGGGTTGCTTGACGCTGTGGCTTCCAGCATTCAACGACCAGAGGCCTCTCCAGTAATCCGCACAGAAATACCAGACTTAGGGAACCCTATTAGCAGTGTCACTCGTATTACAGTTTCGGAAGAGAGAAGAAGAAGATGATACAGTCGTATGGAGGCTGTATTATCAGATTAGATTAACCCAAAACCCACAGTCGTATGGAGGTTGTATTATTAGATTAGATTAACCCAAAACCCTAATCTCCCCTTCTATAATAGAGAGAAAACAAACGTGTGTGACCCTTCAGATGGCACACGTTCACACAAAACAAAAACGTTAATAACGTTTAGAAACCAATGGTTAATCACAACGTTTAGGAATAAAAAACGGTAACTAAAACAGTTTTAGAAAACAAGAATAAAATGTTTAAGATTTGTTTAAGAGCAACAAAAAATTAATATAAAAAAATAGCACCACACCACACCAAGACTGACCGAACGGACGGCGGCGCGCGATTCAAAGAAACCCCAACAACAAGGAACAGTGTCTCACTTTAGGGGTTGCACCCTTTCAGTTCTCACTATTCAATATAAACTCATGGAAGTTCTCATAAACTTCCAATGTGAGACTATTCCTCCCACAAGAGACAAAGCACTAAAAGACAAACACAAAAGAAGGAATTTTTAGCCCTTTAATAAATCAATAAAATACAACAATCCACAGCTTTTTTTTTTTTTTGGTGGAATTTCTGATCCACAACTTGCTTTGTTATTTTGTGAGAACAAAGCTGTTTTGTATATTGCAGCCAATCCAATTTTTTACGAACGAACAAAGCATATCGAGATTGATTGCCATGTTATTTCCAAAAGGATTCGCGGCTTGATCTGCACAACTCATGTTCCAACAAAACAACAAGTTGCTGATTTGTTACCAAACCACTCAGTGCTAGTATTTTCCATTATCTATTAGGCAAGTTGTGTGTTCAAAATATCCACACGCCATCTTGAGGGGGAATATTATGAACTTTCATTCAAAGTCTAAAGATAAGTGTTATCCCTCAAGTATTATCCCTTGAATAACAAAACATATATATATAATTATGTGTGTGTGTTATCCCTATTTTATCCCTTTTTGGTTATTATACTTGTACATAAATACATGTTCCATGAAGGAAACATCATGTAGAATATTGATATTCAGATTTTGTCAGTTTAGGGATACTTCTATTTCAAGCTTCAACTCTTTATAAGCAAGGTAATGAAGGTTTTTCTTACACGTCATATGCACATCCATGTCCAATATGCTTAAAAAATGGTTGATGAGAAGAAAATGCTTGTCATGCTTTTTCGTTCTCTGGTTTCCCATTCATTTAGGGGCCTAATGCTTGCAGATACATGCATAAAATGTGAATTCGAATGTATTTCAGAAGGGAGAGCCACATACAGGCCTAGTCAATGAGAAGGGTCGTTGGAGGTTCAAATCAACCGCATCACATAACTTTGCATGGTTTAAGGACTTTATATATGCACACACACACACACACGCACTTGCACACACACACACTTGTAGATGATAGCCTTTCTTTTTCACATTGCATGCATGCTTTTAGAGGGGATGGCTGAACTAGCCAACAGCCCTTCTTTCCCATGAGAAGTAGCTGTAATCCCTTTAGCGGAGGCTGAGGGTTGCAATTCATGCCTTGTATTCTCCATGGAAGTCCAAATCAATCCTTGACTGCAGCCTTGCTAGACTAATTTCTCATCATTTCGGCTTCTAAAGCAATAAATGAGGTGGTCAACTCAAAATGGAATGTTCTTTGCATGTTTTAAATCTGAGAATTTCAAGTTATACATGGAAACCTGAAGTAGCCCATTTTGGGTTACTTAGGTCCCTATATGGCAAGGAGAGAGAGGCATTTTAACCTTCCATGGTGATCTTGAATAGCTCAGATCAGGTAGTCATTTTGGGACAGCTTTAGCATCCTCTCATTGCTACCCTGTTGAATCATCAACATATCCACCTAACATGACATTTGGCCCCTTTTATTACTTGTTTAAGGACAAAAATCAACCCAGTAAGAATATCTATATACACCTAAACAAATCATTAATTATTTGACAGCCAAAAACAAGAACTGTCTTCACAGAGATTCTTTTGTGAATGGTCAGAATCATAACCAGCCTCAGTGACCACCTCATTCAACCTAACCCTACCCACTAACTAAATGAGTTCTAATTGAGTCAGATTGATTTGAAAATGAATTACCGATTGCATTAAAAGTTTCAAAAGATTAAGCAAATGATAACTAAGTGATACGAAATCCTGTCCTCAGCATATACATTTTAAAACTCAGCCCTAACCGTTGATAACATTTCGGGTTCTGGATACATTTCATCTCTCTCATTAAATTTAGAGACAAAAATAAAAAATACATAAAGAAGAAGAAAAAACCTCTCTTGCAGAAGCAGGGTACTAGGATGGTTTTGGATTGTGATTGCTTTCTCCTATATTACTTACTCTTAACTGTTTTCATTTCCTCATGAATATCAGGTCTAAAGTGCTGCCATTCAATTAAAATATTAACTTAGATTTGAATTGAGTCAAAAGCAGTATCTGCTAACTTATGAGTATATATACTCTAAAAGGATTGACTAAGACAACAGATTAGTTAAAATTCTTAAGGAAATGCTTAAAATTTGTTTGGACTTGATCAATGTGCAGGTTATACATGAAGATATTGAAATAATTGTGAAAAAAAAACTCACTGTACATGTGCATACTCATCAACTAGCAATTCAGCTAATAATCTTTCATCCAGTTTCTTGGACTTACAGACCCTCCTAGGATCATAAAAAGGACAGAGACACCTGGTATTCTATTGATGACTGAGTCAATATTTTACCTGTTTAAGGTTTTTAACTGAATCTCTGTCTCAGTTCCTGCTTTACAGATATCACTGCTAATAACGGATGAGCAAAGGGATACATGACACACGCACACACAAAATTACTTGTATAATTTTAAGTGCAATATGTAGTAAATCTTTCTCGATTTGTCATATAGAAGAATATGAACAGTACATATACCTCATTCTTTCAAATTGACCCTCTTTTCTCAAAGTAAATAAACAATAATCAAATCATCTCAGAAAAGTCGAATGTCAGCTGCAAGATGACTGCTGTCCTAGCCTATGATGCTGTCACAGCACCACCTATCAAAATGATGCATCAATTTCAGTTATCAATAAGTGCAAAGCTTATAGGAATAGATGTATTTAATCTTAGTTTAAACAGAAATTTTAGAATCTGTAAGAAGCTAATGTAGTCAGAGACAACTATAAAGAAGTTCAAAATAATGAATGCCAAACATAAAATTTTGTTTTATTTGGGCTCTATTTCTTGATACTATGACATAATTTTGAGAATTTTCTTTCATATACAAACAGGAGAACAGAAGACTCACCATTATGACAGCTTTTTTGGAGTTCAGAAAAAGCAACAGCTATTTTTGCGCCTACAGTCGCATTATTCTTCACGAGGGCAATATCTATAGCTCGGTTTAGGAGGTCATCCATGGAAATGAGATGAGAAAAAACAAATAACAAAACAGACCTAACTGAAACCATAGTTATTAAAGAACAAAGAAGCAGAATTATCAACCACATATATATGTATATCATTAGTCAGTTTCCCTCATGGTTTCCTCCTTAAGTTCTCTATTTTCCTTTATTTTTCTGCATGGTCAATACAGAAAATCTATCCAATCAAGTGGAAAAAAGGCTTGGAAATAATCCCATGTTCCTGGACTTTTATAAAACAGTCTATTTGGACATAGAACAAGAAAAGGATACTTGAAACAAGTGAGGCTCCCCCAGTAAGTTCACTCACTCTTTTAAGCAAGAAAGGAGTCTCAGCACTGCCTTTAATATCCTTCTCCCTGTGGTTCCAAAAACAATTCAATATGAGCAGAGAAGCATTACATGAAGTAGAAAAGAATGCAAGAACTACAAAGAAGAAAATAGAGAGACATTCTGGTTAATGAGCCATGAACAGTTAGTACCTAGCTTCCTTTATGGCACTTTGTATTGCAGACTCAATCAAGCTTCCTGAAGCAGCATGTTCTTTCGGTATTGGCACAGCAATCAAAATGCCAGTTCCAAGCATGAGTTTCATGTTTGCATCTGCAAGTTACAAATTAAGAAAGAAAAAAAGAGAATGAAATCAATTTAACAACAGTTATATTACACGGAGATCCAAAATGGTGAGGGGCAAAAAAAAAAGAAAACCTAATGTTTTCAGTTCACTTGCCTATGAGCCGAGCACAGTCCACTGGAGTCTCTACACAAGGGACCTAGATTTTTTTTCCACATGTTTCAACAGCAAGCGGTTCAGATATAAATATAACCTCAAGTTAAATAACTTACAATACCCTATACTGTAGTGCAACACTTGCGGTGTAGTAGCCACAGCATTTGGGAATTGTGATCTGTATGCCCTCATCAATAAAGCATAACCCTCATCAATCCATTCGCTGTACTAAGTTGCCCTACGGAAAAATTAACATGGAGTACAGATTACCCCATTAATGCGCCTAACCATCACAACTGGATCTATTTTTAAAGGTCACAAACAAAAGCCAATAATAATCAACAAACTACATGAACCTGCAAGTTGTGCTGTATATTGTGCAGATCATGCATCATTTGGTCTCATATAAACTACATGCTACACCGTGGATGTTTCTCAGCAAGTTAATAGGCACAACAAAATACATGTTAAACTGCAAGTAAACAAAAAAAAAAAAACTTTCTTACATTTAAAGGAGGAGAAGAGAATACAATTCCCTCTCATGCATTTATTCACATGCTATCAAAACCAAAACCCATGCCATATCAGAGATTATCTGTAAAATCCCAAAATATTAAATAATGATTTAAAATTTGATTTTAGTAGTACTAATTATTTTATTGGTGAAAATTTCAGGAAAAAGAGAATGAAGTTATTTAAGGAATTTTCAGGAATTAAAAGGAGAGAATTTATTACATATGGTAAGTGGTTATTATTTAAAAATTGATGATATGATTATACACAAATAACATGAGTTATTTAATGATTTAGTATTGGTTGTGTATATAGGATATTGTACCGTGGCATAGTAGCAAATCAAGAGAATTTAAAAGAAGAGTTTTGGCGGCAAAGAGAGTTGCTTATATAAGGAGTTAGTTAGTTGGGAAGGTTCTTTGATCAGATCTGGAATTCTTTGGAATCAAGGGTTTGGGAAGAGAGAAAGGGGTGAAACAAGAAGGAGAGGAGCATATCTCTAACATCCGATTGATCTTGAAGAGTAAATTGAAAGAGAAGCTGAATTTGGGAAGAATCATCGCTGGAATCAGCAATTAAACTGTTGATCTCATCCAGATCTAAGAGTAATCAGGTAAGTAAGATGAATTTAAAAGTTTAAAAAGGAATTCTTTGAATGGGAGAAGATTCGTCCAAATATGAACAAGGATTCTGTAATTTCAGTTTTTGAGAAGAAGTGATCGAAGGATTGCAAATCTAGAAAACTAGAAGAATTGTAGAGACCACTTGTAATTTCAGTTTTTAGTGTAATCAAGCGCAAGTGTCAGCGCCCCTTATTTGTTCTTGTTTTTTAAAGAATTGTAGAGACCACTTGAGCGATCTCTCAAGCGGTCTGTAGGAAATAAAATTAGCCGGAATTCTGTTAAATAAAGGGGACGCTCAACATAGGCACTCGAGCTACCCTGTCGAGCGCCCATCTCTAATTCTTCCATATCTGAGTTTTGAGTTAACTTTCAACTTCAGATTTATTTCTGACCAAATCCAACTTATATACAAACAATATTTAGGTCTCTAGAAAGGATTTCTAAAGACTGATTGAATTTATTGAATTAATTGAGGAGTTTTGGCACATTCTACTAAACTTGGTTTTTGAGAGACTTTTGGTTCTAAATTATTATAGAATGAGTTTATTTTGATTCCACTACTTGTAACATCTTTTTGAGATCTTTTCTAAGGTGTTTCCAAAGACCAATTGTAAATTTGAGCCTATACCAAATATTTGGCCACCTATTCCACCAAATTAGCTTCTTTGGGTTTTAAAACGGGATTTTATGGTTTTATCCTAACTTGTAAGGATTCTAAGGGTTTCTACTCATGTAATCCTCAAACTTATACATGTTTTAAGTAAATAAACCTCTGAGACCATAATTTTGGTCAGATTTGAGAAATTGGTGTTTTGAGCTCTATTTTGGTTTAATATGGCTTTGATAGTAAACATGCATTGGATTTGGTATATTGTGAGTTGTTTCTACTAATTTGGATTATTTGTTTTATCTCATGATTGAATTGATATAAAAACTGTTTTGGTTATTGATATTCGCCTTGAGAGCATGTACTTAAGATCCTCCATGATGGAGTGGTTTGTTCATGATTGGCCTATGATTATATGTTGAGCACATTGGTTTACATGTTGGTTTTGTTTTAAGCTATTTTAGTCTAGCTTATCTTGGATCCATTGCTTAAGCCTAATAATGTAATGTGTTGATTTTATTGATGTAATTGCAGGGCCATAAGTGTTGCCACGACCGGTGTAGAGCAGCACCGAAACCGTGAGTAGGCCAGTATTGTCAATGCCGAAACTCGGAGTAGGCCGGCATTGGATGACGAACTTGAGTAGGCCGTTATTTCATTATCCGAAACCCTGAGTAAGCTGGAGTATATACATAGAAGTATGGATTTTGCTCCAGCATGTTAATTACCCAATTAAAGTGAACTACATAACATTGGCCTATGATGATACATGATTTGAATGAAAAATAATTGTTTGGTTTGTCACTTTGGTTTATCAATATTATTGAGATCATATTGGTTTATTTGTATTCTACGTGAATTGGTATCAATTTTACTATGATCCTTTATCGTGGCATGATTTAAAAATATGTTAAAATGTTTTTTTAGCATGCATGTGCTACTTGCTGGGATATCTTTATCTCATTCCGGTTTCGTTTTGTTTTCAACCACTCTTGGAGATGATGCATCCAAGAGGATAGAGCCGAAGGATTTATATAGAGAGGAAGATTACTTTCATCAGTAACCTTAGTAGGTTATATGGATGCTTTCTTGATGGACTTGTATTGATTTTACATTGGGTATATGTTGAGGGTATCAGACATGTTGATTAGTTGTGTTTCATGATATACTTGCGTATGGAATGGTTTAGTGTTTCTTGACCTTTAATAGAAATTTAATTTCTACACTCTGATATAATACTCATGAATGATTGTTATGAGTTTGGTATGAGCAAATTGGGCCCATACATAACACTCCGTGAAACGAATTATATCTTTAATGAACAACTCGGATCTGTGGTGTTACATTATCCGAAAAGAAATTTGCCATTTGCGAATATTATAAGCTTTAATCTTCCAAATATTAAAGTCATTATTCAATACTTTCTCCAATATTAATGATAAGAAAAGAATGTTTTTCCTTCTCTTTTTTTTCACTTGGTAAGCAGAGAGAAGAATAGGATTTGATGACAAAAACAGGTAACTTTTTATAATGAAGGAAATGAGCTTGTGTGTCATGATAGATGATGTTTAAGGAATCCAAATGTTATTGATTTGGACCACCCAATTGATAACCCCACAACCTGGAAGGATCATAGACTTAAGCTTCACTTTCATGGCGTAATGGCACCAATCTTCTGAAAAAAAAAAGGTCAGTTTTTGAAATATGAAGAAAATAAGTTTAAGTACCCTGCCAGATGTTCAAGGAATCTAAATGTCAGTTATTTGACATTCCCATTGATCCACCATAAAATTAGAAGAATCACAGAATTGTCCTCAATTTCATATTTAAGATGGAGCCAATCTTTCGAACATAGTTTATTAAAAAAACACAATTGTTTGTAGCTATATAAATGTGTCAAGATAATACCATACAATGGTCACTGAAATTTTCAGCAACTAAAGTTACCGAACTTGTGTACTATAGATTACCATTTTATTGTTTATTTACCATAACCATATTGATGCACAGGAATATTAAATTGAATACTTAAAGAAGCAAAGGTGAGATGGGGTCAAAAGACAGACACCTTGCAGCCACTTTTTTCTGTGAAAAACGCTGGAAACTCATTGGTTTTATAAGCGGCAACAGTAACTCCCTGAGTTTCCTGTATAGAAGTGTTAAATTACAAGCATTAGATATTTTAAAGATGTAACTGATTACTTCAAGATATTCCAGAGATTCAGAAGTTACCAAATATTCAAGCGTTCTGGGAACGTCTAATATAGATTTTACACCTGCTGAAATAACTGCCACTGGAGTCCTTCCAAGCTCGGTTAGATCAGAAGATATATCCATGGCTGCGAAAAGAGTATCAAACAGAAAGTTAAATATAATAATTAACTATACATTTTTCTCTTACCCAGAGGAGAAAATCAACAAAGAGGTCTCAAGGAAATTTTAAGATCATCCAGCAAAACTGACACTTTCATAATCAGAAACCATAACCTACCTGAAATACAATCCAAAAAAAAATGCAGGAAAACAGAAAATACTAATTGATGGTCCAAATCATTAAACCACATAGAACCATTATGCAGCTCCAATTCATGGTGTCAAGCTAACAGTGAAAGTTTTTGGGGGAACAAAAAAGAGAAGGCTGTCCAGATTGATACCTTAGATTAGGGCATAAACAGGTCAGATCTTGAGCATATCAAGCCTAATCCAAGCCTGGATGTATTTTGTAAGAATAATTTTAAATGAGAAAAAAGAAAAATACTATCCACATCATAATGATAATAATAATATCCATCCCGAATCCATATTGGATCATGGCAGGTTAACCCAAATACGCTCTATATTAATTATAGTCAATCCAGATACAAGACAATAAAGGTAGAGTAGAACAGATTTTTTGTCAAGACATTCCATTTTAGGCCCTACATTACAGTTGAATGAGTGATAAACCAACACCATTTGAGGATGGATCCAATCCACATACTCAAACACCAATTGCTTGCTTTCACCATCATCCTTCTCTCAGAACATGTCTTGGATATGGTGCTACTTTCACTTTCCATACCACCCACTCTTACCCTGGTCCAAAGCATTTAGTCAGATCATTATAGGCATAAGATCATGATGATCAGATGATCTTGATTAAAGTCGAAAGATCATTCTACTATAGTAAATATCGCTAGTGGCTGGAAGATCTTAAAAAGATGACATCGTCCATCCAATAAATAAAAATTTAGGGTAGTTCCATCATAGAAGTGACTCTTTGATTGTGTAATGGAAAAATATCTCAGTGCATAACCGGACTATTCTTGTTTGTAAAAGATAGTGCCAAGAGAGGTAGAAGATCATTATTACCCATCTGATATTGATTATATATCATTGCAATGAGAATGTGACAACAATAGAAAAATCAAACAATTGCACACAAATTTTATATGATTTGGTGTGGTGCCTACATCCACAAAAGAGAGAATATTCTCCACTATTTTCAAAGAGAATAGGATTACAACTTACATCTCCAATCCTCGGTTATAACCTTTGCTTGGTACATAGAGAAAAGTCCCAATATACCCTTACCGTACCCACACCTGCCAACCTCACAGTTCAACCAAACACAAAACAGATACACAATCTTTAGACCAGAGACAAAATATGAGCCACATTTCAACAATCTCCACCTTGATGAATATTCAACCACTTTGAAGATGTTGTAACTTCATGCCTCCACATTGAACTAATAAGGCTATGGATACATTATTTCTTATCATTTAAAAACGTTAATCAAGTCCAAGAAATGCTAGAACTTGTCTCTAGGGAAAGGTTTTGTCAATATATCAGGTCCATTCTCAAAAGTATGTATCTTCTCAAGTACCACTTCAGTTGTAACAATCAACTACTTATTACACCCCACATATATATTTACATACATATATATATATGTATAGATAGTTGGTTCTTGCATGATAACACTGGTGCTTTGACAAATAAATGGCATCCTGACCATCACAATATAGCCGAACTCCATGTTGAATTACGCCAGGTTCCTTAACTGAACCCTTCACCCATAATACTTCTTGTAGCTTCATTACTGCCATGTATTTGGCTTTTATTGTAGAAATGCTAAAACAAACAATAACATGGATCTCCAACATATACGCCCACCTACATGTAAGGAAACATAACCTATGTTACACCTTCTATCATCTATATCACTAGCATAGTCTGCATCAACATATTCCACAACTAAAGGAAAAGACTAATGCCTCTGAAACACAATCTCGTCATCTGTTGTCTATCAAGTACCTGAAAATCAACTTAAAAGCCTTCCAACACTCTCTTCTTAGATTTGCCACAGATTTGCTGACCATGCTTACTGCATGTATTGTGCAAATCATTGCATATATCAAACAACCAATATCATTGCCATATGGTACATTTGACATGCTAAATTTCTTCTTGTGTTCGGGAATATGTCAGTAGTTAACATAAAGTAATTTAACAAATTAGGACTTACAAATTTCCCTTCAAGTGGTGCCTTAAGGAATCTATTAATGATATAGCATGCCATATTCAATGGATCAGACCATAAATTCTTAGTCTGACCAGCATTCAACCACAAACACCTTGATCTCTTTGTAATGGTTTTGTTTATTATTTGTCATACCATTTTGTTGGGATTTTTTTTCAAAACTGTGAAGTGTCTTTTAATACTATGATCTTTGCAAAATTTGCATCCTTATATTCCATGCCATTATCTGTATTAAGGCAATCTGATTCCCAGTTAGGTTCTCTACCTTTCACAACCAAAACTTACTAAATATCTCATACTTATTCTTCATGAATTAAACCTAGACATTGTTGTAGTAGTCATCAATAGCCTTATAAAGTACTGAGCTCTACCTTTTGACTGGACTGGCAATGGCCCCCAAAACATCATAATGTAATATAATCAAGAATGGCCTCATCCCTATCTGCAGCTAGATTAAACCAAAACCTACGTCTCCTTCCAAGAACATAATATTTGCAGAAGTCCAGTTTGCAAGATTTAACCACCATTAATAAGTTCTTCTTATGAAGCTCCATCATACCACTCTCACTTGTATACCCAACCACTTGTGCCACAGAAGTGCATTATCTGTACAATATTAACTCCACCAGAAACTGTAGTTCCAATCAGTTTGTAAATATACCTTTAATTAAGGCCACAACAACCTTAGTTACTTTCAACACTCCACATTCAAATTTATATTCGCAACAGTCAGATTCCATGTTTCCTAATTAAATTAGATTCTTATTCAAATCCCGTACATATCTTGTATTGTCCAATGTTCACATAACACAATCAAACATTTTGATTTTAATTGCACCCAGTCCAAAGGCCTTATATCGTTGCCCATCAAAAACACTCACATATTATACTAACACGTAGGTGTCCAACCAGTCCTTATGTAAGCACATTTTAAAATAACATCATAAATCTAAAATCCATGAATTTGCAAAGCCATCAGCATAGGATGAAACAAAAACTATATCACCTTTAACAAAATATGAGCCACATTCCACCAATCATTGAGTTTGGGGCCTTCTCCTTTTTTATCTCTTCCTTTCCTTCTTCCACTTTGGGCAGTCCCTCTTTCTATGTCCCTTCTTAAGGCACTTATAGTATACATATCCTTACCCCTTGCCCTTGATTTCGATCTATAATTCCTCTTATTAGATCCATCCTTCTCTTTCTCTCTTCCAAGATCCAAATACCTTTCGCCACAAGCCCTTGACCTTGAGAATTCTCACTGCTACTCTGCTTCTGCTCATTATATGCCAAGAAAGCTGCAGTAACCTCTTCTGTTTCTAAAGTCTCTTTTTCCCAAAATAAGGTTGTAACCAAGTATTCCTAAGAAACAGGCAGAGACGTTAGAAGAATCAATGCCTTGTCTTCTTCACTGAACATCACATCAATCCTCAACTGATCAGTAATGATCTAATTAAATCCATCAATTTGCTGTATGTATCAAATCTAGATCTTCTGCTATGTTAAGCCCATATAGATTCTACATATGATACAAATTGTTCATTGAGATTTTCACATATATCAACTCTCTAACTGTGCCCATATTCAAACAAGAAATTCCACATCCATGACATAGTATAAGACCTTGTCTGCAAGGAAAAGCCTAATGGAGCTCACCGCCATCAACTCAAGTTCTTCCTATTCATCATTGCTCATCTTCTCTAGTTTCTTAGGCTTTACATATAATGCCTTCACCAAACTAGTTTCTTCAACTTCCCCTATCATGCCATCAGCAAACCCTCCAGCACCAACAAATCTTTCACCCTTCACTGCCAAGTTTGATATTGCACGTTCCATTGAACTTGCCCATATTGTATTGGGCAATCGTAGCATTCATTACAATTGCAGCAACTAACCTGGCTCCAATACAAATTGCTAATGGTAAATCCTTCCAATGAGAATGCAAAAATAATAGAAAGATCAAACAATGGCACACATATTTCACATGATTCAATATTGAGCTTAAGTGCATGGGAAAAGAAGAAAATTTCCACCGTTTCCAATGAGAATAAGACTACAATTTATATATCCAACCCTTAGTTACAGTCCTATCGTGGTACACTAAAATAGACTCCCAATGTACCTATACCTTACAGCCCTCTAACGCCATCATTCAACTTGTCACATACACTTTGGATCCAAGCCACACTCCAACAAATATACCTGCATGTACCTCAGAATAAATATTTACTAGCTATATTTTCTAGATCTTGTAACAAGATATTCCAATTATATATGTAGAAATCAGAGCAACAAATCCAGATCAAAGCTTAGAGTTTCAAGGTTATAGGGATGCTTACTACGTTCACCATGTCTATGCACTCCACCAATTCCTCCTGTAACAAAAACATGGATGCCAACCTGCAATCATATCTGTAATTAATATTTTAGGAAAGCAGATGCAATTTCAGACAATAGAAATAAACATATATCCAGTTATCTAAACAGATAACTATAATATATTAGTCACCATAGATGCGAAAAACATGGTTGCAGAAACCGTTGTTGCACCATTTCCTCCAGTTGCCACCTGAAAGACAGCATAAATTAGCAAGTTAAACATGAAACTGGAAAACACAACATGTAATTAAAGCTTCCATAAAAGAAATTAAGGTAATCTTGTTTACTTGTAAACTTCACTACTTTAACTCTGTGGAATTTAGAGCCTATTAATAGAAAGATTTCCCCACTTGATATTATTTTGAAAAATTCATTTTTCAAAACAACAATATTTATACCAAAAAAATTACATCACAGGTCCATGATTGGCAAGACATATTTGTGTTAAGTTTGGAAAACAGGAGAATGAGACATCGCATCCAGTTGGACTGCGAGAAACAGTATGGGGCCCAACTTTCTGTGCCTAAAAATCAATTTTTTTCTACTAAATCCCATTCGATTGGACTTGTGCCTATAGATGGATGTAGAAACAATCCTGAACAATGTAAAGTTTTCATACAAAGTTATTATATTTTTCTTCCACTATTTCATTATCATCGCACAGTTTAAATATTTAACAAATGCAATTGTAAGCAATTAGTGTATTAGAAAGTGCCCATATTTTGCCTAAGGAAGAGAGAATAAAAGGAAAGTTTTAAGATGGTATTAGAGAGGAATGAACTATCCAAATAGGAGATACAATAAAGAAAAGCAGGCTAAGCTGGTTTGCACACACCTAAAGCAAAGGCCTTAGGAGATAATTGTGAAATGACAAAAATGGTAGTCATTGGAAGATCTAAGTGACCAAGAGAGAGACCAAAAAGAGTCTGGGTAAGTTCAATCAAAAAAGAATTGGATACTTACATCTTGACTAAAAATATGAATTTTGACAAATTATTTGAACTCAACTACCTTGGATAAATACTTTTAAGGCATGCAAAGCAACACTTTTGAACATTTGCAAGGTGTTAGAGGGTATTCTTTGAAGGATCTAAGAGGTTTAGGGGAAGGCCAAGAATAATATGGATGGAATTGGTTAGAAAGGAATTAAATACATGTAATCAAATGGAAGACATGGTTTTTAGATATTGGTATAGAGGAACAAGATTAACGTTATAACAACGCCAAATAGTTGGAACAATGCATTCTGATATTGACTGAATGATTGATTGATTGTATATCATATGCGATATGAATTGTGGCAATTTTTTGAATATTTTATACACTAGAAAGAGAGATCACAAGAAAAAGTGATGCTTATAATCAAATGGCAAATACATTGGTGCTAAACTCGTATTTTTGAAACAAGGTCATGTAAAAGATGACGTAGGAAAGTGGGTTCTCAAAAAAATCACCTGCCAACAAGTGAAAATTATTTTATAAAAAGATTATTTCTATGAAGTGTTTTATCAATCTCATTTTTTCCTCTCTTCAAAATTTAACAATTTACATCATACTTTTACGTTGTTTTATTATACCTTGCATTAACACATGCAATGGAAATGCATTTTGACTTATAAATGCAAATTTATCAATTTTAAGTTGAATTTACAAGGAAAATTTATGGAATAAAATATCAATCTTTGGTATGGACATATAGCGATGAGTGGAGAAGAAAATGTCCAAGCAACTATCTAGCAAAGTTTCAATTTCAACCTAGACATGTTTTCCTTTTCTACATTTAAAATGGGAATAATCTATCCTTATGCAACAATATGCCCTTTCAAACAATCATGGAATATGGTTTCAAAGGCAAGAACCCTCTGTCATTCAGTAATAAAAAGAGTGAATCAACAATGCTTCATGCAGTTTTCCTGCTTTTATCAATGAAGATAAATAGAACACATGTTGATAATTATTCAAGGTTATCCTACCAAGAAGTATTAACAAGTTTTAGGTACCACTCACAACGTGTGCAATGTCCCTACGTGCTGTTTTTTGAGCTCTAGTTCCAAGATTTGCAATCCTCTCCAGTTCTTCAATGCTCAGACCTAAAAAAGGATTCCAGAAGCATTTCGCCATCCAAGGGGCATAAATAAATCAGCCGTGGAGATCAGAAAACCAAGCCATCAAACCAACTTCATATAATCCAAATTTTTTTGATACCATAATAACCGAAAAATTATAAATGCACAAAATTGATAGTGCAGATAATTTCTTTATCAGGTAATCAAAAGATTTGCAAAATATAACATGCAGGTTGCAACAATTGCAAGAAAAAACTTTCAAAACACATTTTGAAAGATTGGTTAATGCTAGCTTTAACAGAGGCATTTTAGTCAAACCAGGATCAGCTGCATCGAATAAACACCTATGCATGGTACGCCATCTAAAATAGCGATAGTAGCTGGAACTGCTCCATTCTCTTTAACAATTTTCTCCACCTCCTTTGCCACCTCCAGGTTATGAGGATATGGCATGCCTGACACAAATGGAAAAAACTTTAGAATATAAATAACTTACACTCAGTAGTAACTTGTGCTTCAAATCACTGTCTAATATATTATCTTTGCTTCCCAACTTAATCTGACTTTTGTGCAAAAATAAAACTTATCAAAAGTTCACTTCCAATAGCAAAAGATAATCTGATTGGAGGTATAATATGGTCAAAGCATCTCTCTATTAACGAATGAGTGTGCGCCTTAAACCCACAAGTTCTACATTCAAATTTACTATTTTACCCAGCTGCATGTTAGAACATTTTTACACGGGTAATTAGCAGCAACACAAGCATCTTTAGTCTTTTTCCTACCTTCCAAAAGGTCCAATTTTTTAAACAAAAAAGGCAACACTTAAACTGGCCCTTATATAAGTCTCAAACCATTTTAAGTAGTGTCTTCCGCAAAGAAACCAATTGAAATCATTGTGAAAGTAAAGATAGGTAGCTTACGATCATCACCCAGAAACATGTAACCAACAAATTTTATCTATTAAAAGAAAATTTCAAATCAGCGCACCATGGGAGATTATAGTTGATTCAAGTGCAACAACCGCACTTCCACGTGACAAAGCATCAGAAACAATTGGGGATATCTTCACAATTCCTCTACTCAGAAGATCATCCTTACCCTAACAAAACATATCAACTTATTCATATCAATGACCTTCAACATTTCAGAATATTTGTGAAAGCAAAAGTCATAGCTTAAATTTTTATCATTAAAAAAAAAAAGTAATAGCCTAAATGCAAATTGCTGTAATTAAAAAATTTTCCATGAAAAAAAAGGGAACAAAAAAGAGAATCAAATGCAACAACCAATAGATATATAAAACAATAACAATTAACCCTGACAGATTTCACAACATAACAAATTCTATAAACAAATAACTAAAAAATAAGTTCTTCATTTGTCAGCTAAAAATAAACTTATTACATCAGTAATTAGTAAAAGTTATTTATTCTTACAAAATGATCAAATTTAAATTTCAGCAAGAGAGATAATTACATCAGCAACAGCTTCATATCTTCAATGGAAATGACGAAATTTAGAGAGAGATAAATAAACTTCATAGAAGTAAATTATTCCTTTTATTATTGAAAAGCATTCACAAAACCTGAGATAGGGTTTAATCCGTTCAAGCAATCTATCTTATTGGAACCATAACAAATTCAGATTGGCAGATTAAATAAGAAACAATCCAAAAGAACGAAATCTAAAAGCATACTCGAATAAGAAAATTCCTTTTGTTTTCGAACATAAGACCCAAGCCGTATGTTCGATTTCTCTGCATCTCCCTAATAAAAAGTAGAATTAAAATAAAATAAGAAAAAAAGAAGGAAGTGAAACTAAGTAATATTATACCGTTATTGAGTCCTGGAAGTGCCTCCGGAGATTAACCAATCTTGAGAGAGCCGAGGACGACATGTCTGAAGTCATGAGGGTAAAGAAGGTGCAAGAAGAAAGACTGAGAGACCGTTCTGGTGAGGTTTTCAAATTCAGTTTTACCTTTCTAAACACTAGTTTGGAAGGCACGTGCGAAGATTAGTGATATATTTTAATGATTTTTTCCCAAAAAAAATGCCCTCAATATACTTGTAAGATATTTTATTGGTTAAGAAGTTTGTTTGTTAGCAAGTTTTTTTTGGGTATTTTTGGAAGAAAACTTATCTAAACAGTAAAATGACACTCATTTTCTGACTGAATCTGAATTATTTCTAAAGAGTATCACTTAAATACAATTTTCTAAATTTTTTTCTTGGTCATTCTCTTGAACACTTTTAAAAGCATTTAATATTTTAACACTTACGTTATCTTCATGTACGAGTGAGAGGCATTATCAAATAGTTATGAACCACATGGTAAGATTATTTTCAAAAATCATTATTTGGGTACATAAGTAACAAGAACTAAAAAGGTAAGTAAACATAATTTTATAATATAAGAACACAAGGTGGAAATTTTCTGTAATTTTTTTGTGCATTAATTTCTGTTGTTGGTATAAAATGATGCCAAATGGAGCATTTCACATTTTGAAAACTAACGTTTGCTGTTCAAATGAGGTTATGCTTTTTAGAAATAATTCAGACCCAATCAACGACTTTCCTGTAATTGAAAATTAGACAGAAGATCGAAGCAGATAAAATCAAACTCTTTTTACATGAAATACTTTAAAATTAAATTAGGGGAAAAAAAGCAATAGATGGTTAAATGTGCATTAAACGCAATTAGTTTTTTCGCAAACGAATTTTGTTTTTAGCATGAATTTTTCTTTAAAAAAATAGCCTGAATTTTTTCTCAATAAAATTAAATAGCGCGATTTTTTAAACATATTGAATCACTAAATTCTTAATAATTAGAAATTAATGATAGTTTTTACAAATAATTAAGAATGAGTATCATGTTCACTTAAGGTCTTGTTCCAAAAACACCCTCAAAACATTTCTTAACTTCATTAAAATCTCACTATAATAAACAAATTATTTTATGAGTATGTTGAAGGCATTTTTAAAATATAGTTCTTTTATACGAAATACTTAAATTTAAACGAGGGACAGATTTGCAATTGGTTTTTTTTTCCCAACGAAATTGTAACACCCTATACCATTTTTGTCCCTACAGGGCTCTTTATGGTAATAGAGTGTTAGATTGCTTGATAAGCATGAAAAGACTTGAATAATTAACTACAATTAGTACAATTAACATAAAAGTCCTAAAAAAAAAATCGGCTATATAACGTCTGAAACTAGTGACTCCATAAAATAACTTTCTGAATCACCTGATAAAAACAGTTCATACTAATAACAAAAAATATGATAACATTCAACTAGCTGGGTTCTATCACTCAATCTCTCATTATATACACCATATACAATAATCAAAAAAAAAGACTAGTGACTTTCCATCATTCATAGATATAAGATCTCAAAAATATGATCCAGATTAAACAAAAAGAACCTACGACTAGATCCCCTCTCAAGGACAGTAGTAATCAGCAGGTCTATAATCCTGCTCTCCCTGCACTCTCTGTCCGGCCTGCTCTGGGACTGAAAACAAAACATCGATAAAACAAAACACACGTGAGAACATAATTCTCAGTAGGTAGTAAATGCACAAATACAGTTTTTCGTGCAAAGATCAATTATGCAAATTGAAGAAGAAATATAGTTGAGTTTGGATAATATCATGCTAAAACCACAAAGCATTCTTATATTAATTATGCTGTATGATGAAATAGAGAAATATGCATGATAATAAAATTGCATGCATCTATAAAAGCAAGCATTACAGACTTTCTAATAGTCTAAAATATAGTAGGATTCATGTTAAGCATGTCTGTAAATTAGATTAAGATATAAGTCCTTCATTTGCCACCTCACGTCTTACTAGGAGAAAGACAGTCAGTCTCCCTGCGGAGTACCCTCTTCCTAGGGTTGGCAAGTACAACCCATGTCCAACCATACCATCTGATCCACACAATAACACCCTGATGGGGGAGCCACGCCGGGCCTGTGTTACCCCATCCCAATATACACAACACCCTGATGGGGGAGCCACGCCGAGCCTATGTTACCCCATCCCAATATACCATATCATATAAATCCCAATGGGGGAGCCCGAGGGCCTGTGTTACCCCATTCAATACTGGGTTGCTGCTATAGCAATAGGACTTAAATGTTAATCTAACAAGCCTCTGCTAAACACTACTAGCTTAGAGATGGATCCATACCCCTACCTTTGCCTACTATGCCATAATAGACTACAATAACATGTACTGACAAGACATAAAATAAATAGAAGATGAAGATCTACACTGCATCTTGCAGTACCTCATAATCAGTGGAATTCACATCCACATAACACAGTGAGTCCTCTGCCCACTTCCAAAATACATAGAACGCAGCCTATTATTTTCAAAAATCTGATTTTTGAGCAGTTATTGACATTACACTCCATGTATATATCTGCAACTCAAACAAAATCATAACACATTGTGAAAACATGAGGCAAACCCATGCAATTGCAAACCAATACCATTTATCAACAGCAAAGGGAATTTATAGCTCTACAACACAATTCATGGCTGAATATTCTTCAATTCAGCTATAGAATTCCATATATTTCCTATTACATGCATAGCCCTAATAAAAACACCTTATATGCTAATTAAAACCAAAAAGAAAACAATGGTGAAACCAGAACTTTGTTTGCAAGAAGAAACTAAGCAAGTTCCATCTTTTCAAGAAAAATCTTGGCTGAACTTTGCCATTTTTAATCCAAAATTTTCATGATCCAATTATAATCATGCATGACTTAAATCAAGCAACATATATGCTCCTAGAAACCATAAGACAAAATTGAATACTAGAATTCAGATACAAGTGGATACCTTAATAAAAATTCAGCAAGAAATCACGAAATTGATGATGCAGAACAGTAATTTTTGTCTTACAAAACATACAATTCTGCTCTGTTCTGCACAATATTTGGTGTGCATATTATATATTGTTGGAAAGCCCTACGAATCTGGGTTCTAATGCAACAAACGGTTTGAAATTTCAATTTTTCCACGAAAATTTATAGCCATTTTTAAAACACTGGTCTGAGTGTACTGTAATCCGAGAATTACAAAAATTGAAATTTTTATAGATATCAACTCATACAGTTTTGCAATTCAATTTATTCATGCATACATATGTAAATTAGCATCTCAGATGATAAAAATTACTTTAAATAATATGGAACTTCCAGATTTAAATTTAACAAAGTAAACCCTAATATTTCAAACCCTAACACAAAAATCTGTAAACAATTGCTATAAAAATTCTGTTGGAAGGTACCACCTACCTCAAATGCTAAATCTGAACCAAGGTAAATGAAGAACTCTACTAAATCAGCATTCTAATAGTTGCAGCACTCCTGGACAGCAACTAAAATCCCCAAATGCAAAGCTTCACAACCCTAATGGCTCCATTCTCCTTCCTTAACCAAGATCCTTCAAAATCCCACCAATTCCTTGCACTTCCTCTTCAATTTAGCTTGATTTGAGCTGAAATTGTGATGAAGAAGAAGAAGAATCCTCCAGCCCTCTTTCCCCAATTCTATTGCATGGAGAGAACAAATGAAAATGACCCAAAGCCCCCCCTTTTTATACTAAACCAAAGACCCATTGACCCATCCAACCCCCTTTTTTTAAGTGAACCCCTTGGTTTACTTCCAATTGAACCATTCTCTCGATGTTTTTCTTTTAACCTTAAACAATTGCCATTTAAAATCTAATTAACCAAAGATTAACCCCATTTCATTCCTCATTATTTTTTTATACTAAACCATACACCTTTTTAACCCATTTTTATGGTTTGTTTAAGTCAAACTAGTTTTATTACATAAGTAATTAATCTCTCATTAACTCTTCTTTTATTAAGCCATAAATCTTACAATTTACATCCAAGTAATAATATAAAGAATTTTTTTTTTTTTTTACCACACTTGGTTCAACACTCATAGTGAGTGAACCAATATAATCCATGACTAATCTCACTTTCATTTCACCCTTAATATCAAATCAATTAAATATATTTTTCTTCACATAAACTCATAACCATACTATTATGAAACAAAAACATCCTTCCTAACAATTGAACTGCCTTACCTCCAAATGGCCTGACTTGACATACACTTTTCAATGGCCATCCTCTGCACATAAGAAAATTTAATATTAAAAACTATTTATAGGGTCAGGGTTTCACAGAAATTGTTTTACTACAAATTTACAAAAATAACTCTAATTCAGCCATTAAATTCTCGATAATTAAAAATTAGTGATAATTTTATAAATAATTGAGAATGCGTGTCACTAATGTGTGGTTCTATTTAGGGCTAGCAATGGGTTGGATATATATCCGAATCTGACCTGAATCCGATCAGAAAATCCCGAATTTGGATATGAGATATAGATCCACAGTTCGAATAACGATATCGGATTTCGGATCCGACCGAATTTGGATTTGTCCATATTCGATCCGAATAGGATCTGAACTAAAATCAACATATACTTTTCATTAAACTATCGGTAAACTCTATACAAACCATGGTTGAACTATCCTTACTCATGTCTTGTTTTAATATTTATATGGCTTATTAGTTTTGATAATTAAAATTTGCTTTAATAGTTAAACTTGACTTTTGAGTTTTAAGTTCAAATCGGATCTAATTCGGATCGAATTCAGATTTTGGTTATTTATTCAGTCGAATTTCTAATTCAGATATAGTATATAAATTCAGTTTCGAATTCAGATTCACATATAAAAGATCCGTCCGATTTCGGATCGAATTCGGATATCGGATTTTTATTTTATGTTCGGATTCGGATCATGACAGATCGATACCGTATTCGACCCGTTGCCAGCCCTAGTTCTATTAATACCAAAAAATACAGATTCACAATTATTTTAAGAAATATCGTTAATGTTAATTACCAAAAAATTGATGACTGAATCTATTTTAAGAGATAATTCCTTGTTTGTTGATTTCTCATTTTTTTATAATATCTTCACTAAATTTTATGTATATTTACAAAGTTTTATTAACATTATATTACATTTTATTAAATTATATATATATATATATTTTACTTCTTAAAATTATGATAAGTTATTCTCATTCAATAAATTGTAAAGATTTAAGAAATTATGTATGGTTCTATTAACATCCTAAGTTTACTCAACATAAAACACATATTTTTTAGCATCAATAGTTAAATTGATACTTTTTCAATAATTTATGAAAATTATCATTAAATCTCAATTTAAGTGAATTGAATATTAATAATGTATTTAATATATTTAAATATAGTTATTATAATATTAAATATATTTAGTATAATATTAAATAAATTTAACTCATTCAGAATTGTTTTTAAAATGTCACTAATTTTTAATTACTTATATTTTGGATGCTGGATATTAATTAGTTTTAGCAAGTATAACTTAAAACCAATTTAAAAAAAGAAATGTAGAAAATTGAAATTCAGTGGCCAATTGTTGGCCTTATTAGGCGGCCGCATTCGCCTCTCTCTTTATTTTTATATAAAAGATGAAATTAATTTTAATTGTAATTACCAAAATTTGGTAATTAGAAATTAGTGATACTTTTTACAAATAATTGAGAATGATTATCATTTTACGGTTCACATAATACTTCTCCCAAAAATGCCCTCAAAACACTTCTTAATCTCATTAAAACATGATAACAAACAAATTATTTTACAATTTCTTCTAAACAATCACTATAAAGCCAGGAAAAAAAAACGTCAAAGAATATTTAAATAGCAGGTGAAATCAGACAAAAAATAAAGCACAAAAAGACAAAAATATGGACAAACTGTTTCTTTATATTAGGTAATAGATATGCTATGTCACATATACTTTAACAAAGGTTTTCAAATATATATAATTTATATTACTAATTAAGAAATTAATTTTTACAATTACTTTAATCACTTATAGTAATTAAAATACTTGGACTTGTAAATTAGAATATAGTGCACATGATACTCTGGTTCTTAAAAGAAGATTATAATTGATTTTAAAAGAAAGTTATTAATATAGATAATAATACTTAGTTGAAATTACAATTATAACTATAATGAATTAATATGATGAATAAAATTCTTATAATTAATGAAATTATACTGATTCTCAATTATTTTAAAAAAGTATAACTAATACAATGCATCAATAATTAATTTTATGACTAAATCTGAATTAAATATAATTATATTTATAATACAAGTAAATTAATAAATTAAAATCTTGGTAACTATAAAATAGTAATACTTAAATAAGAAACATTCTAAATTTTTAAATAAGGTAAATTATACTTAACATTTAGTTAAAACATATAATTCATAATTCATTTAAGTCATGACTATACGTATAATTTTTTCAATAATGTACATTATGCATAATATAGAATTATAATTCATTTACTTTTAAAAAATTGTACTTTTTAAATGCATTTATATTTTACAATTATCTTTAAGTGGTATTTTTTGAATCAATATTTTGTGAATAATCACACTTATTTTTAATTATTTTTAAAAAATTGTGAAATACAACCGAATTTGTTTTAAAATATAACACTAAAAACAAATTTTTGAAAAATTTAAATGAGTTTCATTTTATAGTTCAGAGATGTTTCTACCTAAAATTTCATTTAAAAGGCTTATAAACATTATGTTGGGTGTATTTGGAAGAAATGTTTTGTGAGCATTAATATAACCTTCAGTCTCAATATATTTATTTTAAATCATTATTTTATAATTATATGAAGAACAATGTGACCGAATCTGAGTTATGTTTTAAGAAGCATTACCTAAAACTAAAACTAATTTTCAATACTTAAAATTACGAGAATAACCAACAAAAGCATCAACAACGCATTTAATGCTTGCTTTTTTTTCCGACGAAATTGGTTTTTAGTTTAAGTTTTTATAAATAACTATGATTCCGTCACCAAATTTTGGTAATTAGAAATTAGTGGTGCTTTTTACAAATCCTGGTAATAGTAGAACGACACTGATTGACTAAATCATCAATTATTTTCAAAAATATCAATTATTTTAAATTATCAATTATTTGATGATAAAAGCGGAAAGTAAACTGATGTACAAGGTTTTACTCAAAATAAAAAAACTGATGTAGAAGTCGTTTTTTTTTCTGGTAGAAATGTACAAGTTGCTTAAAGTAAACTGAGCTGATGTATTCACTTAAAGCGAAGTGAGCTAACGTATAAGTCAGCAGTCAGCGTAATAGCGATATATTTAAGGACAAAAGCGGAAAAGAAATTTTAGAAAAGCAGGTCTAAATGGAAAAAAAAATTAGGACAAAAGGAGGAAGAGTTTCTTTTATAATAGATAATAGAGAAGAAAATAAAAGGGAAAATTATTAAAACGACCATCATTTACAAAGTTATTGCAAAAAAGATACCTATAAAGCCAAATTCAGATTGGCAGATTCATTTGGCAAATTCATTCTCTTAGTTAAAAGATACCCCTTAATTTCTGCGTCATCTATAACTATTTATATTTCTACCTGTGAATATAATATCTATACTATAAAACCGACTGGGGAGAATATTCCCACTAGATTCTGGCCCTCCTTTCTTTTACCTAAAATTGTCTTTCACAACTAAAAGAATCCCAAACTATACCCACCATGGGCGGCGGAGCCAAGGGGGGGCAATTCAAAATTTTTTCTATAATTTTTTTTATTGTGAATCTTAAAAATTACTTAATATCCCCATAAACTTAAAGGAATTGCCCCCTCCCCCCTAAAAAAATGAAAAAGTTACTTTTTGGCCCGTCTTTATAAGAATTGTCTATCAAAAATCTCATTTACAGAAAAAGATCACTTTTAAAAAATAATTGACTTGCAAGGTCACTTTTGAAAAAAATATATTAAAAAGTAGTCATTTTATTGTGGCTATATGGGGTACAAGCACCGTCTACTTGGGATGAACTCATTGTATGTGAGATACGAGCGTCGTTACATGGGATATGAGTGCATTCTACGTGGGGCACGAGCGCAACATATGCTCGTATCTTACTCATGATGTGCTTGTGTTCCAAGTAAGTTGCGTTTTTATCCTTCGTAGCTGTAATAAAGTCATTCTATAGTTCAAAATTTCTTTTTAAGATTGACCAGTTTATGGAAAGAAGTTTCTTGATGGACTGCTTTTATACATATTGGCCAAAAGTGACACTTTTTCATAATTTTCCATTTTTTTAAAAGTAATTTTTCTCAAACATTTAAATGTTAATATAGTTGAATTTATTTTGACTTATTTTTGCCCCTCCTGAGTTAATTTTCTGGCTTCGCCCCTGATACCTACCATATTCACCACTCTTTCCACTTTGAAATTAAAACATCGCCCCTATTTCTATGCTACAATTATTGGGTTGAGAGAGCCGAGGACGACATGTCTGAAGTCATGGGGGGTAAAGAAGGTGCAAGAAGAAAGACTAAGAGACCGTTTTGGTGAGGTTTTCAAATTCAGTTTTACCTTTCTAAAAACAAGAACAATAGAAGGGAAAATTATTAAAACGATTGTCATTTACAAAGTTATTGCAAAATAGACACCTATAAGCCAAATTCAGATTGGAATATTCATTTGGCAGATTCATTCTCTCAGTTAAAAGATACCCCCAGATTCTGGCCCTCCCTGTGAATATAATATCTATACTATAAAGCCAACTGGGGAGAATATTCCCCCCAGATTCTGGCCCTCCCTTCTTTTACCTAAAATTGTCTTTCACAACTAAAAGAATCCCAAATTATATCCATCACTCTTTTCACTTTCAAATTGTAACCTCGCCCCTATTTCTATGCTACAATTATTGGGTTGAGAATGTGCATTATAGGCATGCCACCACTAGTTAAGTTGTATACAAACTCTCTCCAATAGTTTTGAGACAAATTTAGCCTTGAAAATTTGGTAAGTTAATCAGTTAAAAGATACAATCTAATGTGTACCGCTTTTTATAATCGTAGTTAAATAGTTCAATACCTCTTTCAAGCATGTAATATCATCTCTTTCATGTCGACTTGTCATATTTCCTCTATGAAGTCAATGCATAAATGTTTTGATATATTTTAAACTTTGATAAACACAAGATTCAGATGAATAAACAAACAAATTCTACATAAAACTTGACGATGTTAGTTTCAACAAATACTACACCTAGACGAAGCACAAGATATGGCCTGTAAGAAAATCCAGCAAAGAAGCTAAGAAGCTAACAAAAAATGGTTTCGATAGCTTGAGCCTTGAATTAATGCTTACTAAAGAAAAGCATGCGCGTAATGAAATTGGAAAAGAAAAATGTTAATTTTCCTTTTTTAAAGTAAATCGTTACATAATAAGTATCTCTTTACATAATAAAATTCTACTAAAAATAAATTTTTTTATTTTATATAAGTAGATCATGCGTTTATTTGAATATTTATATATTTTCTTGCTTATTTTTAATTGTGATAAAGCATAAAATAAAGTTACGTCAATGGGGAAGATTTATGGGTGGTTTTGCAACGGTAATGGGGAAGTTGTCAGCATTTCAAGCTGAAGGCTGGGCAGCTCTGCAAGGTCTTCAATTGGCCCTGGGTTTTAAGGTTACTCACGTCGCTTTGGAGGGAGATTCTCTCTCTCTGATGTCTATCCTAAAAGACCCAAATATGGGCGTTCCATGGTACATCAAATGCATTATCTGGGAAATCAAGGACTGCTGCAAAATATTTCAGTGTGTGAATGTAGACCATACCTTAAGGGAAGGAAACAGAGTGGTCGACGCTCCGGCTAAGTTTGCTTTAAACAAATTTTCGTGCTCTTGGCTTTCTAGACCTCTTTTTCTGTCGTCTATTATTTTGGATGAAGCAAGAGGGAGAATGTATGATAGGTCCATCCGTTATTAATATATTTTACCTTTCTCATAAATAAATAAAAAAGATAAAGCGTAAAATAATTAGAAACTATTAAGATTTGAAAGAGGTAATTGTTACTAAACTTTAGTCCATCCTTAGGCTAACAGGCTACTTTATGAGGACGTGCATCCCTTAAGCTATATTTGGAGCCTTTGATTTGGAGAGAGAACAGAAATCCCAAAAAGAAAAGAGAAGAGAAAAGAAATCCCCTTTCTGCTATTTGCTTGTTTACAAAGAAAATCATAGAGGTTGCCGAAAAGTTATTCAGACTTTTTAGTTTTATAGTTAAGTTAAAAGAGCTTAATTTATGACTTTTGATAAGATGAACCATAGTCTTCCAATTATACTTCAAAAAAAAATACTCTTTTAACTATACGCAAAAGACTGCTACTAAAAGTTAGACGCGCTAAAAGTGTCCACCACCAATGGGCCCATTGCTGACTTACACCGCTAAAAACAACCCATTTTTAAAAAATAAGTAAATAAAACGCCCCACATCCCAGCCCAACCCCCCAAACAACCCAACTGTATCCATCTTGGTGAAAATGAACCAATTGAAAATCATCGTTTTCTTGTTCCGTGAAATGAGCACATCTTACTTCCAATCTCTCTAAAGGAAAGCAACAGAAAATCTAGTTTTTGCATAGATTCTATTGCAAATTGTTCTACAAACTTCCACAATCTTCTACTTAAATGGTCATTTATTCATCCAACAATGAATTACCTACCATACTGATCCCTATCAATTACATAAATCTACATGGTGAAAAAAAAAGGAAAATCATAACTATAAATACTTCATATGACAAACTTCCTCCTCCCCATCCTCTAGCCTACAACGAACTTGTCAAGTGAGAGAATATTTAAAACACACACACACACAAGAATGAGAATTGATAGGAACCCTCTTGTATGATTAGATAGAGTTAAAATAACCAAAGATAAAATATATAAGAAATGATATAAACCCAACAACAGCCCCATTAAACTACAAACACATCAGTGAGAGAATTGTTTTCGAATGAAATAATATCAAAAAGGTCATTGTGTTTGGAGCTTCAAAGTCGCCTTCCACAAGCTTCTTTCACAATGTTTATTCATTACATTAGCGCTGCAGTAGAAAATGTTTAACAAGTTGATTTCATGATGAATGAGGCTATTTACAACCAAAAGAGGATAAATGCTTAACAAATGCAGAGGCAATACCTAAATCTGTGATTCCATTCAATATGCTTGTTTGCAAAAATCATTCATAAAAAAAAATATGAGGGTATATTGCTTTTGCCTTTGATATGCTTTGGCTAATCTGTGCATTACTTCGGTTATTCTGTTAAATAAAATCACCAGAACATCACTGTAATAGTAGCAATTTGTCAGTCAATACATACCTTTTCCCTTTTGATCTGTGGAGACAAATAGCAAATCTAGTCAGTCAATGCATACCTTTGCTCTATTCATATCACTTTTAAGCATTTTTTTTTCCCTTTTCAAAGATGAATAACATAGCTTTATGTATAACATTCAAGGAGTAAAGCAGGAAAAGGAAGCAAGAAAGTTGAGCTAAATCCTTATTCTATTGAAACTACTTCTATGAAGCCAATAATACATAAAAAGAAATTATGGAAACCTCACAGTCATACTGAAATTTTCCTTCCCCAAGAAAACACTTTGACATCTCTGTCTTCTCCTTTGAGAAGCTAACATGATCAATCCAATTCCTACATGAGACATAGCTTAACCCATTAAATTTCACCTAGTTTCTATCAGAAATCAAAACTACTTGGCAAGTGTTCAAATTCAATGAATTAGTCCATCAATAGATTCTTCTATGATATCCTATGTTGCACAAATTTCAGTGTGATACTAAGCTATAAATTCTCCTGTCAAGTATGTCTATCTACATCCATATCCAAGATATGATAGTTTTATTCCAAACTTTGCTTGGCACATGTTTAAGTTATTCACTAAGAATTTTTCTCTTTGAAGTACTTTTCTCTTTCGTTCTTTCCATCTCTTTTCTTTTTTATTTTGATCAATATGTTATACTAAAGAGTATAAACAGGCCAAAACCTACTACTGCAAAAGAATAGTACCCAGGAGTATGGCCAACAAAAATGAAATAAATTAGCAAGGTAAACATCCTTAAATTCATGTATGGATTCTATAAATCATGCTTTCTTGATGAGTTGCCATATATGAAAACATGCCTTGTTGTTCAAAGATAGTTCTTAAGGCATACAAAACAGAAACCAGAAAAGCTTGCCCTTGTACTAACAAAAGTCAAACCAAATCCATAAACATAATTGAAAAAATGTTCTGAAAGCAACCCATCTCCTCATCTTCAACCTAGACAAGAACCCATATCCAGAAATAAACAACGAAAATTAAAGGAAATAATTTTCGAAAACATTTCTTCATTAAAAATCTGACAAAATCTATCCTTACATTAACAAACTCAAATGAAGAAATTGAAGAATATAATTCAAAAATAAATAGAAAAACAACCAAAACAAAAAAAAACCCTATCTCCTCAATTACAGTCAAGAAAACGATCTATCTAAAAAAATAAACAAATAAATAGAATTAACACGAGAGCAGCAATAGTGAAATAACTTGAACGATTCAACACACCATTTCTATGTAAACAACTAAGCTTTTTAAAATACTTGAACAGCTGCGGTTTCAGAGAAGAAATCATAAAGAAAGACACCTAGTCAAACGAACATCACCATCATCATCATCATTGTCAGAACCCCAATTTTGGGGGTTTAAATTACAAAAACAGAAAAAGGGACTTTTTGAAATAAAAGTCGAGAAACAGGGGGAAAGTGATATTTTTAAAATTAATTTTTTATCCTAAACTTCTCAAAATATCAGAAGTGGAATGAAGTTTTTTAATTTTACAAAAACCCACCCCAGGTTCCCAACGAACATATTTTGAGCTTGTGTGTTCGTGGGTTGCTATTTTTGCAACCCAAATCAAAGGGAAATCATTCTAAAATGATTCCTAGGTTAAAAGAAAGTGATTGAGAGAAGAGTAGAAGGTTTTTTAGAAAGACTTAGCAAATCGTTTCAAATTTGGCGAAATTTTCAAACAACTGTTAACAGTCATTTGGAAGCAGATCTCTTTGGGCTTTTGAATCTCCCTCTCTTAGATTAGAAACTTCCTAAATGTTAGAAATCTTTCTTTGTATTGTGTAGCTCTCTCTCCCTCTTCCATGAGCAACCACCCCTTTAAAACGAAAGTTTCTTTCTATCTGAAAAAAAGAAAAAGAAAAAGAGGAACGATCCTTGGGGCTAATTCAAAAAACCCATCAAACCTCTCTCTCTCTCTATCTCGCAACCCATCTCCCTGTCACATGTCCTTCTGTCACAAATCCCTACCTATGGCTACTTCTCATCCTGTCGCAGTAAGGTTTTGCTGTGTTAATTTGCCGCAACAACATCCTCCACCCCTTGTTGCAACAGCTCCTTCACGTAACTGTCTCATTTCTTGCACTCCCTCTCTCATTCTCGCAATTTCACTCTCGCCATCTCTTACCTCTGTTGCAATCTTTTTCAGTCGTACCTTCACCCTCTCTTGTTGTTAACCCCTATCGCACCTCTCTCTTTCTCTTGTCATCTCTTTGTCGCAGCAGTAGGTCCCTTGGCTTTTGCTCTCGGAATCTCAATCGCACTTTTCGAACTCTCTCTGATCTTCAGCGACACTTCTTCAGCATCACTATCCACTATACAACTTTTGTTTTCAGGTAAGAGGACCAAGTCCACTATACAATTTCTGTCTTACATCTATTATTATCTTTATTCGTTGCCTGAAGTTTACAATAAAGGAGAGATAGTTTGTAGTTTTTGTTTTTTGTAGATGATCATAGAATTTGGGTGTTCTTTGTAATGAGATCTTAATGAGAAAATGTAGAAATTTCAGCATGAATGTACTGATTTTGTATCTGATTAATTCACTATATTGCATCTTCTTGGATTTCTTCTTGCTATATAGGAATAGAAACATATTTAAATTTGCTGTTTCATGATCCTGAGAATATAAACACTATGCAGATCTAAATTTTTTATGGATGAAGGGTTGTTTCAATATGGGTTGCTTTAAATACATGAACTTTATCTTTAAGTTTTTTCTTAGATTAGATTTGTAATGTAAAAGGTTTTTATTCATTTAAATTTTTTTTTTTAAGTCCTTCGTTCAAGTAAATTTCAATAGAATAAATCTAAAGAAGGAATTTGTAAGTTTAATGATTGCTCTTAAAAGACTTAAAACAAAAGAAAAGAAGAAAAAAGCTTTAGATGTTTTAGAATTTGTAATTTTTTTTGCGTCCTTAAAGTTTTTAGAAATCTACAAAGATTAGGATTTTAGAAATATTTTTACTTGTATAAAATCTAGAAACTTAAAAACTTTCCCTTTTAGGACTTGTATATATTTTTAGGATTTGAATATATAGAAACATTTAGAAAATTTAAGATTTGCAAATTTAGAAACTTTCCATTTTAGTAAATTTAGAAAGTTTCCTTTTCACATTTAGGAATTTGTAAAAATTATGATTTTAGAAATAATCATTTTGTGTAAAATTTAGCAAACTTAGAAATTTCTCCTTTTTTTAGATTTGCAAATTTAAAAACACTTAGAAATTAGAAACCTTTCTTTTCTTTAATAAATTTAGAAACTTTTTTTTTGTTGTAAAGATTATGAATTTTAGAAATATTCCATTTGTATAAAATTTGGCAAACTAAGAAATTTCCTTTTCTTTAGGATTTGTAAAATTTTAGGAAATTGTAAATAAATAAATTTTTTTAGGGTGAAATTTAGATAAAGTAACTGGTTCATTGAACCATGGATGGTTGGATGCCTAACATCTTCCCAACCACTTAATTGAACCCCCTAACCCAAAATCTGGTTGGACCAAATTTTAAATTCTTAATTAATTAATTTTTATGGTGTCCATCCATACCCAAATTAAACCATGGATGGTGGCGACTCCATTGACCTGAACCGACCCCACGGGCCATGTTTCCACAACTGGCGACTCCACTAGGGAGATTTGTAGGTTCAACCCTAGAATTGATTTCACCCTAATTTTGTAATATTATTTATTGCTTAATTTTTTAAAATAATTTGTACACATGTGCATATACACACATACACCATGGATGTAATTATTGTCTTGATTATATCTGCATGGGGTGATGCGCACGAGAGAGAATGCATAGATGAGTTGCCTTGAATGGTGCATGAACATGCATTGCATAGCCATTAGATTTTTATTTAGGAGCCTACCCCCCACCAGTATAAACTAAACCCGGCTAGTAGTAGTCCAGCGCACCTGAGATCGCAATTTGGGAAAACGAGACAGAACCTAACCAGCCCAACCACCTAGCTTTGGCTAAGGGGTTGGGTCACTTCTTCCTTACCTGTGAGCCTGCATGCATACGTGGCAAGAATTGATGAAGTAGCATGTGATTTCTTTTTGAGAACTAATGCAACCAAATTTAAAATCGGTTAAAATTGAAGAGTCCATGAGGGGCCCACAACACCCTGACCCATTGCATTTTGAGTTGGACCTAGTAAATGGGCCCAATAGGCCAATGGAAAAGGAGCCTACCCAAATAAGCCAGGGGAGCCAACCCAAGCCCATGCATTGGAGTCTTGAGAGACGTGGGCTAGGCCAATTAAGTCCGCTTGAAGTGTCCATGAATCCAAGTCTCATTTTGAGAATGAGATGAAGCAGGCTAGATCAGAACAAGCCTCCAATCCTAGATTAGGGTCTAATAGCCTAACTAGCCCAAGAAGGCAAGTTGTATTTTTATTTTGGCCCAAGAAGGCCAAGCTGTATTTTATCTTTCCTTTGTTTAAAATGCCTGTAATATTTGGCACACAATGACAAGTTGTAAACACGACCCAGTTGGCATGTGACATGTAATAATACAGGGACATACAGATTCAACTCGAACAAATAGTAGAGACAATTGAGACAAAGACTCATGGACACTTCTCTCACACAAGTCAGCCTAAATGTCATGCTATACTTGCCATATCCCATTTAGGATCTACACACATTTTAAACTCTTTCTGAATTTGAGGAATTATGGTTTGCTCATCTGGTTTGATTCATTTATGGTAAGTCTCCATCAAAGTTAAAATTAGCATCTATGGGTATGCTCAAATAAATAGTCTCATATGCATCATGGCTAAAACCTGATCCACAAGTTAGACCCAACTCAACCAAGTCCACAAGATGGATCCAATGGACCTAGATGGAACCAAACCAAGGCCTAATCCTTGAAGGTCCCGGTCCACAAGATGGACCCAGATGGGCCTAGCCCACATCTCTTAAGACTCCAATGCATAGGCCTGGGGTGGCTCCCCTAGCTTATTTGGGTAGACTCCCTATCCATGGGCCTATTAGACCCATTTATTAGGTCTAACTTAAAATGAAATGGGTCAGGGTGTTGTAGGCCCCTCATGGACTCTTCTATTTTAACCGATTTTAAATTTGATTGCATTAGTCCTCAAAAGGAGATCACGTGCTACTTCATCAATGCTCGCCACGTATGCATGCAGGCTCATAGGTAAGGAAGAGGTGACCCAACCCCTTAGCCAAAGCTAGGTGGTTGAGCTGGCTAGGTTCTGCCCCGTTTTCCCAGATTGTGATCTCGAGCGCACTGGACTATTACTAGCTGGGTTTAGTTTATACTGGTGGGGGGTACGCTGCTAGATAAAAATCTAATGGCTATGCAATGCATGTTCATGCACCATTCAAGGCGGCACATCTACGCATTTTCCTTCGTGCGCACCACCCCATGCAAATATAATCAAGACAATAATTACATCCATGGTGTGTGTGTGTGTGTGTGTGTGTGTGTGTGCACATGTGTACAAATTATTCTAAAAAATTAAGCAATAAATAATATTACAAAATTAGGGTGAAATCTATTATAGGGTTGAACCCACAAATCTCCCCAGTGAAGTCACCAATTGTGGAAACACGGCCCGTGGGATCGATTCAAGTCAATGGAGTTGCCACCCTCCATGGTTCAATTTGGGTGTGGATGGACACCATAAAAATTAATTAATTAAGAATTTAAAATTTGGTCCAACCTGATTTTGGGTTAGGGTGTTCAATTAAGTGGTTGGGAAGGTGTTAAGCACCTAACCACCCATGGTTCAATGAACCAGTTACCTTATCTAAATTTCACCCTAAAAAATTTATTTGTTTACAATTTCCTAAAATTTTACAAATCCTAAAAAAAATGAAGTTTCTAAGTTTGCTAAATTGTATACAAATGGAATATTTCTAAAATTCATAATCTTTACAAAAAAAAAAGTTTCTAAATTTACTAAAAAAAGGAAGGTTTCTAAATTTCTAAGTGTTTCTAAATTTGCAAATCTAAAAAAATGAGAAATTTCTAAGTTTGCTAAATATTACACAAAATGATTATTTCTAAAATCCTAATTTTTACAAATTCCTAAATGTTAAAAGGAAAATTTCTAAATTTATTAAAATGGAAAGTTACTAAATATTTCTAAATTTACTAATATATACAAATCCTAAAAAGGAAACATTTCTAAATTTGCAAATCTTAAATTTTCTAAATTTTTCTATATATGCAAATCCTAAAAATATATAAAAGTCCTAAAAAGGAAAGTTTTTAAGTTTTTAGATTTTATACAAGTAAAAATATTTCTAAAATCCTAATCTTTATAGATTTCTAAAAATTTTAAGGACGCAAAAAAAATTACAAATTCTAAAACATCTAAAGTTTTCTTCTTCTTTCTTTTCTTTTTTTTAAAAGTCTTTTAAAAGCAATCATTAAACTTACAAATTCCTTATTTAGATTTATTCCATTGAAATTTACTTGGACAAAGGACTAAAAAATAAATAAATAAAATAAAAAATAAATGAATAAAAACCTTTTACATTACAAATCTAATCTAAGAAAAAACTAAAAGATAAAGTTCATGTATTTGAAACAACCCATATTGAAACAACCCTTCATCCATAAAAAATTTAGATCTGCATAGTGTTTATATTCTCAGGATTATGAAACAGCAAATTTAAATATGTTTCTATTTTTATATAGCAAGAAGAAATCCAAGAAGATGCAAGATAGTTAACTAATTAAATACAAAATCAATACATTTATGCTGGAATTTCTACATTTTTTTCATTAAGATCTCATTACAAAGAACACCCAAATTCTATGATCATCTACAGAAAACTACGCACTATCCTACGAACTATCTCTCCTTTATTGCAAACTTCAGGCAACGAATAAAGATAATAAGAGATGGTCCTCTTACCTGAAGACAGAAGTTGTATAGTGGACTTGGTCCTCTTACCTGAAGACAGAAATTGTATAGTGGACAGTAATGCTGAAGTGTCGCCAAAGATCAGAGAAAGTCTAAGAAGTGCGATTGAGATTCCGAGAACAAAAGCCAAGGGACCTATTTCTGCGACAAAGAGATGACGAGAGAGAGAGCAAGAGAGAGAGAGAGAGAGAGGTGCGACAGGGGTTAACAGCAAGAGAGGGTGAAGGTATGACTGAGAAAGACTGCAACGGAGGTAAGAGATGGCGAGAGAGAGGTGTGACTGTGACTGAGAAAGAGATTGCGAGAATGAGAGGAGTGCAATAGATGAAAGAGTTACGTGAAGGAGCTGCTACAACAGGAGGTGGAGGATGCTAAACCTTACTGTGACAGGATGAGAAGTAGCCGTAGGTAAGGATTTGCAATAGAAGGATATGCGACAGGGAGATGGGGTGAGAGAAATGGGTTGCGATATAGAGAGAAAGGTCTGATGGGTTTTCTAAATCAACCCCAAGGATCGTTCCTCTTTTTCTTTTTCAGATTGAAAGAAACTCACGTTTTAAAGGGATGGTTACTCACGGAAGAGGGAGAGAGAGAGCTACACAATGGCAAAAAAGATTTCTAACATTTAGAAAGTTTCTAATCTAAGAGAGAAGGAGAGTCACAAGCCCAAAGAGATTTGTTTCTAAATGACTGTTAACATTTGTTTGGAAATTTCCCCAAATTTGAAACGATTTGCTAAATCTTTTTAAAAAACCTTCTAATATTCTCTCAATCACTTTCTTTTAACCTGGGAATCATTTTAGAATGATTTTCCCTTGACTTGGGTTACAAAAATAGCAAACCACAAACACACAAGTTCAAAATATGTTCATTGGGAACCTGGGGTGGGTTTTTGTAAATTTAAAAAACTTCATTCCACTTCTGATATTTTGAAAAGTTTAGGATAAAAAATTAATTTTAAAAATATCACTGTTCCCATGTTTCTTTAACTTTTATTTCAAAAAGTCCCTTTTTCTATTTTTGTAATTTAAAACCCCAAAATTGGGGTTTTGACAATTATCATAAGCCAATTCCCACCAAGGTGGGGAATGCAACACAAATCTTGTCTCTTCATCCCACTCTATCAAAAATCATATTTTTAGTTAGTTTATGATTTTTTAAATCTTGTTTTATAGACTTCATCCATGTCTTTTTAGATCTCCCTTTTGCTCACTTAGGTCTTTCAATCTACATACTCTCACACCTTCTAACAAGTGCATCTTTAGGTCTCCATTTTATATGACCAAACCACCTTAACCTACTTTCCTTCATTTTATCTCTAATGCATGCTATTCCTATGGTTACTTTTGAACATCTTCATTTCTTATCTTGTCTTTCCTAGTTTTTCCACAAATCCATCTTAGCATCCTTATCTCCATAATACCTATCTTCTGAATACATTCATTCTTTGCCGCCCAACATTCTACACCATATAACATAACTAATCTAATTGCTATCTTATAAAATTTATCATTTAATTTAAGTGGAACATGCTTATCACACAAAACACCAGAAGCAACCCTCCACTTAAGCCAACCAGATTTAATCTTATGTGCAATATCTTCATCAATTTCTTTATCTTCTTGTATCATTGATCTAAGATATTTGAACTGATTACTTAAAGGGACATCATGATTGTCAATTCTAATAGTTTCTTTAGCTATATTATTATTTGTATAAAAAGGCATTTTATATATTCAACTTTCGCACGACTTATTCTAAAACCCTTTGGTTTCAAGGTATCTCTCCACAATTCTAGTTTTACATTTACTTCTTCTCTAGTGTGACCCACCAATACTACATCATCCATAAGTAGCATACACCAAGGCACCTCATCTTGAATATAAATCGTCAATTCATCCATAACTAAAGTGAAAAGATAAGGGCTAATAACTGATCCTTGATGCAAACCTATTTTAACCAGAAAATTAATCATTTTGCCACCAACAATTTCACCTAGTCAAATGAACACAAGAAAAAAAAAAGAAAAAAATAGAGATACTGTATTTCTTTTCCATCTTAAAAAAATAAAAACAGAATGATAGAAAACAATTCTCTCTCCCATTGGAGCAAGTAATTTCTTTACTGTTGGAAGTAGAAGAGATAGAATATCTCCATTTGCTCTAAGTCCCAATGGTAGAGAGAACAATTTTCGACCAAAATCTCCTTTCCACTGTGAAGGTAAAAAAAAAAGTAAAAATGGGGCTTTCTACCTGATTTTTAACAAAGAAGAATGAGATGATTGAGGCGATAGCTTCCCTTCTTTGCTTCAAATAAAACCCTACAAGAAAAGACCAACCCGTAGCATGTTAGAGTTTCTTCAAAATATCAAAAATTGAAGCATTATAGTGTAGCATGGTTAGCAAGACGACCTGGAATGACTTTTCGCTCTCTAGGAGATTATCGTGATCATGAGTGAAGAAGAGAAGAAAGTTTGAGAGAAGTCAAGGTCGATGAGGGTGAGCGAGACTTTCTTCGTGCATTTTCCATGGTTTCTTTTTTTCCCCAAATTGCTAGGTTTTTGGGAAGAAAACTTTTCAAAGAGGGAAAGGGAATTTCGGGCAAATTTTCTTTCCTTTTCTCTCCATACAAGGTTTCTTAGCCTTGACCAAACAGGGTAAAAGACTTTTTTGCCTGTTTCCTTACTTTTCTTCCCAAACCCAAGGCTCCAAACATAGCCTTAAGGGGCATGGATTCTGATATGTTGGAATTCCACATTGCTCGAAATTGAAGGTCCATATATGTAAGCAGCAAAACTGTGAAGCTCAATGAACTAAAGTATATAAGATCGTTGTTGGTGGGATTGGAGCATTACAAAATGGTATTAGAGCCGGAACCTGACTAAAATTGAAGGAGACTGAAAATTCCAAGTTTATGTGAACAGGCTAGGATTAATGGACTAACAGGCTACTGTGTGGGACATGCTAAGGGAGGACGGATTGTGAAGTCCTGGAATCTCATATTGCTTGGGGAGAAAAAAATGAAGGTCTATACATATAAACTTGTGACTCCCTCAAGCAATATTATTACAGGTGGAATCAAGGAGCTAACAAATGTCATCAAGAAAACTGAGAGTTGGTTTTATATAATAGTATAGATTTTTAGTATCAGATAAAATTTTCTTTGGTTAATTTCATATTAACAATCCAACTAATCAATTTCATTTAATAAATGTTTCGCCTCCATAATGACACTTTTTCTTATTGTACAAATACATATAACTTTATGATGGAAACGCATAAGGAAAACAATAACTAAATTTACATTAAGACAAAATAAGATATTTAAAAAGCATTGAACAAAGGTAAAATGTCAGTTACCTAAACCATTAACTTTATAAAGATATAAATGGTCCAACATGAATCGAAAAAGATGTGGGTGTTACTCTCAACAAAATAAGTTGAGATGTCTCTAAATTTATCAAAATATCAGGAAAGGATCAATATCATTTGTCTTACAAAAGGGATAAAGTCAAGAGTTCATTTCCATAGGGCGATTTGCAGAGCAGTTCTGCAAATCTCAGAAAGCTTCAACATGAAGAACGGAAAAGCGACGGACCTTCAGAGCAACTCTGCATCATCACAAGGCCTTGAGAGGGGGAGCGATTCAGCAGAGAGAGGAACTGAAAGAGAGGAAGAGCAGAAGAGAGAGGGACGAGCAGCAATTTCATTTGATTCAGATTGAAAACTATGAAATTGCACATCAGATCTCGTGTCAGCGTTTTCGTCTCCACATGCGCTCTTGCCGCTTCAAGAACCTTCCCTTCTTCCTGCCCTATCAGACCAAACCCTACCTTTCGCTTCTCTCTTTCACTCTCTCGTGTGGCCCGGATATAATGCACGGGGCTCTTTTTCGTTTTCGAAACTACCCCTAACATTTATTGGGATATATTCAGGATTTACTAAATATAGAAAAGCGCGGCGAATTCGTTTTTTAAAATGCTTGCTAAACCAAAGGCTTGTTTGGAACAACCATTTTCTTTTGTCACCCTTTGTCTTTCGAATGGTCTTTCGAAATGTAAGGACGCAACACGCGTCCTTCTCATTTTAAAAACCAAAAACGACGGAGACGAAAGTGACAGGAAAACTAATGTCGAACGACTAAAACTAACGACGCTATCCCGTCTTTCGTCGTCGTTCAACGTTAGTTTTCAATTAAAATAATTGCGCGCATTTTTTGAAAATTTCAAACCCCTCTTCGTCGTTAGCCATGATGTTGCGCGCGAAAATGAAATAACAACTGAGGAACGAAAAGTAAGAGAACGTAAGAGATCTGAAAGACGCAATGAGGTCTGAGGGACGCAAATGTCTTCATCTATAATCGATAATTTCTAAAATTTTCGAACAGTGTATTCTTCTTTTCCCTTGTTGATTGCGAGTGAAAACGAATGAGATCCGAGGGACACAAATGCAAGAGAACGTAAGAGAAGAAAAAGATTGGTAGTTCACGTCTTGAAGGATTTGGATTCCGCCCCTTGTATTGTTTATAGATTCTTATCCAACACATTGTAGGTGCCTTTTTTGAATCCACGTCCATGCGTCTAGTATTTCCTCCATGGTGTCAAGATGCCGATGACGTGTCTTCAAATTTGGATTCTGAATAGGAGAGGTACGTCCGACGTTAGCCTAAACCACTGAATCAGCAGCCGTTCCCACGCCGTTTCTAAACAGAAGGGGGGAGGAGTCCATAAGACGTAACAGGTAGGCAGTGGCTAGAATGAGAGACAGGAAATATTCAAGTAACCCCTCGTATACCAAAGTAGAGAGCTCCTTTTATGGTAAAGACAAAGAATCTGAAGGACTTAGGGAATGTTTAGTAAGCTTGGAGAAGGTTGAGGAAAAAGAAGTGAAGTCTTGCTCTTAGCAGTCCCAGAACCAGCGAGAGATCCCCCAAAATGAATGAGGGCTCTCCTATTTATAGTAAGTGTGGGTCTCTAGGATTGTGACACTTATCACGATCTGATGCTTCAGGAATATTTAATCTTTATCATGAATCTGGTCTAAAAAACATCTAGGTTCAAGATGGAATAAGAGATAATTATTATGTGTTTCAAATAAATAATGGAGCTCTCTCATTGGTACAGTGGGTCCCACATATCAAGATGTGAAAATACGTCACTTGACGTCTACATCATCCTAGGTTGGCATGCCAAAGCTCGTCACCCGCTGCCAACGATTCCCACGCCTGTGTCCGCCACGCCTTAAGGATTGCCAAATAACCCCCCTTTAATGGGCTTTTGCCCAAGACGGAGATCTCCACTCCAATATGCCAAATAATAATCATATTTAATTTAACGAATTATGTCACATTTAATTATTGTTTTTCTTTTTATTGAGCAAATAATCCACATCGGATAATACAGGTGACATGTCAAGTGTACAAAATTGGTCATCTACATTCTTTAAGCCCCCTTTTGCGTTTTGGCAATTTTCAAGTGCCAAAAGCAAAATACATATATATGGGGTATTTTGGTAATTACCAATATTTGACTAATTTTAACTTGATAAATATGTCTCAATAAAATTGATTGTGCTAAGGTCTTACCAAGACTTTGACAGGCTAGTGGCAGAATTGGACTAAAATTGTTGTAGATAAGGTTCAATTATAAGTAAGAGTTGTGTAGGATTTTAATTGTTAGAGATACACTTTAACTCTTAACTAGTTAAAGATAACTTATAACTAGATTTAGTTGCTTAAAGATAAAGTTGGATTAGGGAACTAGAATCCCTATCAAAAATAAACTTTAAATCTATAAATATTCGTACTTATATCCTCATCTTCCCTTTAAATCCATAAATATTTCTTCCCTCTCTTTCAGTCTCTCTCGTCGCGTCTCTCGGCACACCGTCTCCTCTCTCTCTCTCTCTCTCTCTCTCTCTCTCTCTCCATCTCTTGTTGTCAAGCACAGGTATCACTTCGGTTTGTTTTTTTTTCTTTTGTTTTCCTTCTTCACGTTAAGACGTGACAGACTTTTTTACTGTTCCACTTTTTCATCTTTTCTCATTGTGTGTGTATATATATATATATATATATATATATATATATATATATATATATATATATATATATTTTATTATCGCAGGGGTGGCATACACAGCCTCTATTAAAGAAAAGACTGGCAAGTTGTAGGCTCCATTTCCGCTCTCTCTCTCTTCCCTCTTTTTCTCTCTCTCTCGTCCTTTCTTTTTCACTTTTCTTAACTCCATTGTTTTCATGATGAGGCCTGTGTAAGCAAACCTGACATGCCATTTGTTTTTTTTTCATTAATGATCCCCTTTTTTTTGTCTGTCTGTGTCTTTTTTCCTTATCCCATCTCTGTTTAACTTGCACATAAACTAAAATTTCTCTTGGGCGCACATGACAAGCCCAAGAGACCTATTTTTTTAATTATAATTTTTTTGTCTCTCTCTCTTTCATCTGTTACCCCTTTTTTTTAATTTCTCTTTCTTCTTCTGTGTTTTTTTTAAAATTTCTCTTTCTCTTTCCTTAGTCTTTCTCCTTACACAGTTTTCCATTACTCACGTTATTCTCCTTCCTTTTGCCCCCTTTCTGTTTTTTTTTTCGATCTCTCTCTTGGGCGCATATGACAAGCCCACAAATTATACTTTTTTTTTGTTTATTTATGCACTTTATTCTATATTATATGTCTAATATAGATTTTTTTTCTTCTTTTCTTTTGAACAGACACGCCAGAAAACAAAAACACTTTTCAAGGGTTTAAAGGAAGCAACGAGGCAAATACACGACAGGTAATCAGGTAGACATGCAGGATTTCGACTGGTACCCATGAACTTCAGCGTACCCGTGACTAAGTTCGTGCCCGCAGGGCCACAAGTGGGTTTGGGCCTGGCTTGTTCTTACGAACTCGCGCCCGCAGGGTCAAGCGAGTTTGTGCCTGGATCCGTGCCCACAGGGCCACAAGCGGATTCTAGCCTAGCCTGACATGACGAACTCACGTTCACAGGGTATTGCTGGTTCATGTCCGAATTCGTGCCCGCAGGGCCACAAGCGGGTTCGGGCTTAGCTTGACTATAGCGAATTCGCGCCCGTTGGAAGTGTATTTGTGCTTGGATCCGTGCCCGCAGGGCCATAAGCGGATTCTAGCCTTGCCTGACATGATGAACTCGTGCCCGCAAGGCCACAAGTGGATTTAGGCTTGGCTTGCATATATGAACTTGTGCCCGCTGGAAGCGTGTTCAAGTTCAAATCCATTCTCACAGGGCCACAAGCGGATTTGGACTCAGCCAATTGGGTGCATGCCAGGATTTGATTTGACCTTGGATGGAAGACACGCTTCGCCTTTCTTCAGCCTTACTTTAGTCATTATTGCTTATTTCGTCTCTTCTCTCTATTTTTTTTATAGTTTTGCCTTCATTATTATCGTTTTATTGTATATCATTCTTTTGTATTGCTTGTCACACTTGATATTTGTGCAGTTACTCTATTTTTCTTTGGTGACATGGAGAATTCTTGCGACCTTCTTCCTTCTAACAAGACCTCTTGTCATCGTCTAGTTCGTGACAAGTTTTGGTCAGAGGCTTCATCCTTTCCAGAGTATGCTAATGAGCCTTTAGGTGGCAAGCTGATTAGCACTTTCCCGGATTGTACAACAGAAGATACATCTATTTCCATTGACTCCATTTATCGTTTTCGGCTGGAGAGAGGTGACTTTACCCTTTGCAGTGTGGATTTTATCTCTCATACTCGCCCTGCTGCTTATTGGGCGGATTGGGTGAAAGATATACTTTGCAACGACCGTCACCGAGGCACCCTTAAAAATGTTGGCATCTTGGATACTATTCGTCTCAGCGCCCATGCTCAAATTGGCATTGACCAAGCTGGCTTGGAACACCTTGTCTACAGATGGAGCCCCCAGGACCATACTTTTATTACATCATTTGGTGAGATTGCACTGTCTCTGGAGGATGTCAGGGAGTTTCTAGGCTTGGAGATCATAGGAAATAATGCTCTGACAGACTTGACTCATCCCCTTAAAATAAAAGCAGAACTTTTGGGAAAGAACTCAGCGGATACACGAAAGGGTTCTGCCTTCAAACCTGGTCGAAGTTCTTCTACCAAGTGGCATAGCTTTGACGGATGGCTATGTTACTATTGGTAGGAGACGGGTCCCACAGATGATAATGGAGAGTCTGAAATTCGTATTGGTGAGGGCCGAGACAGCGAAGCCTACTTAGAAGCGTTTATTGCTTTCTGGCTCTCAAGGTTTCTACTGGAGTTAGCTTCCGGTGGACGAGTACATACACGTCATTATCCTATTGTTGTCCTCCTAGCCCAAGGTCGACGTCTTAGTCTGGCCCCACTCTTTCTCCGTACTTTATACCGCCATCTCGACATCCTGCATGGTGCATTGATGAGTGAAAGTTGTCCTCCACGGGTCAAGTCATTCGCCCATGTTTTCTTCCTTCAAACTTGGTTATGGACTCGGTATCAGAGATATGCACCAGAACATCCGTTGCCCTCACGGACGTTGACAGAATTTCGGCGTCGAGGGGACGAGATTAAAGAGTTTGCCTTTAATCTTATTCTTCCTAGGGCTTGGAGGTGGATTGCTGCTAATCCCCGTGATGATGTTAGTTTTTCTTCCGTCTTTGATTCTATTCGGGAATTCACCTTTCGCCCATACACGACGACATTTGATGGGATTATCAAGCCACTATGTCTATTTTGGGGAGCCGAAGCCATTGCTTTTAGCAAGTGGGATAACATCTCTCGTCATGAGAGAGAATATGTCTGTATCACATTGCCCTACACATTGCCATGCTTGGAGCGTCATGATAGCAAGTCTTCACTTGCAGTTTATAGTCCTCATCGTTTTTCTCGTCTGTTTGGACTTGATCAAGCAGTTCCTAGGCATTAGTTGAAGACTCCTCCAGGAAGTGCCAGATTAGTGGCTTCGTATTTTTCACGTGGGCCTCCCTCCGGTCGCATGGTTCGTCCTACCCTTGTTCAGCAAGTTGACATCAACCACCTTGGCACATTTTCTCCTGCGATGATAGAGTATTATCGCAATTTTTTGATGGAGGTGTGCAAGTTTGTTCATGGTGATCCTTTAAGTATTCCTGCGGCACCTCTCTCCACACCAGCTATCAATCCTCCAAAGAAGAATGTTGCTCGTGTTGATAACGAAAGACATGTTGAAATCGCTCCACCTCCAAAGAAGAATAAGAGGAAGGCAAGGACCGATACAAATCAGGATGCTCAACAGACTGATGCCAACAAAGCTAACGGTCCATCTTCACATGTGAAGCCTAGCAAACGATTGACGTTTACGATACGAAAACGCCAGGTTGACGAGGCCTTGGTTGGAGATGATGACGCACTTTCTCGGGCACCTGAGAGATGCTCTGAGCATATTCGTCAACTTAACAGTTCTGATATAGCTGGAGGTGGCAGGCCCCGTCATCATTTTACACGAGTTGTCTTTGATTCATCTTCATAATTATGTCCCCCTCCACATAGTCTTTTCTTTTCATATCTCTTTTTTTTTCTTTCTTTGTAACACTATATTATTTTTATTTTTGGTCAGGATTCATCTTGTGGTCCTGCCGTTGTGGACGTAGGTCATTCGGGTGCTTGTGAAGCGAACCTTTTAGCATTGGCAGAGATAACTCCAAGGACACATATCCCACTACCTCTTAATGAGACAGGTCTAGATGATTTTTTATTACCTTCTTGTGAGCCACAGTTCTCTAACTCCTTCCTAGGTCCATCCATTCTTCGACGCGGCTTGGATGAGTTAGAACTTTTTGTTCAAACAGAAGCTCCACAAATAACATCTCAGGGCAAATCACGTGCTAGGGGCGATGATAACATGCCTAGACCAGGTGATGTGATGAAAGTGGCTAAGGTGCCGAACATGGCAGAGCAACTTATTGTTCCTTACGCATCTCCAATTCTTGATGCTTTGCCTGGTTCACATATTCCTTTAGACGTAGTAAGTATCATACCATTCTTCGACTTGAAGCTTTTTCTCTCTTTTCATCATTATTATTTCCTCATACTTTTGGATTTACAGGAGAGGACTTCAGCTACTCCTCTACGACAGCTTCCCAGCCCCCAGCCCCCTAGAGGAGTGGACGAAGCATTATCTATCAGGGCTGGTTGTGCTGTTAGTTCCTACATGCCTATGTCGCCCGAGGACGCAAGTGAGCATGTCCCGAACTTTCATGGATATCTGGTATTTCCTTCAGATTTTAGCATCATGGAGGAGATATTTGCGGACTTTGGTGATATCTCCAGCTCATGTCCGTATTCTGGTCGTAGAGTTCAAGGAGCCTACTTTTCTGATTTATGCCGGATTATTCAGAGTATGCATCGTACTAATATCAGCACTTTGACGAGATCCCTCCTTTCGTCTTGGGTCGAGATTGTTGCTTTTATGAAATCTTTTGGCTTCCAGTTAGCGTGGCTTACCGACCGCTTAGACACTATGAGGAGGTACTTTCATTCTATTTGTCTTCTCTTTTTCTTATTATTTTCTCATACTTCTTATCTCTCCTTTTATTTTGTTTGGGAATATGGCTCCTATCAAACTTTCTGGTCATATTAGTGCCATACACAATCCCTTTGGTTATAGGGAATGTGGCTCCTGTCAAGCTTGTTAGCTAGATCAGTGCCATACACAAACCCTTTTGGTTCCTTTAGTCATAGGGAATGTGGCTCCTGTCAGGCTTGTCAGCTAAATCAGTGCCATACACAAACTTTTAGCTTTAAGGTACCAATCTCATGCACTTTATCATCCTAGGCTACGTAGAGAATGTGGCTCCTGTCAAGCATATTAGCTAGATCAGTGCCATGCACAATCCCTACCCTAGGGCATCAAAACTTGATGACAGGCTCCATGACGGTTTCTGTCGAGTCTTAGGATGTCAAATGAACACTCTTGCCACTTAACTCTCATGCTATATTTTTTTTTATCATTCTGTCTTATCTTCTCATATCTTTTTCTAAAATTTTTTTGTAACAGATACTTGGATTCCAGCAAGAAATCTCTTGGCTTGCAATCTGAACTGGCGCAGTGGCGATTGTGTCAAGATGAGTCCTCCAAGAAGGTTTCTATAGCAGATGAGCAGCTTCTTCTGGATGAGCACCGAGTTTTTGACTGTCGAGCTGAGTTGGAGAAAAGTAAAGAAGAAGGAAGAGCGGCTCGGGAAAGGGGAGATGCAATTGCAGCAGAGCTGGTACACTTAGATGCTGAAGCGTCAGCCTTGCAGACATCTTCTTTTTGTCTTCCAGATCGTTTAGCATAGGGTTTGCTATATGTATTTTTTTTTCTCGGAGTAGTTCTTTCTCTTTCTATAGACAAATTTGGAATACATTCGTTTTTTAGAAATAAATGAACTTTTATTTTATTGACTTCTCTAAAGAAAGAAATTACATGACTAGGAAAAGTACGGCTTCAGCCACTTTACATTTATTGGGTCATGTAGGATTTCACCATTCGGGTGGGCTAGACGATAATATCCAGAGTCTGCCTTTTCTCTTATGATATAAGGCCCTTTCTAATTGGCTTCAAATTTTGATGACGGGAGCCCTCTTCTAACATGTAAAGCAGCTTGTAAAACTAACTACCCCTTGTCAAGAATGCGTGGCCTAACCATTCTAGCATATGCTCATGCCAAGCGACGTTGGTAGACTTGGTTTTGATTTGCTGCATCTTAGCGGACTTCTTCCAATGCTTCCAACTCAACATGCCTTGCCTCTTCATACTTCTCACTGGCAACATCAAGTTTAACTGCGGCAGCTAGTCTTGCTGACTCAACTTCTATCTCGGCAGGTAGGACAGCTTCCGTTCCATAGACTAAGGAAAATGGTCACCCCAGTGGCCAAATGGGCTATAGTCTTGTAAGCCCATAATGCCATAGGCAAATGTTCATGCCACTTCTTTTGTCTGTCATGAACCATTTTGCTTAGGATTCGGATGATTGTCTTATTTGTAGCTTCAGCTTGTCCATTGCCTTGAGGATAATATGGAGTTGAGCACTGATGTTTGATCCTATACCTTTCCATCAATGCTTCAACATATTGATTTACAAATGAGGTTCCATTATCAGATATGATTTTGTGGGGAACTCCAAATCTACAAATGATATTCTCTTTGATGAATTGGGCAATGGCTGTCCCTGTTGCTTTTCTAAGTGGCATAGCTTCTACCCACTTGGTGAAGTATTTCGTTGCCGTGATAATCCAGATATTTCCAAAGGCTGCAGGATTAATTGGTCCAACCAGGTCAAGCCCCCGTGTATGGAAAGGCCATGGTGTGACTATCCTTTTCAGTGTTTGACCCAGCACATGAATCAAGTGACCATGGATTTGGCATTGATGGCACTTCTTGACGAAAGCTGCTGAATCCGCCTTCATGGTAGGCCAATAATACCCCAGGGATAGCAGCTGTTGGAACAATCTTTTCTTGCCTTGGTGGCTTCCACACTCTCCAGAATGTACTTGCCCCATTAACTCTTCTGCCTCGGCTTGGGAGACACATCTTAAAGGACGTCCACTAATAGCCCATCTAAACAACTTGCCACCTTCCATGAAATATCTAACTGCCTTTTTCTTCATTCTTGCAGTTTCATACTTGCTAGCCGAAATGATGCCATATGTCAGATAGTCAATGTAAGGCCTTTCCCATTCCGTTATTCCGTCCAAGAACATGTATTCATCAAGATCAGGTGGCACTCCACATTCTTGGCATAATGATTCGTATTCTACCGAATCTCGCTCCATCTCTAGCCAATAAAAGCCTACTCGCTGCATCCTACGGTAAAGTGGGACTTCACTCCGAATTCCACAAGATTTAGCATGTATTTCTTGGAGTTTTTGTCTTGCTTCAATTTGTCCAAGACATCGTAACAGGACGCTGTCTGGACCTCTATAATATAACTCGCCATCATAGCTCACATATTTTTTCAACTTCTTGACGTTTCTTGAACTCTCTTCCTTTGTTGTAAGAGCATGTCGAATTGCAGTTCTCCAATCAACTGTGTCGAACTCTTCCTCAGAATCTTTCTTCAATTCAAGCCATGTTGTTGGATGAGTTCGACGTAAGACCTTGATGTCTACTGATTCTCCTGGTATGGCGAGCTTAGTGGCGAGTGTGGCTAAGGCATCAGCATGACGATTCCCCACACTTCCTGTGTGGCTAAAAGTCACCTCATTAAATTGTTCAGCCACTTTCTGTGTAGCAGTACGATATGGCAGTAAATCTACCTCCTTCACAGCAAAGTCGCCGTTCATCTGGTTGATGACAAGGTTGGAATCTCCTTTGACTCTTAAAGATTTTACGTTTAAGCTTCTGGCGACGCTGAGTCCGATGAGAAGTGCTTTATACTTTGCTCGATTGTTGGAACAAGAAAAGTCCAATTGGTAGGAGAGAGAGATACTCTGCCTATTAGGAGTCACAAAGACTACTCCGGCTCCACCACCTTTGGCAACCGATGACCCATTGAAGTACATTTCCCATGTTTCTTCATTGACAATACCACAATCCACAGGCCAATCTTCTGAAGCATCTTTGTCATGTCCTTCCTGTGTCTCTAATTTGCCATTACCAGCAAAACTGGCTAGCAAGTCAGCCACTGCTTGGCCTTTGATTGCTCTTGGTGATATGCAAGTTATCTCTTATTCAGACAACTGCAACAACCATTTGGCAGCTCGTCCAGATAGGCTTGGCCTAGAAAGGAGATACTTGATTGGATCGGACCGCGTCACTAAGTGTACCGGATGAACTAAAAGGTAATGACGGAGCTTCTGTGCAGCATGGATGAGAGCTAAGCATTGCTTCTCAATCTTTGGATACCTCAACTCAGCTCCATGTAATACACGACTGATGTAATAAATTGGACGCTCATTGCCATCGTCATTATCTTGCGTTAGTAATGCTCCAATAGCCGTCTCAGCTGCAGCAAGATACAAGCGTAGAGGACGTCCAGCTATTGGCGCCATCATTGTGAGAGGAGATACCAATAATTGTTGAATTTTGCCAAAGGAATGCTCACATTCTTTACTCCAGATAAATGATGCTTCTTTCTTCAGAAGTGCCGTCAAGGGCACTGTGTGTTGAGCTAGGCCTGGCAGAAACCTTCGAATATATGAGACTTTGCCAAGGAATTGCTTGAGCTCTTTAACATTTATCGGCTTTGTCATCTTTTTTACTCCTTCAGCCTTGCCTGGATCGAGATCAATGCCATGTCTATGCACGACAAACCCAAGGAATTTTCCTGACGAGACTCCAAAGGAGCATTTCAATGGGTTCATCTTCAAACGATATTGCCTGCATCGTTCAAATACCTTCTTCAAATCTCCCAAGTGGTCTTCCTTTCTTCTAGACTTCACAACCAAATCATCAACATAGTCTTCTACTTCTTTATGCATCATGTTATGAAAAATAGTCGTCATGGCTCTTTGGTAAGTAGCTCCAGCATTCTTGAGTCCAAACAGCATTACTGTGTAGTAGAAGTTATCAATTGGTGTTCTGAATGCTGTCTTTTCTTCGTCTTCCACTGCCATCTTGATCTGGTTGTATCCACTAAACCCGTCCATGAATGAAAACATATCATGGCTAGCAGCTGAGTCTATCAGTAAGTCCATGTTGGGCAAGGGAAACTCATCTTTGGGGCAAGCTTTGTTCAAATCTCTAAAATCCACACAACATCTAATTTGGCCATTCTTCTTTTTGACAGGGACAATATTGGCTAGCCAGGTTGGATGCCGTATTGGTTTGATGAAACCGGCATCAAGTAGCTTTTCAATCTCAGTCTTGACTTTCACTTCAATGTTAGGATGAAATGTTCTAGGGGCCTGCTTGACGGGCTTAACCGTACCGATAACGTTAAGCTTATGAGTAACGAAAGCTGGGTCAAGGCCAGGCATCTCGAAGTATTCCCAGGCGAAGACGTCTCGATATTTCTGCAACAATTGTATTAACTGTTCTTTCTCTGCAGGTTCTAAACTCGAGCTTACAGAGACTGGACGATTCTGGTCCTTGGTCCCCAAGTTGATAACTTCAAGCTTTTCATTTTCCAGTGCATTATGATCTTGCAAGCATGCTGGGGCTTCAAGCACTTCTGGGTTTTCAACTTGACAGCTTACGTCTTTTGCCTGGGGTGGGGCTGTCCTCTCGGCTTTGTCACCGAGGGGCCCCCCACACCATCAAAACCTATAGATGTATCTTCCGTCAGGCATCTTGATCCTGACATGGCGATGCTGAGAGGATGATGATGGTGTTGATGATGAATTGAGTCTGCCGTCGTTTTCCCACGAACAAGCAGCCTTAGCTTTTGACTTGGACACAGTGGGCTGTGTCTGAATATCTCTTCCATTCTGGAGGTTGTCCCATCCTGGCAAGGGCAATGCACGGATAGGTCCTGGCGTGATAACAAGCTCTTCATGTGAATGCTCTCGAGTGCCTACCACTTGAATTTCGTCGTCCACAAACGGGGTTGACTGTTGCTGGGACGTGGACCACTTTATTCCTCCATTCTCATTTGATGCACTGGTGGTAAGTTGAAGGGATTAACCTGAATTTGTGTATCCAAGGTCTTCCGATTAAGACATGATAGGTTGTCTCGGCATTAAGAACATGAAGTCGGGTTATGCCCCTGAACGGGCCAATCTCCAGTTGTACATCTATGAACCCAACAGTCATCATTGATTGACTGGCAAAACCGCTAACCTCTATAGGCTTTCGCTTGATCTCTGATACAGGAAAATGGATTGATCTCACCATTCTTAGTGATATTAAGTTGATGGATGATCCGGGGTTAATGAAAGCTCGACCAACTTCCATTCCATTGATTCTTGCCGTGACATAGAGTGGCCTGTTATGGTATTCTTTTGCAACGACCATGTCTTCCGGTTTAAAGGTGATTACTGGGCCACTCTTTGCCAGGGAGACTCGTTGGCATGAGCTATACTCCTTGGCGGCAACATCAACTAAAGCTTTTGTGGCCTTTTTCTTCATGGCTTCAGTAAAGCCCAACTCATTAATGAATTAATGTCTGAAACTTGATAGAATTTGCCAACTTTTCTTCTGCTACATCTGGCAAACTGGCTTTAAAACCTCCGCTTTGCCACAGTTCTTCTTCTTCTAAATTATGTGGCCCACAAATCATGGATACGACCTCTTTCCCTTTATGCTTTGGCAATGGATTGACGTGTACCTCAGCATCAGGTAGATCAAGCTCACCGGTTTTCAATTGCAAGTTGAATATTAGCCTAAGGGACCAACAGGTAGTAGTTGGATGAGTAATGGTGCGGTAAAACTTACAATAGTTAGGATTCCTTTTGTCAGCATCTGTCGGCAACTTATCAACATAGGGTAGCCTGATGGCCTTATCTGCTATCCATTGGTCAACGACAACCTCAACTTGTTCTGGCTTGCAAGGGAAAGGTGGCGGATCAATAAATCCTGCTTTGTTGACTGGCTTCTGTGCCGCATTTGTTGGTCGATGCTACGTGCCTACTGGACGTTGTGACTCCTCTGTGCAACGCTTTCTTTTAGGAGGCTCAGCCGCCAAAACATCTGCAGACTTCTTTTCCCTTTTGACTCGATCATTCACCTTTACTGATGATGCTGTATGACGGGCTGATTCAACAAGTTTAGTGAAACTCTTGATATTTTGATTTTCTAAGAATGGCCTGTAATCATGGCTCATTCCATTTATGCAGAGTTGCACAAGTCTTTCTTCAGAGATGGCTTCTCCATTGACTTCTGCTGCTCTCGGCTCAAATCAATGAGTGTCGTCTTCTCCTCCACCAAGAAGAATTTTCGAAAAAAGACTTTCACCATTTCCTCCCATGTGTTAATACTACCTGGCTCTAGATTCGAATACCAGGTGTAAGCTTTCTCCGACAGAGATTTAGAGAATTCTCTGAGTCGCAAGTTCTTGTCATAGGCATGTGCACCAAGAGCATCGATAAATCTTGAGACGTGCTCCTTCGCGTTGCCATTCTTTCCGTTATAGCGAGCGAACTTCGGGATCACATAGTCTTTTGGGTATGGCTTCTCGAGTATTGCAATAGGATACGGCGGACGATAGCCATATGACAGATCCGCATCTTCATGTTGACTCCTTTCTCTTTTCAGCAAGCTTTCAAATTCTGCCATGGTGACATAATCACCAGACTTCACCTCTTCTTTACTAGCAACCGAGCCTGAGGGTATCTTTTGTTGCTCAGCATGCTCCTAGTCAATATGCGAGGCTCCTCTGGTTGTTTGGTGTGGACAATGTGGAAGAGTTCCTCAATGCGCCCATTCAAATCATGAAACGCCGTAAGTATTTGAGCCAGTTTTGAAGTAGCTTCTGCCGGTTTGCCGGTGTTTTGAGCAGATTGTTCCGGGTGTGAATTCGTACTTTCATCATGTGCTGCAACTTGTTGATGTCTAGAATGTCCTCCAGATGCAGCCGGTACCAGATCACTTTGTCCACCTTGCACTCTTCTAGTTCCCGCCATATCACTGACTCCTCGAAGATTTCTTCTGTTAGTGACTTTACCTCCCTAGTGGAGTCACCAGAAAATGTAGGTGCCTTTTTTGAATCCACATCCACGCGTCTAGTATTGCCTCCATGGTGTCAAGATGCCGATGACGTGTCTTCAAATTTGGATTCTGAGTAGGAGAGGTACGTTCGACGTTGGCCTAAACCACCGAATGAGCAGCCGTTCCCATGCCGTTTCCGAACAGAAGGGGGGAGGAGTCAATAAGACGTGACAGGTAGGCAGTGGCTAGAATGAGAAATGGGAGATATTCAAGTAACCCCTCGTATACCAAAGTAGAGAGCTCCTTTTATGGTAAAGACAAAGAATCTGAAGGACTTAGGGAATGTTTAGTAAGCTTGGAGAAGGTTGAGGAAAAAGAAGTGAAGTCTTGCTCTTAGCAGTCCCAGAACCAGCGAGAGATCCCCCAAAATGAATGAGGGCTCTCCTATTTATAGTAAGTGTGGGTCTCCAGGATTGTGACACTTATCACGATCTAATGCTTCAGGAATATTTAATCTTTATCATGAATCTGGTCTAAAAAACATCTAGGTTCAAGATGGAATAAGAGATAATTATTATGTGTTTCAAATAAATAATGGAGCTCTCTCATTGGTACAGTGGGTCCCACATATCAAGATGTGAAAATATGTCATTTGACGTCTACATCATCCTAGATTGGCATGCCAAAGCTCATCACCGGCTGCCAACGATTCCCACGCCTGTGTCCGCCACGCCTTAAGGACTGCCAAATAACCCCCCTTAATGGGCTTTTGCCCAAGACGGAGATTTCCACTCCAATATGCCAAATAATAATCATATTTAATTTAACGAATTATGTCACATTTAATTATTGTTTTTCTTTTTATTGAGCAAATAATCCATGTCAGATAATACAGGTGACGTGTCAAGTGTACAAAATTGGTCATCTACACACATCCACAAGCTTCCAATCGCCACTTGCAAAAGCCATCGAAAGTATTGTTCGAAGTCAGCTCACGTCTTGAAGAACACGTGAGTTGCCAAATTTTGTTTAATGCATTTAGTTGTGCTTAATATATCTTCCGTTTCATATCCTGATCTATAATCTATGTTTAGATAACTTTTTGTGAAGAAATATATCTCTAATTTTCTATGCGATCAAGGGAGTTGAGCGGTATTTATTGCTTATCGGCAATCCATGAAACCTGCAACATATTACTTTAGATTTAGTAAAGTAATTGTTACCAATTTACTGTATTCAAAACCAAACATTTATTCAACCTAATAAAGTAATACAAAAACGTACCAAAAAAATTTAGAAGGATAGAATAATTGAAGAACAATAAAGCAGCACTTGGCTTAGCCACACACCACAACCCCTTATCCTCCCCTGTTTCTGGTCAAGGTGCTCCTGTTCCAACCAGATTACAAGGGGGAAATGTGAAAACATCAAGTGGGTTTGAAGGAACTATTACAGGAGGATTTTTTTTGGTGCAAAAGAGAATGAAATAGAAGGACGAGGAGTAATCCCCACTAATGGGGGTAATGGGTTATTGGACATTTTAACAGGAACAAAGAAACCATTAATGTTGTAAACAAATGGGGTTTTCAACAACAGTTAGAATGATGAATTTGTTCTTGTTATTTACTTATTTAGAAATATAAATTTGTTTCTGGGACCCTATCTTTAGTTTTCTCTGTTGATTGTTGCTTAGGATTTAATTAAACTCATTTTCTGAGCTTGTCTTTATCATGAATCTGTTCTTGTTATCACATTAATTTAGCACTATGAGACATGGGAAAAAAAATCAAAATTTCCTTTTTGACTTCCTCAATCATCACACGGGATTAAATAAAACAAAGAGTCGCCACCATTCAATTTAGGTGTGAATGGACACCAAAATATTAAATAAGCACAAAAGGCAATTTTTAGGGTAAAAATAACCCTCCTAAAAAAAACAACCAGAGATGGGTAAGGGGATTAAGTTATGAACAGGGGAAGGTGTTAGGCACCCCTATTCATCCACACAAGGTGGTTGCCAGGCATTGTTCATGTTTTTCAAAGAAAAAAAACTTGCTATAAAAATCAGGAAAAATCACAAAAAAACAAAATTGTATGGTTTTTTCATACAAATAGTCTGATTGATCCAGAACTTTCAAATATGATCATACCATTCCTAGGGTTTCATGATCAAAACAAACTTGAGATGAAATCCAATAAAACCAATTTAAAGTGAAAAATCCAAAAATCTGGCTTCAAGTCAAATTCTAGAAATCTAGAAAAATATGATTTTTATAAAATATTTTAAAATTGAACTTGAATAGTCCAGGACATAGATAAAGCCCAAATTTCACGTTAAATCCAGAAATAAAAACCAAAAATACCCACATTGATGAAAAACACCAAAAGGGGAGAACTTAGACCGTAGGGTCTTCTCTCAATAATGAAAAACAATTTAAAAACCACATCATGAAACCCTAGAATTTACTTTCAGGCTTCTGGATTCAGATCTATCATATTGATCATGATAAATCCAAGATCTTAGCCTAAACTCACAAAAATCACGAAAACAGTGCTGTAGGTGCAAAAGTGGCAAAAAACCAAATTTTATAAAAAAAAGTGGGGATCTCATGCTATAGACATCATGGATTCATGTAATTCATTCAGATATATCATAAAAAGCATTAAAACATGATCAGGATATTCAAAGCAGCCATATCTCACAAATTAGAGCACATGGGGGTCTACCCTACGGATCCACCTGTTCTCTTTTCCCCTAGCTCTCTCTTCACATTTTACGGCTAGAGAGACTCTTGAGGTACTTAGAGATAAGTTTGGTTACACAAACACAATCAGAGGCTTTATTCTAAAAAAAGAAAAAAAGAAAAACAGATATGGGGTTCTATTCTAGGGATCCACCTGTTCCCATTTCCCCTAGTTCTCTCTTCACGTTTTACGGCTAGAAAGACTCTTGAGTTACTTAGAGATAGGTTTAGGAAGACAAAAAAACAGATATGGCCTTATTCTACAGCAATGGAGAAGAATAGATTAAATCTAGAATTGAAGACAGAAAATAAAAAGGGATAGGGGACTTACCTGGATTGAGCAGGCAAGCAGCAGGAGTTCTTCTCTTCTCTTGGAGCTTCTTAGAATTCCTTGGACTTCAAATTTTCGTGGCCCTTAGCTTAAGAATCTCACCTCTATTTATAGGCAAGCACAGGGGCAAGGCTGGTCCAGAAGGATATATCCTGATCCTCAGGATAGAGTGAAAATTGGAGATAATGCCCATCCATAGCCAACCAAGGTGGCTTCAGCGAATAAAATACGTAATTCGCTCATTTAAAGATATATTGGACTAAAGATAAAGCTCGGAAATCGAGAGAAGGACAAAACTCGCACGTGTCTTTAGTGACCGTAAATGCACTACGGTCCAATGGTGACCGTATAGTTACTACGGGCGCGCCTGACCGTAGAGAATTTTCGGGCGCGACGGGTCCGTGAAGGAAATATGGGCAAAGTCTGCTTAGTCAATTTTATGCATTTTTGACCTGTTTTAAGCTCTAATTACATGTTTTTATTATTTTCTTATTCTGTAGTGCAATTTGGGGTGTCTACAAGCACGTTTACTGTAGAGGTTGAGCCACTCGACTGGTGGATGCATCCCTAAAGCATTAAAGTTAGTGTTATATGCCAATGTTTTAATCTGTATCTTTACTGATATTAATGTAGATTGTGATGATGGTATTTATTGGTGTATAAGGTTTTGATATAATGAGCAGATTCATTTCATTTCTTGAATTGCAACATTCATGCTTGCACTTAGTACTATTCTTTGAATACCAAAGTTTGTTGTATACATATTTGCGTAGATTGTATTTATCAGATTTAAATTGTTTTGTCATTATTATATATTATTTCTTTTACATACTTCATCCCTATAGGTAAACACTGTGGTTAGTAATGTCAACCCGTGCTGAAAAGGCTACAGGGCAATGGCCGAAACACCACAACCTTAACCAAGTACTGTTGACTAGTCTTACGACTACGAGGTATATTTTGTTAAGGTAACCTTTGTTATCAAGTCTTATTTAGTGACCCACATGCATGCAAATATGAAAAAAAAATAAATTGAGTTCAGCAGTTGGAGATTTGATGTGAGTTTTATATCTAAACAGAAAACACAAGGGAAATGGATATTGGGGAGGAGATATCGTCTAGATCAATTGATGGTATTGAAGACACCATCAATGAGGACGTAGTTGGTTTGCAAGAATCAACACAGACTGATTATTTACCAAATATTGGGATGGTGTTTGATTCTGAAGACAATGCACATCAGTTTTATAATGAGTATGCAAGACAAACTGGATTTGGAACGAGAAAAGACATAATGCATAAGCATCAACGTATAGGCATAGTCCTAGATAGGGTTTTTTGTTGCTCAAAGGAAGGGTGTCGTCGGACAGATAAAATGGATTTAACGGTTGTAAAACAGCATGCAGATGCTAGGACTGGGTGTATGACACGAATAAAAATTATACTGGAAGCGAGTGGAAAATATATCATTATACAGTTCGAGGAGATGCATAATCACGAGTTGCTTTTGCCAAGCATGGTCCATATGTTACGATTGCATCGAAAAGTAACAGAAGCCCAAGCAGCTAAGATTGATATAGCAGATTCCACAAGGATACAAGCCAAGAGAACGGTTGAAATGATGAGAAGGGAAGCAGGTGACGTTGAATGCCTAAGATTCATGCGGGCAGACTATCATAATTATTTGCGATCTAAACGTATGATGGCCATGAAAAAGGGAGATGCAGGAGCCTTATTATAATACTTTCACAAAAAACAATCGGAAGATGCATCTTTTTTCTATGCCATTTAGTTAGATAATGAAGATCTTATTAGTAACATATTTTGGGCTGATTCTGGAATGACAGCAGATTATAGTTATTTTGGTGACGTAGTTTGTTTTGACACCACATATAGAACAAACAAGTATAGTAGACCATTTGGGTTATTTGTTAGTGTTAATCATCATCGACAAACAAAAATCTTTGGCGTTGCCCTATTATACGATGAAAGCACTCAGACATTCAGTTGGTTATTTGAAAGCTTTGTAAGAGCTATGTCTGGTAAGAGGCCGAAGACAATTCTCACAGATCATGACCAAGCTATGACGAGTGCAATAGCTTCGGTGCTTTCGGATACATATCATTGCTTTTGTGTTTGGCACATGTTTCAAAATGTTGCAAAGCATCTTAGTGATGTATTTAACTGTGAGAGATCATTCACAAAAGATTTTAGTAGCTGTGTTTATGAGTATGAAGACGTGGATGAATTCATAGAAGCATGGAACACAATGATTAATAAGTATGATTTATCATCTAATAAATGGTTGAAAGCAAAGTTTGAGGAAAAAGAGAAATGGGCTCTAGCATACAGAAGGAACACATTCTGTGCAAACGTGAGTACAACACAAAGGTCCGAGAGCATGAATGCATCACTAAAAACTCATCTACATAGCCAAAATGATTTATTACGATTCTTGGGTCACTTTGATGAATTATTGGATGATAGACGGTATGACGAATTAAAGGCTAATTGCAAGATGATGAATAGAACTCCTGTGTTGCCAATCGAGGGAAATCAAACGTTGGAATGTGCAAGAGATGTCTACATGGAAGAAATCTATGAATTAGTTCGCAAAGAAGTACTTGATGGTGTCCTTAATTGTAAAATGCATGTTTGTCGGGAAGTTGGTGAAGTGGTGGAGTACATAGTCACTAATGATTCCATGCCAAGGCATCGTGAACATACTGTTACATTCGATTGCTCAACTACTTCAGTCAATTGTAGCTGTAAGAAATTTGAATTCAGTGGCATATTGTGCTGTCATGCATTTTATATTCTTCGTTTAAATAAGATAAAGAAGATACCCGATGAATATATTTTGAAAAGATGGACAAAAGAGGCAATAAGTGGGTTGACTGCATATAAGCAAGGAGCTGTTGTTGGCGATGACCCCAAAGTGGCAATTGGACGGAGGTTTAGGGAATTGTGTCGCATGTTCGTCCAAACTACAAGAAAGGCTGCACTGCATGAAGAGTCCTCTGATTTTGCTAGTGGTCTCGTTAAACAAATTTAATGTGGGGTAAATATTATACTAAAAGAAAAGAACAAAACTAGCAGTATGGACGATGCATCATGAAAATCAGGAAGTCAAAGTGAAGTCAGAAGGGTGAACGTGTCAGAAACAAGTTTTCATCCAGATTGCACAAATCTAGATAGTGTTGGGGACAACGATTATCAGGCTACTAGTGTTGATGATACAGAAATCCTTTCAAGGGCAAAAGGTATTAAACAGAAGGTAAGGGGTGGTCGTGTTGGAACAAATGTTCGTAGGCAAAAAGGTGCGTTGGAACAATCTATCAAGCATACACGGAAAAAAGCAAAACATGCCGTCAATATAGATTGCAACGCGTCAGGACAGAAAAACAATAACCAACCAGAAGATGCAGCAACTTTCAGACCACTGGGGTCTAATAGCCAACCTACTCAGAGTTATTTCACTCCACTAACACCATATATGAGGGATGCTTTTATGATGCCTATTAGCCCGTTGACTCCACATACTCCAGCACTTCAGGTGTAAAATCCCGAAATTTTAATAACATTAAAATTTGGATTTTATGATTTTTAATTTATTTAATTAGTGGAAACTTTCAGAAAATGGAGGAAGGAAATTATTTAGAGTAAAATTTCAAAATTTGACATGATGAATTACTAAAAATGATAAATTAGATATTTAAGTTTCATAGGTTGGGTTTTGGTGGTTCGGTGGTATAGCAAGAAAGGGTATTTTGGGAACTTCATATGTTAAGTAAATAGGGTCATAAATTAAGGTAAATGATGGTTATAAATTTTAGCTGAATATATAATATTAATATGTTAAGAATTTAATTAAGTTGGCATGGGTGCTATGCTATTCATTTGGTGGAGAGGCAAGTATTAAACCAGAGGGATAAGAGGTTGGCCATGTAGAGAAATTGTGTAGCTGAGCATGCAGGGGATCATGAAGGAGTTAAGTAGTTTGAGCACCAACCATGGCCTATAAATAGGGCCCTGTCGGTTTGAATTAGAGTTTGGCCGACTGAATTCGGAAGGAGATTTGCAAAGCAGTGGAGAAACCAAGTGAGCTTTGATCAGAGGCAGATATTTGGCTTGGAGATCTTCTGAGTTGGAAGTGATTTGGAGCTAATCGGAAGCAAGTTCTCTGCTGTTGGAGAATTCAGTAGCTGGAGGCTTGAGGAGATTCCACTTATTAAGTAGCAGATCTTAGAGAGAACAGGTAAGAGTAGTTAGATCTGAATTGAGTAAGCAATTTGAGAGAGAAATTTGGAATTGAAATAGATGTGCTCAGATCTGGTTTTACTAATGAAGCAGTAATCGATCGGCTATCAGTTGGAAATTTCGAGCTACTGTGATCAGAGGACTTTGAGATCAGAGTAGCTGCTGATCAGCCAGGTAAGTAGCACCGGTTTTTACTTGATTTCAAAGTTGCATACGATTTTGTGGAAAAATTTATAATAATTGACTTGATTAAGGTTCATTTCAGCAGCTGTAAATTTTGATCAAATTAGTTGTTTTGGTCGAGGTTTGCATAACTTAACTGCGATTTGGTTTAACTATGTTTCTAGGAATCTAATGAAATGTATGGAGGTGTTTTGGAAGGTTAGAGCTAGTTCAGTGAGGTTAGTTCTGCAATTCCTGAAAGTTGAAACTGTCTGTCACATTTCTATATAGGGCGCCTACCATTGCTAACCTAGGGGAGGTTGGCGCTGGGAGGCATTAGTTATAATTTGAGAAGGCCTATGGGCACCAACCATTGCTGATCTAGAGGAGGTTGGCGCCCAGCAACAATTTAATAGCCTAGTGCGGCTAATTAGGTAGAGTCCATATTTTAGAATTGTAATTTAAAAATACTATCCTATAGTGTCTAATCAAGGGTTAAGAATTACCTATGGTGGTTATTAGTGGATAAAGGTGTGTAAAATCTAGGTAGTAGAAGTAAAGGAGCTTAAGGATAGCTGGTTTAGAATTATAAAGAGGGCTTAGGAGCGCCAATGGAGGCTTACCTACACGAAGTTGGCACCTAGCCATATTTCAACAATTAAGTGCTACTGTTTTTATATATTTAATGAAATTGGTTTAACTCCTATAAAAGCTATTCTATGGGCTTGTTTAGGTGCTGGTGGTGATACTAAGGTGGTTGTTAGAGGAAATCTTGGTATAGGTATTGGTGTGATTGGAGTTAAATGCATTAGTAAAGGAAGGGAAGTGCTGAACTTGAATATTTAGAAATTCTAAAACATGAATTCTAGTCTTAATCACATAGTTATTACTACGTAGAACTTAACTAGGAATTATTTATGTTCTGAAATGGTTTAAAACATAGTTTCCCTACAGCTACAAGGGTGTGAGAATGGAAATAAATGACTTGGATATTAAGAAATATAGAAAGGAAATTTCTGTGGCATCTGTTATGTGTAATTAATTGGTACCTTTTCTGTTTTGGTATTTTTGTATTATAATATTTAAAACTTAAGATTTCAGACTTTGTAATACTAAATTGATTGAAAAATTGTTAACTTTTACATGCTGGCCAGATTGTATAAATATGCACTTCGTAAGTCTTTTGCATAAGATGTGGTTTAATATTGGGTTTTGGACTTGTTTTCTGCACAATGTATTTAATCTCTTGAATTTAAGATTTGAAATATTATTTGTTTGTGCCAGGATTTATTGAAATTATGGTGATGAATCAGATTGAATACATGGTAGATTTCTTGAATGAGCTACTTGAATATTGTTTTGATATCGGCAATCGGTTTTTGGATTACCATCGTCCTATTCTTGGGAATTATTGAGAATTTACCTTGAGAACTCCATAATGGAGCGAGCTAGTCCTGAGTGACCCATGATAAACATTGGTTGCGATTTAACCATTGTGGCATGAGATGTTTGTTTTACATAGTGGGTTATACATTGAGTTGAGTTGCTGAGTTTATTTTCATTTAAGGTCTAGCTTGTCCTGGATCTAGAGTCTAAGCTTAGTAATGTGATTTTTTTGACTTTATTGTTGTAATTTCATGGCCATGGATTGTTGCCACGACCGGGGTAGAGCAGCCCGTATCCTTGATAGACCGGGTTGTCAATGGTCGAAACCCGGAGTAGGCCGACATTGGGTGGCGGGTCCTTAGAGGAGGACGTCATTCAAAGTGCTGGGTCTATGATTAGACCGGACTGTGTACATGGAGGTGTGGATGTCGCTCTAGCATGCCGAATTACCCAATTAAAGTGAACCACATGACATTGGCCTCTATGGTTTGTTTTATTGATATTTGTATCTCCATCCGGTGTAGAGCAACACCAACACTCTGAGTAGGTCGACATTGGATGACGATACCTGGAGTAGGACGTCATTTCAGTATTCGAACCTTGGTAGATGGGATATACACATGGATGTGTGGACTTGAGCATGATGTGATTTTATCGATATTGGCAATTGACTTGACTTACGATATAGCTATTGGATTGTTATGAAAACTCGGTTTCATCGAGACGTGGTTTTATGATTATATTGGATTTCGTGATTATTTGGGTTAGTTGACATCGATACTACAGATTTGACTTACATGCTGGTCTTCATTAGCTATATCATCTTTGTCTGCTGAATTATTGTGGCCTTAGTCAGATTAATCGTGTTATCGCCATTGTTACCTGTTTGTTATTGGATCCATGTTTTATAACTATGAAAAATATATTTGTGCATGCGTGTGCTGCTTACTGGGATATTCATATCTCATTCCGTATTGTCTTGTTTTGTTTTTAGCTGCTCTTGGAGAGGATGATACCTGGGGGTAGTTGCTTGGTTATCTGAGTTGAGAGTTGTATTACTGTAAATTCTATTTCAGTTTGGGATTTTAGCGTACTCTGATTATCTAGTTATGTTTTCATTCATGTTTTCCTTCACTCTGATATATCGATCTTGTGTGAAAAATTAACCTTCGGAGACAAGTTACGGTTTTATTACGTAACCCGGATCTTAGGCATTACATCAGGTATACTTTAATTCATTGTTTTGGTGTTCCATACAACCACAGTATACTTTGTTTCTTATAAGGTAGCTGAAAAAATATGCAGGCATTTCTTGCCTCCAACCAAGTGTCGCACGGTATTGTTGGTGATTGTGCGCACCTAAACCTGGCCTAGATCGCACACCGGGCGCACCTTTGGTGCGTGCCTCGGGACATTCAGAGTCGCCACTGCCTGGGAGTGCAGGCAGACACGGTTTTGCCCTAATCGGGTCTAAGTCTGGTCTGCGGCTTTTCAGAGTTCTAGCTAAGTCCTCGGTTACGATCCGGGGAAGTCCTAAAGACACCCCGGTCCGCCCCGTCGGTTTGACGGGTCCCTCGGGTCTCCCTGGTTTTTGAGTCAAGTTCACCCTTCCTAGACCAGCATGCTGCTTATTGGGTCTGGCGGGGCCCTTTGGAGGTGTGGGTCCCTTTTTATTTGATTTTATCTTCTTATTTATTTAAGTGAAGTGGGTCAGACCCGGGTCCCGTTGGAAGACCCGTGGGTTTCCATGATTGGGCCTAGGGCCCAGCTGGGTTATTGGGTAACCCATTTGGTTATCTTATTTACTTACACATTCCATGGGCTTAGTGGGCTTGGATTTGGCCCATTAGCCAAGAGTTAAGTGACCTTGGACCTGTTTATTGAAAACGGGCCTGGTATGGGCCAGTCAAAAGTGGGCCCCACTAGTGGGCCAAAGGGATCTTAATGGGCCTATCTAGGCCCAAAGTCCAAAAATGGGCTTAATATAGCCCAAGTGGTTTAAGGGAGTGGTTCAAGCCGGCTTAGGCCGGGTCAGGCCCAACCGAACCAAGAAATTACACTTTTTACATTATTTTTACATCTGCCCGTATTTTCTTTACGGTCTCGCTTGCCCGTGAATGTATTCCGGTCCAGGCTGGACCGGCCTGAGTTTACGGACGCGACTTGTTTTGCATGTTTGCTGCCGATTTCAATCTGGATCAGTTCCATGGCTTTCTTGGGATCTTTCTGCAACTGATGTTGAAGTTTTCAGCTTCTCCAGATTTGGTACTTGCTTCATTTGGTTCAAAAATGTCATTCTTCCTCTTCCTTTTGTTCTTGGAGGAGACCATCTTTCTTTTTTGTTGTTCATAGCCAGTTTCCAAGGGAAAATAAGGGAATTTACAGGGCTTAGGGATCTCTTTTAAAGGAGTCCACTCTTCCCATACTAAAAAACATATACTTCAAGTCAATGAAAAAGTGTTCTTAGAACACCTATTTTTTCTTTTCTTTCCCTTTTTGCTTATGATCATCTTTATAGAACTTGGCTTAATACTATCAACAACAACCAGGTTAGTGATATCCAAATGAAATAATCAAAGGAAAGTGGAGAAAACTTGAAATGATAACTTTGGTCATATTAGAAAATGTAATATACTTACAATGCTAGCGATGATTTCTCCGATGAATCCGGCAGCGCTTCCGCGTCCTCCAAAGTTTGTTGGGACGAATTGGGAAGGGCTTGGTTAGGCTCGGTTAAGTGGCCTTGGTCAATGGATGGTAAATGAGATGATTGGGCATGGTTTTTTGGGGTAATCTTATAGCATAGGGGTAATTTGGGTATGAAAAATGATTTTGGTTAGGGATGGTGGTGGTTGGGCAGGGCTTCGGCCGTGGAGTGCACCAGGAGGGAGAGGGGGTAGGCCAGAGAGGGATGGCTTGTTCAAATGAGGGGGGTGGCCTCTCTATTTATAGGCAAAATTTCCGTGCCCGTACTTGAAATACGGGCATGCCTTGCCCGTACTTCAAGTACGGGCGTGCCTTGCCCGTAATTCAAATACGGGCGAAAAACGCACATGTGCGAATCTCGCGAATCGGCCGTACGGGACGCGTGTCCCGCCGTACAGCGACGCGTGTCTTCTATCAGAATCTTGCCCGTATTTGAAATACGGGCATGCCCTGCCCGTAATTCAAATACGGTCCAGCACGTTTTTAAAATGTTTGGATTTCAAAACTTTATTCAATTTGGTTTTTTGCAAGATTCTTATTCGATTTTTCGATTATTTTATTAAAAAAGCGAGATTCTCCTTATTAAAATATTATTAAACACATTTATCTTATTTATTTTATTGGTTTATTCCATTTTTGCTGCCTTTTTTGTCACACGGGCAGTTTTTCTGAAACTTCAACTGCTCATAACTTCTTCATCCGGTGTCCGATTTCAGTAAACTTTGTGTCGTTGGAACCGGTTCGGAACCACCTGTCCACTGGGGTCAAGTTTGGTAGCTGAATTGGGGTCGAGCAAAAAGGTGACTTTTTGCTCCCCAAAAGTTTGACCAGCTCATATCTTTCTCATCTGGACTCTGATTCCAGCAAATTCGGTTGCGTTAGAATCGTGTCGAAATGCTCTTTTCAATGAGATGAAGTTTGATGGCCAAATTCACTTGAATCAAAAAAGTCAATTTTTGACCCCCTCAGGGTTTGACTTTTAGTTTGACTTTTCATTTTTCTTTATTTTGGGGGTGCAAAAATCAGGTGCTAACAGTGATCATAGGATTTTGGCCTAGGGTCTTCAAGGCAATTATGCCTTCACTCAAATGCTGTAGGTAATAGTTGAAATTGATCAATTCACAAACAACAGTTTTCATTGTGCTAAAAATCTTCATCCTTTTGGCAGCCATTTGTGTTCCCCCATGGCAATCCACCGAATGCAAAATGAGAGCGTCAACATGGCCATCACGCATTAACGTTTAATCCATCCTAGCAATCTTTTCCCCCTTCTAATTCCCATTTGTGTTAGTGTGGTTGTATGCGTAAGGTATGAGCTGAATACTTCCACTTGTGAATATTCTATAGCTTTTGGGTTTCTTTTAATTATGTCATTTGTTTGCTTTTTAGGTAGCGGAGTCCTTCAAGTAGGAGTTTGTCAACAAGCCGAATTCTTGCCCCATTTTTGCTTTTTAGAAGCGAAAAAGGAAAAGCATTACCAAACGGTACCTTGTTTCTATTATTTTTTCCTCCTCCTCGGTTGTAATGCCGAGGCCCATTTGGGGATGATTATTGTATCTATCAGCTATACTTTTCTCCGTTTATGGAGACCATGACCAAGATTATTAATTTTGAAATTTATTTTAACATTTGAGAATTTCATATTATTAAGTCAAAATGATGCAACATGAGTTTCATGAATTGTAGAATGATACATGTATGGGAACCTATTGTATGGGGTGTGGCTTCCTTGATCATTCTCTATTAAGTGTTAAAACAAGAAGCAGGAATTATGTTTACATTAATGACATGATGATAAATACCAGTTCTGCTTAATTGGGGCTTTGAATTTGTAGACATGCAAGGATATGGGTTTAAATTTTGTTAAGATTTAGCAAAAATTTTTAGGTTTCTAAGAACTGATAAGGCATGTTTGAATTTGTAGATTAGCATTCAATAGAAGCACTTACTAAAAGGATTTTATCTTATGAAGTAGATATAAATTTGTGAATACAAATAAAAGAAGAAGGAACTGACATATTTTTTTGTAGTAAAAATATTATCTACCAGTGTGGGTGTGCTTCAATTTGCAATTTCTTAGTGCATCATTGCAGAAACATTGTGAATTAAAATAAAGCAGAGGCAGTGATGTGAACGCAGCGACAAAACCCAAAAACGACATTTGTGGATTATGAACTTAAATTATCAATGTTGATTCTGTAATAATAACTCCATATCCACACTAGCTAGACCACAATGCATTGCCAGTTGCAGAAGCAAAGCATTAGAAAGTAGAGATGCAAAGAAGAGGGAAGAGGAAGCAATAGCAGGACTAGAGCTCATTCCAGTTTTATGCGCCTTTAAATAATAGCTAAAGATCTAAATGTGGTTCTGTAATTGCATTTTGCATGCTCCCATAAAAATAAAAAGAATAAAAAATTTGCATTTTACATGCCAATGGAAATACAATAACACAGACTAGTTATACAGAGAACTAAATTTTCTGAGATCCAAAAATAGGATAGTTGAGTTCCATGGGAGAAACTATTTGAATTGCAATACAAGTTCTATAAATCTAGAAATTATAACTGCAGTTTACAGAGTGACTTTCTATTAACACAATACTCGAAAGCATTTTGAATACATAAATGGCTTAATTAGTACAACTCAGGGACATCAAATTTGGCTTCTCTTTGTGCTATAGGATACTGGGTTTGCCAAATTGCCACAACCAAACCTTGTTCTTGATATGACAATGAAGATTATGTTACAATTACCATATTATTCCTGATATGCATCAAGATTATCAAGCTAATGAGGATAATGAACATATTGATTCTCTTTAGATTCATTTCATCTTTCAGTGCTTTCCAAGGTAAAAGAACTTTAAAAACTTGGTGGGTAATATTGTATGGGGAGTGAATCCATTGGACTATAAGTAACCAATAGGCAAGTTTTTCTTCATTTTAATCCATTCCTAGCAAAGAAAAACACAGAGAAGAGGGCTGGTGAAGTGTGATTACTCACCAATGAAAGAAACTGTGGCAGCTACTCCAACATTTGAAATGCCCTTTTAATCTGCAATGAATTTGAAAGAAATAACAGTCACCAATACTGAGGTCTCTCATGACTCTTAACAACACAATATGCTCACAATTTAAAGAGACAGTAAACATCCAGTTGGGATCAATGAATTAATCTTTAAACCCAATCCCAGCCTTCAGATAATACCAGCCACCTAGAAAGAGACACCAAGCTTGCCTAGTGCAGCCATTATAGACACCCCTTTCAAAGCCACACCCACAACAATTGCCAAGTATCTAAAATGGGTAGAGAGAAATGGAAATTAAGATTTAGTTGTGTTCGGTTTTGCACTTGCACACAACCACAATTGGGAATTTGGTTGTGTTGTGTAGTTATTTGAGAGTATTGATGTTAAGTTTTGTTAAAACTTGAAACTTTCTAGTAAAAAAGGTTCTCAAAATGTCTTAAACTTTAAGTTCTCATAATTTTATACTTGTTTAATGATTTATTCTATGTCTTCGATGTTTTTAGGAATGTTGGAAGCAATTAGATTGAAAAAAGTTGAGTTTTCTGTGATAAATTTGAAGTTTTTTTCTGAGTTTTATAAGATCGTTCGAACGATATTTCAAACGGTGTCAAATGTTTGAGATGGTTGCCTCAAACGCTGTCAAATGTTGCCTCTAACGCTGTCCAACGTTTGTTCTAGTTAAGTCTTAATGTTCGAACGGGACTCCTTGTTCGACTAGGGTTCGAACGTTTTTTTCAAAAACCAACTTAAGTGTACCGTTCGACTCGCGTTAGACATGGTGTTCGAACGTTAGATTGTAAAACCCGTTTCGCATTTAAGTCGCGTACGAGAGGGTTTGAATGTGTCTCAGAAACTCCAAAGTCTTCGTGCAAGAGGCGACTGTGGATTTTGAGCTATTCCAAGTGCTTTTACGTCAATTAACCGGAGGATCTCGCATTTAAAGGAAAGAAATCATGTTTAACATGCATTTCTTTTAGGGTTCTTTCGGCCGTTTTCGATTTCGTGTGTTTTCTAGGGTTTTATGTCTTTAATCTGTGATTCGTGCTTCTTTTAAGGATTGTTTGGTTTCAAATCCCTTCGAAAATGTTTTAATCATGTATTATTTTCTTTTTCGAGACATTTTGTGTGGTTTTGATCTTCATTTGGTGTTTTAGCCGAAAATCCCCAAATCTGGGGGTTTCGTGTTCTTGAACGAACGATAGCGTTTGAGCTATCGTTTGAACGCTCATGAACTGTTCTTCAAAAACATTTTATTTTCCAACCCTGATTGATTTCTTAGTGGTTTTTCTTCTTTTCTTTCATTCATTTTACACTTCTTATGCTGTACTTAGGATTAATTTATAGAATTAAATTCTTACATTCATTCTTACATGTGTTTCATCTTGTTTTATTTTGTTTTTTCTCTTTGTTCTTTTATGTTGCCCTCTTGTCCACTCTTAGATGCCTAGAACCAAATCTTTAGGTGCTAGGCATTCTAATAAGCGACCTAGGATTGACCAGTCAGCCTTCCTTGATGAGAGGGCTAGGAAGAATTATGAGGATTATTTTATTTAGAGACCTCTCATTGTTGAAAGGGTAATGATGCTTAGTAAGCTTCCCATTGATATTACTGATTGCCTCACTGGGAGAGGTTGGGATTGCATGTTTGATCAATTTACCCTCCCTTCATATGAGATGATTAGAGAGTTTTACTCTAATTTTCATGAGGTTGATTGGAATAAAAATCCTTTCTCCACTTACTTGAGGGGCACTACACTTAGGATTACTCTGGATGTCATTGCTTCTATTTTTTTTGTCTTCCTAGGGTTCCTAACCCTCAGTATCCATATCCTGAAACCAATGCTGAGTTTAAGAATGAGTTGGCTGATACTCTTCTACAAAATGGAAGAGGTTGATGGATTTACAAGGGTGAAGCCCTTGAAGCCAATAAATTCTCAACCGAAACCATAACGCTTTTCAGAATTCAAAGTACTAACTTGTATCCTGTGGCCCACAAATCTTCCATTCCATTTGCTAAGCTTTTGTTTCTCTACGCTTTAAAGAAACACCATTCTATTGATCTTCCATCTGTTATTTATTTCGAAATGTTGGAAGTTTTTCTCCATTCCAAAAAGTCTAACGGGCTTCCCTATTGTTGTCTCATTGCCTGTTTCCTTGTTGGTCTTAGTGTGCCTTACCCTAAGTTTGATCTTGTCAAAGCAAGCCAACCTATCACTGATACTACCTTGCATCAAAGTAGAGCCCATCTTGCATCTACTCCAGCACCTAACCCTGATAACCCTGCCCAACCTCAACCTCCTTCTTACTTCCATGAGGAATTATCTTTCCTCAAAGACCAAATTCTCAACTTCTTCAGCTTCTCCAATTTATGAGTGAACATATGGCTAAGAATCATAATGACAGTATGAGAAGATTTTAGAGGCTTGAGCAACGGCAAAAGAGTTTGGAGTTATCTCATCAGAAGGTGTACAAGGAGTTTGTAATGCCCCGGATCCAGGTTTATTTAAACACATAAACCCAAATTTGGTTCGTTAGGGAAAATGGCCCAAAACACTATTCCGGACTTAAACAACTTCATTTATTATATCAGAGTGTGGAAATAATATAATCTTTCAGAAAGCGCGGAATTAAACTACCAAAATAATCCTTTTATATTTCATCTATGAAGTCTGGAAAGAGTTCAACTAAACAACATAAATAACATCCACCAATGTGTGGATTAAAGATACCAATCATCCTTTAAATGGCATCAAACTCCTTAATCAAAATATTGAAAATAATCCCTAAGAAAATAAATCTAAATGTCTCTCTATGTCCTACACAGGAATGAAATAGTCTTCTTCCTGGTAATCACAGTATTCCCCCGGTGTCTCTACCCCGGCAACTTCCTCTTCAGGAATATCTGAAAACAAAACCGATAAAACAATAATGTGAGAAACAATATCTCAGTAAGCAATCATGAAAATAGTTGACCACAATAAAATATGCAATGCTTAATTCGAATAATCACAATAAGATACAAAACAACAAGGAAATACAATTTGTCCACCTCATGGGACTCATGAAATAGTATACCAGATAAAGAGAGTAGACATGTGCCAATATGCTACCTAACCGAATTACGATGGACCAGCTGCCCTGCAGTCTGGCTATTCAACACCAACGGAAGAACCTAGCTGTAGACACCTGATTTTTGCACCCCCAAAATAAAGAAAAACGAAAAATCAAACTAAAAGTCAAACCCTGAGGGGGTCAAAAATTGACTTTTGGATTCAAGAAAATTTGGCCATCAAACTTCATCTCATTGAAAAGAGCATTTCGACACGATTCCAACGCAACTGAATTTGCTGGAATCGGAGTCCAGGTGAGAAAAATATGAGTTGGTCAAACTTTTGGGGAGTGAAAAATTGACTTTTTTCTCGACTCCAATTCAACTGCCAAACTTGATCCCAGTGGATAAGTGATTCCGAGCTGGTTCCAACGACACTAAGTTTGCTGAAATCGGACACCGGATGAAGAAGTTATGAGCAGTTGAAGTTTCAGAAAAACTGCCCATGTGGCCAAGAAGGCAGCAAAAATGGACTAAACCAATAAAATAAATAAGATAAAGGTGTTTAATAATATTTTAATAAAGAGAATCTCGCTTTTTAATAAAATAATCGGAAAAATCGAATAAAAATCTTGCAAAAAACCAAATTGAATAAAGGTTTGAAATCCAAACATTTAAAAAACGTGCTGGACCGTATTTCAATTACGGGCAGGGCATGCCCGTATTTGAAATACGGGCAAGATTCTGGAAGAAGACACGCGTCGCTGTACGGCGGGACACGCGTCCCGTACGGCCGATTCGCGAGATTTGCAAATGTGCGTTTTTCGCCCATATTTGAATTACGGGCAAGGCACGCCCGTACTTCAAATACGGGCACGCCCCTTTTTGCCTATAAATAGAGAGGCCACCCCCCTCATTTCAACAAGCCTGATCCTCTTTGCCTCTCCCCCCTCTGTCTGTGTGATTACCTCGGCCACACTCTGCCCAATTGCCACCACCCCTAACCCAAACCTCTTTTGTTCCCAAAATACCCCTGTCTTACCAAAATCATGCCCAATCTTTCCCTAACCCTCCTTTGAATATAGCCTCCTAACAAACCCCTTTCAAAACCAACTTAAGAATCTTTGGAGGACGCGGAAGCGCTGCCAAATTCACCGGAGAATTCATCACTAACAAAAACCATATTGTAAGTATGTTGGATTTTATAATGTTTTCATTTTTACTTCCTTTTCTAAGTCTCTTTTAAACACTTTTTATGTTACTAACTTAGTTGCTATTTTGAGTATCATGAGGAGATGGTATTAGGGAGTGGATCATTACAAGGAAGGAAGAAAAGAAGTGCCTAAAGAACACTTCAATTAATTTAATTAAATAACCCTTTTTTTAAGTCCTTAATGTGAAGAGATTGAATCCTTCTTGAAGACAAATAGGTTCCCTGTAATTTCCCATTTCCCCTCTCCACAAGATGATCATGGATCATCCAAAAAGATGCCGGCTCTCATATTGAAAAGGACGAAAGAAGAAGGAGGCCTTTTAGGCCAAAAGAGGAAAGGAAAAGACTTTGAAGAATCCGGAAGTCCATCTGAAGTCACCAGAATACCTGAGAAGGCCACGGAATACATCCCAAGCAGAATCGGCAGCAAAAATGCAAAATAGGCTGCGCCCGTAAACTCAGAGCGGTCCAGTCTGGACCGTGTTTGCTTCACGGGCAAGGCAAACCGGATTTTGTCTACGGGCGACAGTGGACCGTATAGAAAATACGGGCTAATGTAAAAGTAATATAAAAAATGTAATTTTTCGGCCTGGTTGGATCTATTCCAACCTGAACCGGACCATTTAACAACTTGGGCTATCTTAAGCCCATTTTTTTTGGACCGTGGGCCCAAATGGGCCCACCAAGACCACCATGGGCCCACTTGTGAGTGGTCCACCTTAGACTGGCCTATACCAGGCCTGTTTTCAACAAACAGGCCCAGGCCCTTTGACCCTTGGCTAATGGGCCAAATCAAAGCCCACTAAGCCCATTTGCATCTGTAAATAGTTTAAGTAAATAACCAAATGGGTTACCCAATAACCCAACTGGGCCCAAGGCCCAACTATGGCAACCCACGGGTCTTCCAACGAGACTCGGGTCCGACCCACTTCACTTAAATAAATAAAAAGATAAAATCAAAATAAAAGGGACCCACACCTACAGAGGGCCTCGCCAGATCTAACAAAACAGCATGCTGGACTAGGAAAAGGGTGAAATTGACTCAGAAACCAAGGAAACCCGAGGGACCCGTCAAACCGACGGGGCGGGCCGGGGTGTCTTAGGGCTTCCCCGGACGTAATCGAGGACTTAGCTAGATCTCTAATAAGCCGCAGACCAGACTTAAACCTGGATAGGGCAAAACCGTGTCTGCCTGCACCTCTCAGGCAGTGGCGACTCCGAATGTCCCGAGGCACGCACTGAAGGTGCGCCCGGTGTGCGATCTAGGCCCAGGTTTAGGTGCGCACACTAACCATGAGTTAGCATGTACGGCCCAACCAATCCAGGAGTGGGTAAAGTAGCGACCGACCAATCCAGGAGCGGTACCATCCTTGAGATGATGGAATGCCTCAGACACATAATTCAAATCCCTTTAATACACATTTCACTTACTAACTATTGTATGGATCCATATAACTGCTAAGTCCACTCAACAATGAGAAAACTAACCAAGGAAATGGACATAATTCTCAATAACACCCACTAAAGTACAGAACCATATCTGTAACCAAATCCGCCCATGCGGGATACAATAAATCAGGCACCAGTCTTGTCACACCAATGACCCAAACCAAAATAGAATGTACCAAGTCATATGTCCAAAACTCCAGGTTTCAATGGACCAATATGTATCGAATGTGTATCGACTCCATTGATGCACACAATACCTTCATATCACCCAAATACAAATGTATGAACTCACAAAACCAACTTTGGTTAAAAGTAAAATCTTTTGGAACAATAGAATCAAGTAAAAGGGGCTGTTTTAGAAACATCTACCCAAAATCTTTATAAAATTGAATTTTAAATATCCGCTAATGCAAACACTTCCCAAATACCCCAATCTTGATGGTACATAGGTTAAAATTGAATAGAACCACTTCCTTAGTAAAAACTAGGTTGAAAAGTCAAGTTATCCAAAATTTGACAGCCTGGTCGCTCGAGCGGCCAAGGGCGCTCGATCGGCCTTACAAAACAGGTTAATTTAGGGTAGGTCGCTCGAGCGACTGTTCTAGCGGTCGTTCAATCTGGGTAAAATTGCTCTCGGGTTTTCAACTATATACATAGATCGCTTGAGCAACTGCTCAGGCGGTCCGATACGTGAAAAATCCGTAACTTTGTGAAATTTAATAAAAATTCCACAACTCAATATTCAATGCATCAAAACCATTCTAAATAATTCTAAAATACATTATACACATGCTAGAACAATTCCCAACACATAAAACATCATAAATAACGAAATCAACGCATCAAACATCGAATAACTATGAATATCGTCTAAACACGAATTTAGATTTTATGTAAGCGTCAAGGGACTACTTACCTGGTTTTTGGAACTTAAATCTCCTCTAAGAGCAACGAAATATCATTCCTAAGTTTGCCAAACAATTCCAAAAAGCCTCTATCACGTCTGGGTTCAAAATCACACTTTTAAGCCTCTAGCAACATATCTATCTCTCAAAAAACAGAACTGTTTATTACTTGCTCTTACCTGGTTTCTGTGTACACGAAAATACTCCTCCTTCTTCTCTAAGATGGCTCCAATAGTTGTTTAGGGTTTAGGTTTGATCACAAGGCAACTAAGAGAAGAAAAATAAGAAACAAGCAAGGACGCACGGCTCCTTCTATTTTGGTGTTTTGTGCTCAACGTGAATACCTACTCCATGCACAACTAGGTTATTTTATTAATTAAAGTCTTTACTTAATTTCCCCTCCTTCATTAAACCCACTTAAATCAAACCATCTTAAACCAACTTAACCCTCGGGTCAACCCACTACCATTGGGTTCGACCAACCCCTTTGTATTCTTCTTGATTATAATAAAATTAATTCTTACTAATAATATAATAGCATAATAATTAATATATTAAAACTATATTTGGTCAATAATTAGGAGCTCACCTTATATAGGCTCTCCTATCATCTCCGGTTCATCTTGAACTCCTCCGAGTTGAACCAAGATCTCATCTCCTGCATATTATTAACCAATTAGTTTAGTTACTAAAATTTGGGATTTTACAGAGTTGGTGGACTATTTCCTTAGTCAGGCAGACGATGATCAAGAAGAGAAGCCAAGTGCAACTCCTAGTGAAGCTCCAGGTCCAAGTGCAGCTAATGGTACAAGTGGTCCTCCTCTTGATGCTCTCGATCCAAGCGATGTTCCTAGTCATGTTGTTGGCCCTAGTGGCAGTGGTGGAGATGCTGGACCCTCCACTTCTTGAGTTTACTTTCCTCTTTTATCTATTTCATGACAACGAGGGGGAGTTTGATGTTATTTGGATATGATGTATATTTTTTTTGGATGTGGATGTATATTTTTGATCATGGAAGGATTGTATTATTTGCTACTTTGGTTCGAAAATTGTAATTAACATACTTGTTCATGTTCCTTATACCATGGAAATCTTTTGTGCCCGGTTTCACTCATTTGTGGAACAAGTCTTCTAGTCGTTTGCATATCTCATAACTGTTGTGCTAACCCAGTAGCATCCTAATTTCGGCATGTCTCAATTATAAAAAGTATCAATTAAACAAAGTAACCATCTGCAATTTAAAGTGAAAAACAATACATTTATGACTCAATTACAAAAACTGTCTATTGCTCCGAGAACCTGATTATCCTGAGGCCTCAAAATGATTCAATCTTTCAAATTCATTTTTTAGGTGTTTACAATTTGTGAAGAGCTTATATTTCTATGGAAGACATTGTTTTTAGTTGTTTAATTTGGCCATGTTATTTTATCATTATTTTGAGTAATGAAGCATTTGGCACTTTTTACATCATTAATATATGAATGCAAGTTGCTTTGAAATTTATATGCTTACAATTTGGTATTTAATTTGGCACACTATGACGTTTCGGAAATCTAATAGCAGATTTGGGAAGGATGTTAATAGAAGACAAAGGGACTTCTGAACTCAAATGAACAGCAAAATGCATAATAGAAGATAAAAAAGTCAGAAGCATTTTATGTAAAACCCCAGAATTTTAGGAATTAAATAATTAAGTAAGATGATTCGAGGTGTTGTTAATTTATGCAGAGAATGGGAACCAAGATCAACCCAGAGATGTTACAGTTTGTATTTTAGTTTCAAGATAATAAGAATAATTTTTATAGATAGTTTTATTTAATCAACTATATACTATTATTTCAAAGAAATATACAGAATTAAAATTCTTCATAGAAGTGGTCGAATTCCCCTAAAGAAGGGTGGGGTCGACCAAGAACAAAATTTTACTTGGGAGTTAGTATTTTGGTTTGAAGGGTTCAAGGGTAAGACATTAAAAGGAAGGTTATTAGGGTTAATAGGTTAGCTGGGGTAAAAGTGTAAATATATATATATATATATATATATATATATATATATATATATATATATCTGTGTGTGTGTGTGTGTGTGTGTGACAAAGCAATGTTGCGGCTATTGCTAATCATGTTCAAAGAAAAGGAAAAGCCGCACTCCCCATTTTCTCTTCATGCTAGTTTCCTCCTAGAGTCTGAAACTTCGGTGATTGTTCTTCATCAGATCAGAGAAAAGGAGGAGTTTTTCGTTTGGATTTAAGGTAAGCAAAGATCGATTTATGTTCCTTTTAGTTTTAAGATTGATTCAAGTTCTAAAAATGTAATCGTATGATACAAGGAGTTGCTGAGTCTGTTTGGATCAATTTTGGGGTGATTTCCATTGCTATTAAGGAAGGATCGATCTCAGAGAAAGGTAAGTAGTCCCTTCAACTTTCATAAAATAGATTTTCGTTAGTTTATCGAAGAGTACGATTATTCGTGTATTTACCGGCTATTTGTGAATCATTTGATGTGTAAATGTGTAGTTTCAAGGTATTGATCATTTGAAAGGTTTTAGAGTGATTTGATGATGAATTCCTAGGATTAGAAATGATTTTCGAGGTTTAATTGCAGTGAATTCGAAATTGTGTGTTGCATATTCAGTTTTGGGCAATTTTGAGTTATTTGAAGAACAACAATAGATCTGACATGATTTATATGACTAATGGTTGTAGAATCATTTAGAAAGTATCCATTGATGATTCAGAAACTATTCCCAAAGTCTTAGAACCATTACATTAAGTTTTTGGCGCCTAGCCAATTTAGAACCTGAAAATCCAACCTTCCAGACAAAATGAGTGCCCAACAAGCGGCTCGAGCACCTAGCCTGTGTTTCCTTAACCTGAGAGTTAAAATTTCAGATAAAGCGAGCACCTGACAGGCGGCTCGAGCGCCCAAGACAGAAAACTATATTTTCCCCAAATTGAGTTGATTTCAACTACAGAATTGTTTTTAATCAAATCAAACATATGTACAATTAAGATTTTGATATTTAGGAAGTGCTTGCACAGGAATTTAATTAAAAAAAATTTTATAAAGATTTTGTGCACATTCTACTAAAATGGGTTTTTGTGATAGTTTTGGTTCCAAACTTTTCCCTTTTAATCACAACTTGATTTTAAGAGTTCCCACACTTGTATTTGAACTATCTAAACATGTTTTGAGCATCGAATGATTTAATACACACTCAGAGCATATTTGCCTATTGAAACCATGATTTTAGACCTGTATTTGACTCCACGTATGTGGGTATTCTAAATTATTAGACTTTATTTGATATTTATATATGACGTTTTTGAATGTCTTATGGGGTTCTAAAAGAGCTACAATAGATTTGGTTATGGGGTAAGAATGATTTTAATCATATAAATTGGATTTTGGAAGAAAGGTTGGGTTCAGCCATGTTTTGGTTTAAAAGAGGGAATTGGTAAAGTTGGATTTTAATCACATAGAACTATTGTGCACATTTGAAATAAGGTTTAAGACATGTTTTGGTTTCTGGAAAGTATTGATATGGTTTAATATTTATTATGGTACTTGGGTTATGAAAAAGGAAGAATTGGTATCTTATTTGCAATTCATTTATTTTCTTGAACTCTTAGATTTCAAATGAATGAGTGGTGTTCTTAATTTGATGAATGGAATTATATGTGGTTAATGTTGTGGCTGGATGGTCTAGATCTGTGTACTCAGTAGACCAGCAACGGCAATCTGCTTTCCAAATCTGTGTACTCAGTGGAAAGTGGGGTTGTTTTATCCTCAGTCCGTGTACTCGACGGGATAATTCCTCAATCGGTGTACTCGGTGGGAAGCGTATTATTTTATATCCTCAGTCCGTGTACTCGGCAGGATACTTCCTCAATCCGTGTACTCGGTGGGAAGCGTATTATATTATATCCTCAGTTCATATACTCGGCAGGATACTTCCTCAATCCGTGTACTCGGTGGGAAGTGTATTATTTTATATCCTCAGTCCGTGTACTCGGCGGGATACTTCCTCAATCCGTGTACTCGATGAGAAGTGTATTATTTTATATCCTCAGTCCGTATACTTGGCGGGATACTTCCTCAATCCATGTACTCGGTGGGAAGCGTATTATTTTATATCTTCAGTCTGTGTACTCGGCGGGATACTTCCTTAATCCGTGTACTCGATGGGAAGCGTATTATTTTATATCCTCAGTTCGTGTACTCGGCGGAATACTTCCTCAATCCGTGTACTCAGTGGGAAATGTCATGCCCTAGAACCAGGTATGCCCCTCCAAGGCATCCCCCTGTCCTAGGCCATGACGGGTGGGTCTTTATACCTGATATAATGCGGAATAGTTAAAAACTTTTCCTATTGTGAGTGGAAGTGCTAAACAGTTCATACATGTGCGTAATAATAGTGTACAAGAAACAATGAGCTGGGGGACTACAAAACAATTTATATAACTATTTGGAGATTACAAAATGTGGGTGACTAATCACTCCTCTCAAGTGTAAGGTTTACAAGTCCAAAAAGAACTAAAACATGTATAACAAGATAAAATCCTAAGGCCTATAGTAATCTTCCTCTCTATACCCAAAAGCTTTCTCTTTTCCTCTATCCCCAGTTCAGTCCTTCACACCAGACGACAATGGATCTGAAAAATAAGATGTAAAACAACTGTGAGACGAATGTCTCAGTAAGCAACACATGCATGCACTGTGAAAATACAGTTTATGCAGATAATATTCGATGAAACCATGACCTACGAGTATTTGAAATCATAGGTAAAATATCACAGTTCAATGCCATACAAGTTGGTGCATGCTTGTGCTTCGGTGTACAAGTAATCCATTTAATAGCAATCCATCCTTCAATTTTATCACTTGTTATCAAGGTTGTTTAGTATATAATGCACATGGCCCCATCTAACTTCACCGATTCCATATGGTGGCTAGGCATCTAACGCTGATTCCCCTTGACGTGGGCATCCATACACCGATTCCTCGTGACGTATAAACATCCATTGTCGATTCCCTGTAGCAAATGGGCATCGGCCACCGATGTTGCTGGTGCCAAAATGATATCAACAATATGGAGCAAGAACAGTAACAACAACACTTGGCCATGGAATATATATACAAACAATCCTATTTAAGTTTATGGATCCATATCTTAAGGGTTCATTATGCTGGTGTGTCCATTCATCAAGTTTCATAACAATACGACATGCACACTTGCATGGAAAGTGCTCAGGGTAGTCCATGACCTTACCCGAGTCAATCTTGGGCCAAGCCCTCTTTCAGTTCTCATGGATTCTAGGCCACTGCCCTCCATTCAATATATCAATAGTAATGGGCCACTGCCCTTTCATTCAATATGTCAATATCAATGGGCCACTGCCCTTTTCATTCAATGTGTCAATATCCATGGCATGCTAAACAGGTGGGCCAATGCCCTAAATATACATTGCATGCATACAAGATTCTCAAAAATATCAAAATACAATCAAAATGTAAGACCCTAAATTTTCCTAAATATAAAAGTAAATTAATAATTAATATCATTGAGGGTTTTAATTGATAAAAATATTTTATTAATGTAGGTGATATCGTAATTAGTGGAGATCCGGAGTTGGGCGCAGATCCGACCGTCTGATCATGAGATATCAAGGTATGATTAATATTTTATTTATGAGGAGATATGATTGGGCTTGTGTGTGGAGTCTAATGCATGTGAGATGCGTGGGATTGAGGATATATATAAATAAGTTAAAATACCTAATAGTATACGAATGGAATACCTAAAGCCGTATTTTGCTTGTATTCGTCAACCACAAGAGAGAAAGAGAGAGAGAGAGAGAGACCGTGAACGACTGAGAACGACCGAAGAAGAAAGGAAGAAGAAGAAGAAGGAAAAGGGAGAGTGTTGCCTTGATTTTCATCTCCTGAGCATTGCCTAGTATCAGTGAAGAAGAGTGATCATTGCTGGTTAGAGGAAACAATCGAACAGAGGTAGGTAGCACAGATTTAACGTCTAATTTGTTTTCTTGATTGGTTTAGTCTCTATGCATGTTTTTGTCACTACAAAAATGCAGGGAATTAGCGACAGGCTTTAGCGACGGGCTTTAGCGACGGTAAGAAAATTCCCCCCTAAAAGCGCTTTTACCGGCGGTAAAGACAATTACCGCCCCTAAAAGTTAACACAGGTGCAAAAAACCTATGGCGAGTTATTTTGGCGCGAAATAGCCTTTAGCGGCGGTATCTGCCGCCGGTAATTGTATTTTACCGGCGGTAATGGATCTTACCGCCAGTAAAAAATTGGCGGAGAATTCACTAATAAGACTTTTACTAGCGGTAAAGCATATACCGCCGGTAAAAGGTAGAAAATAGACATATTTTAGGTAATTTAAAAAAAATCACATTTTTTTACCGGCCGGTAAAGACCAAATAATGCAGTTTTTACCGGTGGCTAAACCGCAAGGCCGCCGGTAAAGACATTCTTTTTTTTTTCTTTAAATAACAACTAGTTTACTAAAAAAAATTTGTTAGAATAAAAAATTAATAAAGAAATTTGACTTTTAAGGGCAGTAAACTACCGCCGCTAAAAATAAAAGCGCGAAATCTCAATTTTAATTTGACTTTTAGCGACGGCAGCCTACCGCCGCTAAAAGTAAAAGCGAGAAATTTCCCGCCTTCTTTTTGGCTTGCCTTTTAAAAGTATTAAGCGTGAATTTCGAATTTCATTCGACGTTTAGCGGTGGTAAGCTACCGCCGGTAAAAGTCTCCACATATAACAGGAGTTTTTCCTTCTTCAACTTGTCTCTTCAAGGTCTAGCATGCGAGGTTAGACGATTTTGGTCTGGCATTGAGAGGTCACGTAGAGGACGTCTGGATCAAATGTACCTTGCTGGCCGGCACTTTGGGCTACCTTGACTCTGGCTACATCACGTCGAAGAATCTCAGTACCAAGGGCAACGTCTTTAGTTTTGGGATTCTGTTGCTGGAGATTATTAGTGGGTGACCTTGGCAGCTCGTTGTGTGGAGGTGGTGGATTGCTTACGAGCTGTTAGAAGGAAATTAACGTCACCCATGTGGAACAATTTCAGAAGAAGAATGAGGGAGCCATGTTCTTCGATTGAACATGAGGGGTTTGATCTTAGTGAAGAGGTTGTCAAGGAGTCAAAACAATCACGGGGTGATTGTTAAGAGGAAATCAGGTTTGCCGGTCAGCAGGGCTACTGTGCAACTCAGAAAATCCAGATCCATGGGGATGTTGCAAATGACACACCAAGTGCACGATCATGAGAGGGTTCTATTTCAGCTAGTGAGGAATTCTTGTCTCAAAGGGGTAGATGCATCAAGACTGGCTATAAGTGTAGATAAAGCTCCCATGAAGAAGATAGCCAATGAATGATCTTCACAGATTTTGGTCGGATGAGGTTGAGGATTCCATTGCCGGCAGCATTTTTTTTAAATGACTTTAGCGGCGGTAATTCCCGCCGCTAAAAGTCATTTTTATATTTTTTTAAAAACATATTTACTGGCAGTTATTACAGCCGGTAAAACCTAAAAGGACTTAATTGAAAATTATTTTTAGCGGCGGTATTGAAAATTATTTTTAGCGGCGGTAACTTACCGCCGCTAATGATAGAGCAATAGTGGCAGTAGCTACTTCTACCGCCGCTATTACCTTTAGCGGTAGCAGCTTTTGGGGCGGGAGGACTTACCGCCGGTAAAAGTATTACCGGTGGTAATCGTGATTTTACTGGCGGTACGCTACCGCTGGTGAAAGCTTGTTCTTTTGTAGTGTGTGTTGTATATACATGTATATAGCTTGATATCAAACTTATAAATATGTTAGAATCATCTTGGACATGAAAAATCAGATTTTGAAACACCGTATGTTCATTTTTGGGAGACCGCCGAGCTTACTGTGCTCAGCGATCCTCGGCGCTCGTTGAAATATGTTGACCGCCCAAGACTGCTTATTGACTTATCGTCGGCGCTCTGTTTTGAACTACCGCGTACCTTAGACCGCCTAAGCGATCTTAAGCGCTCTAACCAGAAAATTCAATTTTTCGTATTTTAAACCCCTGATTCAATTCTGAACCATTTTTAACAAATTTTAACCAATAATTAAGATGTTTTAAGATCAAATTAACTTACCAAATACCTGATTTGCAAAGAAATAAAAATAGGGAGGTATTTAGGGTAATTAGTTGCCAAGCTTTGTAAATAACATGAAAACCTAAGTTTTGGAAGAACTAAACTTGTAAATTTGAGATAATTAACAAAGAGACATGTAAATTTATATTGATAACCAGAATATAATATACAAGATTTCCAGATCAGATTTTGAACGCAGTTAACCGGATAATGAAAGAAATTACAGATTTAACAATTATATGCCGCTAGGCACTATTGCATACAGAAATATTAGTCCTTAGGGATTTTTGGTGTCTAGTGTGCATAGCTAGTTATGGATCCATAGTTTTGGCTAGATAGCTAAGGGATATTTTATTTGGGTCGAGTTACACCCTAGTACGAACGCACTTCCTTTGCAAGTTGGTTTGCTTTGGAGGGTCGTATGTCTGAAGGGACACCCCGGTGCTCCGCTGGTGATTCCCTATACATGTGGATAAGCGACCATCTCCATGTATTGATTTTGGTGCTGCATGCTGGTGGTTCATGCCAACTCGGTTGAGTCGTGTGTAATAAGTCGATAACTGCGGCTCTTATCTAAGGTGATGTTCACGGGTTTGAGTATCATTAGTAGCGTCGCTCATAAGCCTCACAGTGGTATAACATATGGTTGAGAGTTATTTTAAACGTGTATCTTTCTTTGTAAGTCCTACAATGATGCTGAGATCACAAACACTTACTTTTGATATTGTTCGCATGCTGGACACATGTATTGGATGTGACTATTTAGTACATCCCGGTTTTTATATTGGATTTTGTTATTGATTGCTGAATCATGATCTTGATACACTTTATACTGTTCACTAATACTTAAACTATTTTACATGCGGATTTGTATTCTATGATCGATATGAATGTTTATACAAGCCCGTTTACTCGAGACTGCTTATTCGTGCATGAACATCTATTTTAATATTTATGAATTATTTATAGCATGCATGTGTTGCCTACTGAGATATTCGTATCTCACCTTACTTCTTTATGTTATTTTTCAGCTGATACGCGAGAGGGGGATCCTAGTGGGGATTATCAAAGTGAACCCGCTGATTTTTCGTTGGAGGATTATTATTATCCCGACTTGGTCTGAGGTCGAGGAGAGAGGACTTTTTAGTACTTGGCAGTTTGATTTTATTATTTATTTGGTTTTGATGTAATAGAGAGATTGAGTGCTTTAGTGACCCTTTGATTATTACCAGACTTGATTACTTGGATTAGATGATTTATCTATTTCTTTTATGAGGATGATTGACTACACTTCCGCACATTGATGATTATGCAATCTGATTATTAATGGTATATGGATTATTTTAATTCTTCAGTCTGGTTAATTATTGTTGATTATTTGATATGGGCCAGTAGCATCTCGAATTCGGTTGTTGAGCTGGATTCGGGTTGTTACAGTAGCGAACCGGATTCGGGTCAGGTGATGGTTTGCATTGACCCGGGTTTGGGGCGTTACACTAAACAATATTCTTTGCATGTCATGGCTCACTTGGGCAACCTATGCCTCAAATCTTTGGAAACAATGCAACTTGGTTTTGGTTCTTGATTTCTACTTCCAAGGGTCATTTGGAAGGTGCTCAAAGCGACGGAATCAAATTATCCTACTTCTATAAGAATATGGGACACAAAACTCTCTATAAGACCTTCTTTGGTAAAACGTACCCAAAATCCTTGTTATTTGAAATTTTGAGATACTTCCAGTTGGAACACTTCTTAGACACCTAACTCCTACTTATACATGGGTTGGATTTCAATAAAAACAATTGGTAGTTTGATCTGGGCTAAAAACTCAAAAATTGGAAAAATTGGTCAGGGCGCTCGAGCCTGCTACTAGCGGGTACAAAACAACTCTCGAGTTTCTCTAGTTCTGGTAGGTCGCTTGATCAGTCACTTGAGCGGCCATGCTTTAAGTCATTCCCTAAAAAGGCCTCCTGATACCGCGCTCGAGCAGTGATTCAGGCGCCTGGGCTTCTCGATAGTTCGCAAAATCCGAACTTTTGGGATTTCTAGGTTTTCTCAAATCTCACTTGTTTTTGGTGATTTTGGGCTCTAAATTGCTCCTAACATGTGTGGTTATCTATTCCCTACAAAACCCTAAAAGATATCCTTCCTATTTGCACTAATAATCGATTTCACATCTCAAACCCTAGTTTCTACATTTGCATACGAAAATGGCTGAAAATTTGAGAATGGGTTGGGGTGGTGTTGCTTACCTCTTCCAATCGATTAAGCAAACTCCCTAGCTCCTGTTGCAAGCCACAAATAGCACTTGAGCTCCTTGGTTTGTTTTCCTCCACAAATCTCCAACCAAAGCTCCCAAACGAAAATGGCCAATCTTTGGGTTCTTCTTTCTCTTCTTGCAAGGGTTCTTCAGTGGACTTTACTAAAGGGATGGGAATGTGATGAGGAGAAAATGAGAAGAAGACAATGAAGAATAGAGGTGTAAGGGAAGAGGGAAATAGAGAATAGAGTGTGGGGTTGGCTCATACGAATGGGTCTACCCTTTATCTTTCCACATTTAAGCAACTCCTTTCAAGACACAATGATTTACCACTTTGCCACTCCACCTATTGCATACAACAAATACTTAGCTTTTTTTTTTTCACATTGATAAGCTAAATCTGGAAATCCTAGAGATTATTCACCTTTCTCAGTTTCTGATAAGCCTAGACATAGCCACTTGGTTGGCTTCAAGTCTGGGCTCCTCCAGGTTCACTTACACAATAAAATCACTCTGTTTAAGGTGTGCTAACGGTATGGAAATTAGGGGTTTCACAGGAAGCGTGTTATTTTATGGTGTTTGCCTTTTATCCTCAGTCTGTGTACTCGGCGAGATACTTCCTCAATCCGTGTACTCAGTGGGAAGCGTGTTATTTCATGGTGTTTGTTTATATCCTCAATCCGTGTACTCGGTAGGATACTTCCTCAAGCCTATTCGTAAGATTGTATCATTTTATATTTCACTGTATTTGAATTTGTTGTGATTAGCCTGATTGAACGTTGCATATGTTTTAACTGTTTAAATTTATTTTCATGACTACTTACTGAGGTGTTGTTTCTCACATATTCGTTTTATCGGTTTTGTTTTCAGATATTCCTGATGAGGACGCTGCAGGGGTAGACACTCCAGGGGATTTTGTTGACTACCAGGAAGAGGATTATCTTCTTCTTGTGTAGGTTCAGGAAACATTGTTATTGATAGACCTAGTATTTTGAGGGGTTGTATTGGTTTATTTTTATTTAGATAGCCTTGGCAGATGTTGAACTATTTTTATCTTAGTTGTCCCACCCAGACTTAGTTTGATGGATTGGTATTTGATGTTTTATTTTTACATTCCACGCTTCTATGAAGAAAATTTCTTTTATTGTCGCACTCTGATTATGTTTACAGGAAATGTTTAAGTCTAGATTAGTTATTCTAGGCCTCCATTCTAACGTTCAAGGTTTGAGTTTATGTTTTTAAATAAACCTGGATCTAGGGTGTTACATTTTATATATTCAAAAAAGGCAGTTCGATCAAAGACTGACATGATTTTACATTTTTATTCTCCATTGTGTTTCTGTCTTTGATTGAAGGCAATGCATCAGTCCAACATCCACCCAACAAAATAGTCCCATAGAGGTTTTAATAAGACGAGATTATCGTGATGGTTCATCAAGAAAGCTTTTGTAAGGCTTTATAGAGAAATATGAGATAAAGGCAGGCTCAAGTTTCACTTGTTCTAATAAGGTCCACGTTTAATAATTAAATTGCAAACAAATCGAAGTCAATGGGTTACACATTTAATCAATTACTTATAAAACATTGAGACTAATTAGCAGAAATCATCTAGAAATGCTATAGTACAATAGATGACTCCTTGAATTTTTTTTCTTTTAAAAAAAGGAACTTAATATTTTATTTTTCATGATTTAACACCTTAATTCCATGCCGTAAGTTTGTGTTTAAAGTGTTTAAGTTGGTTAGAATAAGTAATAGAAGTCATGGTCCAAACGACCTCAAAATCGGAGTCAAAATGAAGATTTTATGGTTGTCATTTGAAAGCATGAGAGGCACCATTCAAACGTTCAGCGTTAATTCTAGTTGCAGAGAAACCCGAGAGTAGCGTTCAAGAAAGTTAGATGTGGCGTTTGAACGCCACAGGTGCATTTGCGATTTGCACACAAACTTGAGAGTAGCGTTCGAGACTGTTGTAGGCGTTGTTCGAATGATCGCTCGTATTTAACCTTTCGCGAGAGCTGCGTTCGAACGACATGGTTGAGCTGCTCTTACGTATCGAACGTGAGAGTTGCGTTCAAGACCGTTTGAACGTTCAAGTCGTAAATTCACTTATAGAAATTGCGCTTTTTTCTGACTTAATTCCAATTCCTTCTAGACTTCTTCCTAACCCATAGAAGTATCCTTAAGACGTTCCAATACATGAGTTGAGTCGTTATTCGAACCCTAGGTTTATATTTTTCAAATCGATCAGTAACCACATATTACACTTCCTCTGAGCATGATATATTACAGCTGCCAATCTTACATCAGGGCATGGAACTTCACTCCGGATATTTAATTGAATAACTATTAGCGACAACCTTATTAGATTGTGAATTCAAGCTTTACTTTAGTTCGTTGCCAATTCAATGTAATATATTGTCATAGACATCAATTCTTAGCGACAACAATGCTCCCTTGTCAATTGGAGCAACTTTTTAGTCCACTGGTAGTCCTTTTGTCTCCAAGAAAGTGTTGCTAGCTTCACTTGTAATTGAAATTTCGAAAACCATATGAACGCTTTCCAATTGTTTGGAACGATGATTGACGAAAGCTTTCCACTCCCACAAACTTGAAGAAGTGATATCAAAAAGTAAGAAAAACAAAGTGTGCCATTAGCGATTGATATGATAGTCAGCTCCCCTTGTGTCTTTAAATTATGAAAGTGGAACATCTTGACTTCGCCTTTAGTCCCCACGTGAATCATGTTTTTTTTAAAAGTAAATCAGGATTACAATTTAAACCTATGAAAGAATCCTCAGAAATGGTAAATGCGCAAAAGATCTATTTCCTCCTACAGCAAGTGATGTTGCCTAAAACTCACAATTAGTGTTTTCCTATACTGAAAAAAGTGAGAAGACATTTCTTATTGGATGACAAGTAAGGTTGTCCCAGATCCCATTTTTGTGAATTTAGCCTTGTGCATTTGTTTCATCGATGACAATGAATGCATTTGTATGAGCCTTTGAACACTCCAAGCAGCTTAGAAACGGGCAACAAGCTCTTAAATTTCCTCAAAAATTACCAATAACTTATGATTTCAATGGAAAATATATGGATTTTGATTTGGTTGTTGTTTTGGTCTTCCCTGAGAGCAAATGTTGATTAAATTGAGCAACAAGCCACACAAGTACAGTGAGGAAAAACGTATAAGAAAAAAAAGGAATATATGCTGAAAACAAAACAGATTAAATTGACCAACAATCCGCACAAAAACAAAACAAAACGAAAAGGAGACATTCAAGTTCATGCCCTATTTTTTAAATCAAAGAAGGGATTGCTAAACCAAAATACAAAGGAAAAACACTCCATCTAATTTTTCTCGACCATTGGGGGGGGGGGGGGGTTAGATTGCACCGAATACTGTCATGTGAGTATATCTTATTGGCACAAAACTTCAACAAATAATCCTTACAAGAGAAAAAATAATCCCACTGATGTTCACTATGAACTTAAATACAAAAATTCCTGTTTACATGAGCTCCACAAAAAGGAAGAGACCGTTTAATACATTATATTGGTTTGGTTAATTTCATTCAACTACACAATAAGTCAAGATGAAACCTAAGCTCCACATGGAACTACATCTCAAATGGGAAAAAGGGAGCTAAATTAGTCAAATGTATTAGCGTTGTAACGCTCCGGATCCAGGTTTATTTAAGAACATAAACCTAACCCTAGAACGTTAGGGTAATGGCCCAAAATAACTAATCCAGACTTAAACAATTTCATTTAATATAATTAGAGTGCGAAAATAACAGATAAATTTTTTTCCTTTCAAGAAGCGCGGGATACAAAAGGAAACATCCAATACCAATTCCTCAACTAAGTCTGGAAAGGGTTAACTAGAATAAAATGTACATCACCCATGTCATCTAAATAAAAGTAATCTAAAACAATTCTTCCAATACCAATTCAAATTTAATAATGTAAATCCCTAAACCTATACAGGAATAAAGTAATCTTCTTCCTGGTACTCGGTGTAATCCCTAGAAGTGTCTATCCCCGCAACGTCTTCACCAGGAATATCTGAAAACAAAACCGATAAAACAATAATGTGAGAAACAACATCTCAGTAAGTAGTCATGCAAATAGTTGATAACAATAAAATATATGCAGCGTTCAATCAGACTAAACCCGATAAACTCAAACACTATGAAATATAAACACATCCATAATGAAGTATCCCGCGGAGTACACGGACTGAGGATAAAAAGAAACAGCCACCAAATAACATTCTTCCCACTGAGTACATGGTGTAAGCACCCAAATTTTGATCAAACCAAAAAAAAAAAAAGAAGGAAAAGAAAAGAAAATAAGAAAACAAAAAAATGTGCTAAAAGACAGCAAAACAGCTCAAAACCCTGGCAGAAAGTCAAACCCCGAGGGGACAAAAAGTTGACTTTTTGATTAAGTGATATTTGGCCACCTTGCTTTATATCATTGGATAGAGAATCTCGACACGATTCCAACGCAACTGAGTTTGCAGGAATCGGAGTCCGGATGAAGGTTCTGCGGGCGGTCAAACTTGGGCGAAGCCAAAAGTTGATTTTCTGCTAAAATCCGATCCAGAGGCCTTGCTTTATATCATTGGATAGAGGATCTCGACACGATTCCAGCACAACTGAGTTTGCAGGAATCGGAGTCCGGATGAAGGTTCTGCGGGCGGTCAAACTTGGGCGGAGCAAAAAGTTGACTTTCTGGTGAAATCCGATCCAGGTGCTTACCCCCATGCCATTGGATAGAGGGCTCCGATACGATTCTAACGCAACTGAGTTTGCCCAAATCGGAGCCCGGATGAAGAAGATATGAGCTGACGAAATTCCCGAGCAGCAAAACCAGCAAACTACGCATGTGGCAAAAAGCTGCACACGTGGCGAGTTGCGCAGGAAAATATCTCAGGGATCAAATCCATAAATATCCAAACATTCAAAATATCCCAGGGACCAATCTGAAAGTATCTGAAAATATCTGAATAAAATAATATTAAGCCTAAATATCCCAGGGACCATATCCTAATTTTCAGATTTTTAAAACAAACGAGCGGCGGCATTTATTGTTTTGTAATAATTTGGTCGCTCAAGCGGACGTGGCAAGCGGCATGCGCTCACCTTGAGCTGGGCGCCAAGGTGAGCGGCACCCCTTTCTCCCTTGCCTATATAAGCCGCGCGACTTTCTCGCGCAAAGGGTTCTGCATTTTTTTTGTTGGTTCGGATTGTTGGAGTTCGGGATTTGGGGTTCTGCATTTTTTTGGTTGGGCATTTCTTGGGGGTTGGACATTCTGTTGTCCCTCGGCACTCGAAGGTAGTCTGGGCTACCATCTTCCCCAAAGAAACCACACTCTTGGCCATTCCTTTCTTCCCCTTCTTCCTCGTCAAACCCGAAGGTAATCTTGCTCTTGGTGTGAGAAGGAGGCTCCGGCTGCAGCTCGTTGGCTCCAAGGAACCCTCCGGCCTACTCTAAAAAGACCTGGAACCAAGGTGAGCTCTCCATTTTCTTTTGTTCAATATATATATAAACCAGGCTTCCCATGCATATCTGATATCTTGTTTGTCATTATTTGTTTGATTCGAATTCGAAGGGGAGCATGTTCCCTGCGATCGCACCTCTCTTGTATCCCGATAAAACCCCCCTTTCCCTTCTTCCTTAATCGTGTTTTGTTAGTTAGTGTTTTGTTTTCAAAGTTTTATGCATGTTCTGTAATGTTTGGGTGTTCGGATTTGTAGGTTTGCAAAGAGGTTTGATCCTCACAACTTAGGTTAGATTAATTTCCAAGTATGTTAGAGGTCTGCTGGGTTTCTAAGGATCCCCAGAAACCAGTTACAGAGCTTAAAACCAGTCGGAAATGGAGTTTGGAAAAAAAAAACAGAGAGTCAGGGTCTGCGCTGAGCTCACGCTCACCTCGCGCTGAGCTCGCGCTCACCTAGCTTGGGTCCGCCCACTTCGCGCCGAGCTCGCGCTCACCTCGCGCCCACCTAAATTTGGATGCGCTCATCTCGCGCTCACCTCGTGCTCACCTCGCACTCACCTCGCGCTCACCTAAATTTGGATGCGCTCACCTCGCGCTCAACTCGCGCTCACCTCGTGCTCACCTCGTGCTCACCTCGCGCTCACCTCGCGCCCACCTAAATTTGGATGCGCTCATCTCACGCTCAGCTCGCGCTCACCTCGTGCTCACCTCGCGCTCACCTAAATTTGGATGCGCTCGCGCTCACCTCGTGCTCACCTCGCGCTCACCTAAATTTGGATGCGCTCACCTCGCGCTCACCTAAATTTGGATGCGCTCACCTCGCGCTCAGCTCGCGCTCACCTCGTGCTCACCTCGCGCTCACCTAAATTTGGATGCGCTCACCTCGCGCTCACCTCGTGCTCACCTCGTGCTCACCTCGCGCTCACCTCGCACTCACCTAAATTTGGATGCGCTCACCTCGCGCTCACCTAAATTTGGATGCGCTCAGCTCGCGCTCACCTCGTGCTCATCTCGCGCTCACCTCGCGCTCACCTCGTGCTCACCTCGCGCCCACCTCATTTTGGGTGCGCCCACTTCGTTTTTGGGTGTTTTTTCACTGTTTTCGGTCCGCCCACCTCGCGCTGACCTCGCGCCTAGCGCCCGGAGGTCGTCGCCTACCCTTTTAAGGCCGAATGGCCTATATTTTTTAAATTCCGAAAATACCCCTTGGACCCAGTGTATGTGATTTTCGTATATTTTGTGTATTTCATGATTTTTGACTGTGGGGTGACATTCTCAAACCGAACCAAATATGCCAATAGGGTTTCCGGGTCACCCGGGAACCCAACATGGGACCCAGACTACCCGGTCTGACTTGATTTCCAGTGGGCCCTCCAACGGGGCCCACCCAGCCCGAACCATTGAATCGTGCTTAAATAAGGTAATCAAAGGAACTGGGTGGGCCGGACCACTTGAGGCCCACCCAAGCCCTATGCGGGGCCTGAATGCTTAAATTAGGTCGTGGTTTGGTCGGGACCAAGGGCAGGGCCTATCGGGCCCACCAAGCCCATTAACCAACTAAGGTTAGGGTTTCAAAACCCTAACTCAGGAAGTCTTGGGCTTTCAAGCCCAAGCCCAGGTAAAGGGCCCCAAGCCCAAATCCTGGCCCACTTTGGAAACTTAAGCAAGATAAATCTCAAATCATTTGGCAAACAACTGTGGGGCCCACTCAAGGGCCCACAAACAGTCCCGGCCCACTTGTGCATAGAAATCACTTAAATAACCAAACTGAACTTCAAAGTAAAATCAATTCACTTGAACCAAAGCCCAAAGGGTCTCTCAGGTTTAGACCGAGGCCCACCAAGGGACACGTGGGCTCAACCAAGCCCACCAAGGAATCCGCGGGCCTTCCAACGGGGCCCGCCCAATCAGACTCACACCACTTTAAGCTAAGAAAGATAAAACCAAGTAAAGGGACCCACACCACTTTGGCGGTCCCGCTAGACTTAATCAAAAATTACATGCTGTAATGGGAATCGGGTGAGTGAGAGACCAGAGTTGACTCAAACCAGGGAAACTTATGGGACCCGTCATTTGACGGGGTGGACTGGGGTGTCTACGGACTTCCCCAGACCGCAACCGAGAACCTACTTAGAATCTCAAGCCGCAGACCAAGCCTTAGTAGAAGAACTTAGGCACCCAGGTGTCCGCCTGCACCCCATCAGGCGGTGGCGACTCCAACATTCCCGAATTACCCTTTAGGAGGCGTGCCGACCCGTGCGACCACGCGCACAGCTTGGCGACTCTGCTGGGGACCTCTCAGCCCAATAGAACCCATGGTTAGAATGAGTCAACCTAAGAGGGATTAGTTGATATCTAGGATTTTTTACTACCTTGCTTAGTAAGACGTGGGATACACGCAACTGCGTATTCCGGGGAGTCCTGTCACAAGGACATGATAATCGCCTAAGGAAAGTGGGATTTAAGCGGTCCCCTGTGACCCCCCACTTACCTGGGGACTCTCCCGGGACCTCGTATTGCGTGCCAATTCTGCACCTTACTATACGAGACAGTAAAAACTCCTTTGTCAACAAAATCCAGTCAAATCTCACCCGATTAGACACCGCACTCAACCCAACTGCACACAAGGGCACTCCACCACACCGTGGATGGATTTAATTTTCAATTTTCATGATAAACTGCGTGGGGTGACACGCACGAGGGGGGATGCGTGGATGATCCGACCCTGAATGAATGAGAGCGGATACTGCATCTTCTTTTCCAAGACTTAGACCTCTCTAGCAGCCTACCCTTTTGATTCCTACGAACTGATCTTTGGGATGGTATTAGCACCTACGCTCCCGTGGCTTGCCGGGGAAAGCAGGGTAAACCCATCCCCCCAGTTTTCTGGAGTCCATTAGCACCACAGGTTTCTTGCCGTGGCACGCGAGGATCCAGTACTGGTCCAGACCCTTGTAGGCTTATGTCTCGGGCTGGGTATCCTCCCCCACCTAACATTTCTGAACAAACCGCGCTTGATATTGCGAGGGTGATATGAATGATGAATACAAAAGGAGTAAAATCAACTTAAAATCCAAGAGTCCATCAGGGGCAGCAACCCCCGCTTTTTGCATCCAACTTAGTAAACACTAGATCATGGGCTACCTCAGCCCTAATTTAGGAAACCTACCAAACTTTGATCAGGGGAACCACCACAGATCCATGCATTGAGTCCTGTGTGCCGTGGGCCTTGACCCATTGAGTCCGAGGGAAGCACCCGGAGTCCGGATCAGTCTTTTTTAGCAGACGAAAGCCGGCCAGATCAGAAAGAGCAGACGAAAGCAGGCCAGATCAGAGCAGGGGCAGGGAAACCCTAGTTCTAGGACTTTTCAACCTACCCTTTTAAAATCAATTGTATCCTATCTTAGGGTTCCCAACAACCCTGGGATCGAACACTTTTCCAGCTTTTTAGGCTTTAAGTGATTTCGCCCTTGCTGGCAAGTTGTAAGCAGTTCTTCAATCAGACAGCAGAGATCCTTCAGAACAGATGAGAAGACTGATTTGGACTTGGATGTGCTTCCTTACACAAGTACGTCTAGGAGTCGTGCCTTCGCTGGCACCAACCCTCTTAGGACTGCACACACATTTCAATTTTGTTTGTGTTTTTCCGTTTGGAGGATGTCAAGCCTTGCAATACTTGCCCTTACCGTCCTGCGCATGCATAAATCATTTGCACATCAAGTTGCACCAATTTCAAAATCAAAACCATGCCAACACCTTTTGGTCAAAACTACTTTGAAAAATTGCACAAAAAGAATTTTCAAAATTTAATCGCCTCCGGGCGTACATCAAAGTGCCTCAGGGCATACATTGAACCGCCTCCGGGCGTACATCAAGCCGCCTTCCGAGGTGCAAATTGCTTTTCAAAAAAAAAAAACAGCTTTAAGTGGCCCCAGGCCTGCATCAAAATCGTCTTTCATGGCGTACATTTGTAAAGATCTCCCGTGACCCACGATAAACCACTTTCCATGGTTATATCGGGCCATCACCCTGGAGAAACATCGAATTGTCTTTTTTGGCATACATTCCTTTTCAACCGGGGCAATGCCATCCATGGCATGACATTTGGAACCAATTCCAATGCCCCCCATTTTTGCTTCCTCATAGCAATAATTTCAAATTTTGCCAGTCTCGACACGATTTCAGGTTTCGCCGTCAAAACGGTAAAACCTAAAAAAAAAAAAAAAAAAAGATTCCCAAATAATGTTTTAAGCCAATCTTTCAGAATCCTGAAATTCCTAAAATTTTCAAAGAATCATCGTGCCATAAACGGCACATTCCTAAAATTTTCAAAAAAAAAAAAAAAAATCCATTTGCCATCTACGGCACCGAACCAATAAAAGGTCTTCAAAAAATCACTTTGCCATCTGCAGCACCAAAACCAGGATTTCAAAAGTCACTGTTAAAAATTTCCAAGCACAGCTACCCTTCTTGTACGTGAGATAGCACAGCTCAGGCTACCCTTCTCATGTGCAAGATAGCACAGCTCTCATACCTTTCAGCTACCCTTCTTGTACGTGAGATAGCACAGCTCAGGCTACCCTTCTCATGTGCAAGATAGCACAGCTCTCATACCTTTCAGCTACCCTTCTTGTACGTGAGATAGCACAGCTCAGGCTACCCTTCTCATGTGCAAGATAGCACAACTCTCATACCTTTCAGCTACCCTTCTTGTACGTGAGATAGCACAGCTCAGGCTACCCTTCTCATGTGCAAGATAGCACAACTCTCATACCTTTCAGCTACCCTTCTTGTACGTGAGATAGCACAGCTCAGGCTACCCTTCTCGTATGCAAGATAGCACAACTCTCATACCTTTCAGCTACCCTTCTTGTACGTGAGATAGCACAGCTCAGGCTACCCTTCTCATGTGCAAGATAGCACAACTCTCATACCTTTCAGCTACCCTTCTTGTACGTGAGATAGCACAGCTCAGGCTACCCTTCTCGTATGCAAGATAGCACAGCACCCTCACCCTTGGGCTACCCTTCTCGCGTTTGAGATAGCACAGCTTCGGCTACCCTTCTCATACCCGGGATAGCACAGCTTTCAAGACGACCACCCTTGGGCTACCCTTCTCGTGTTCGGGATAGCACAGCCTCGGCTACCCTTCCCCTATACGGGATAGCACAGCTTTCAAGAAAGCCATATACGGCATCCACCCTTGGGCTACCCTTCCCATATACGGGATAGCACAGCTTTCAAGAAGGCCATATACGGCATCCACCCTTGGGCTACCCTTCCCACATACGGGATAGCACAGCTTTCAAGAAGGCCATATACGGCATCCACCCTTGGGCTACCCTTCCCATATACGGGATAGCACAGCTTTCAAAATGTTTCTTTTTCATGTATAGCCATATACGGCATCCACCCTTGGGCTACCCTTCCCATATACGGGATAGCACAGCTTTCAAAATGTTTCTTTTTCATGTATAGCCATATACGGCATCCACCCTTGGGCTACCCTTCCCATATACGGGATAGCACAGCTTTCAAAATGTTTCTTTTTCATGTATAGCCATATACGGCATCCACCCTTGGGCTACCCTTCCCACATATGGGATATCACAGCTTTCAAGATGTTTCTTTTTCATGTATAGCCATATACGGCGTCTCCCCTTGGGCTACCCTTCCCATATACGGGATAGCACAGCTTTCAAGATGTTTCTTTTTCATGTATAGCCATATACGGCATCTACCCTTGGGCTACCCTTGCCAATCCTTGGCATAGCACAGCTTTCAAGACGTTTCCTTTTCATGCATAGCCACATACGGCGTTTGTCACACACGGTCGCAGCGCTGTCTGCAGTGCAAAGATTTCTTGTCACCACTCACAGCACCAGCACAAAGCAGAGTTTACCTTTTTAAAAGCACCACTTTTCTGCCACACACGGCACTCTAAACCACGGCTGCCCTCACACAGGAGCAGACCATTTTCGGAAGAAACTAACATGTTGCTTGTTTGTCCTTCCTTTTGTTTTTATTTTTGTAACCCCAAGGTTGAAGGCGGTGCAACCATTGCCAATCGGAGCCCATATCTGCTGAGATCCCGTGCAAGGATGAACCCAGAAGAGCCACCTGTACCTCAGCCACCAGTACCACAACCTCCAGCACCGCAACAACCTCTGCCTCAGCGCCAGATTGAGGATGAGCCTGTGATTATCCACCTAACGCAGCAGATGGGGCAAATCACCCAACTACTCTAGAGTTTGGTCAGGCAAATGCCGCAACCAGTTATCCCGCAACCTCAAGGAGAACCACAAGCATTGCCACAGGCACCGCCAGGGCCACCACATGCCCCGTCGGTACCTGTCCATCTCATGCCTCCACAGGCTTTCCCTCCACAAGTTCTGCCTCCGGCGGTGCCACAAGGCCAACAGCTGCATCAGCCACCTCCTGAAGAAGCATTACATCTCCCACACATCCCGGAGATAAACCAGGAAGAAGAGGAGGAATGGCATAGACAGAGGCTCGAGGTAAGGGGCATCTCGCCTGAACTTAGTGCCACGATCAAAGACCTCAGGGCAGAATGGCAAGAGATGAAAAGAGGGGCAGTGCCAGGTAGGATGACAGTTGATAATTTCTGTTTCTTCCCTGACATGCGACTCCCGGCAAAGTTTAGGTGTCCTGACTTTGAAAAATTCGACGGGACCGGCTGCCCCACTGCACACCTGAGATCATACTGTGGAGCCATGATGGGGTACAACAGGGATGAGCAGTTGATGATACAGCTATTCCAGAGATCCTTGACCGGGCAGGCACATCGTTGGTTTTCCACCCTGAGCCCTACACAGATCCGAACTTGGTCAGACCTGGCACACCTCTTCACTGAGCAGTTCAGGTTTAACTCTGAGGTTGTACCTACAAGAATGGAACTGATGAGAATGAGCAAGAAGGCAGGCGAGATAATCCGGGATTATGCTCGAAGATGGCGCGAACATGCAATGATGGTGCGCCCACCACTGACAGAGGAAGAGATGGCCAGCCTATTCATCTCAACCCTGGGGCAGCCATACTACTCCCACATGATTGGCCAGCAAGCTACGAGCTTTAGTGCCCTAGTCCAAATCGCCGATAGGGTTGAGGGCGGCATCAAAGCAGGATTGATAGAGGCAGGGTCACCTGGGGCAATGGCAAGAAGGCCAGTGAATGGAGGCAAGAGGCCTGAAGGGCAAAAGGACGTGGCAAGCGTTGACGCTGCACAGGGGCAGCAGCCACTCCACCTGCAAGGAGGGTCACATCCACATGGCACAGGGCCTACCGGGTCGGCACCGCCACAGGGTGCACGAAGGGAAGATCGGAGACAGAGGGTATTTACACCTCTCCCATATACGCTGGCAGAGCTCCTTCCTACATTGTTGAAGGGAGGCTATGTAAGGTTGATAACTCCCAACCCGAATGCGGCGTTGAACAGGAACTATGACCCCAAGGCAATCTGTGAATATCACATGGGGTCACCGGGGCATGCCACTAATCAGTGTTGGGCCCTTCGGCATGCAATCCAAGATCTGATTGATGCCAGCAGAATCACAGTGGACCCTCCTGCTCCTGCCAAAACACCACCAGCCGCCGTATATGTGAACCCTCTCCCGGATCACAGCAAGGGGGCATCCTCCAGTGGCACAGCTGAGAAGTGAGTTGCGGGGCGCAACCAACTCCCAAGAATCCAAAATCTGCACCGGACGCGATCCCACGCCGAGTCCGCCGTTCCCAGGCTAAGTTTGAATTTACTTTTTGCATCAACCGTTCCTGGTGATGGGTCATTCTGTACATATTTTTACATGCTTTCGCTTTCATACAAACTTTTGTAAAAAAGCCTTTTGAAAAAAACAACAAAGAAGAAAATACTTTTTGAAAAAAAATGGCAAGTGCTCAGGTCGATGATGACATCATTCTCAGACCGCACCTTTTGGCACGACCATGATCACGGAAAAATGCTAAGTTGCTCAAAGGTGTCTTTAGCCGGGTGCAATGTACTGCTCCCATGAGAACCTTGACTGAGCCAAAGGCAATTTTTCCTGATCCATGCTTTGATTTTCCTCCCAAACCTATCTTTACACTGGGGCAAAATGATCCTTGAGAGAAAGGGAAGGAAAAAAAGAAAGAGAAGTGAAAGTGCTAGAACCAGCTAAGGGCCAAGGCCGACTTTAACATCACGTCTTTAAGAAAGGATGAGAGGCCGTCCTTCATGAATCCTGAATCTTAAGAATCACTAGTCAAAACACTTTGGGCTTGATCGTGCTATTCAAATACCCGTTTTGTGTCTAGCCACCCCACATCGGGGCAAAGCTAAGAAAGAAAATAAAACGGATGAATAGATTCTTGAATAAATTTGCATGAATATTTCAACCAAGTTGTCACAACTTCTGCAAAAGGATGAAAGGCCCTCTTTGCTTTATTTTCCCGGTTTCAAAGTCATATCTCTAGTCAAACCATTTTGAGCCTAACCTTCTTTCTTCTAACCCACTGAGTCATGAGCCCTAAATATGGCGCTTGGTCAAAGAGGAAAAAAAGACATGGATGAGCAAGAACAAAGCAGAAAATAAACCGGGGCATGCTAGTCAAAGTAAGAAGCTAAGATGACCCCAGAGCAAGGAAAAAGAAAAGTAAAAATGCTAGAGGAAAAAGTGAAAGTCATAAAAGGCCTCCAGAAGAAAAAAAAATGAAAGTCAGTGAACAGGTATTGGCAAAGCCCAAACAGTCAAGAAAAGGGTAGGACATGACTCGACCCATTTGCAAAAGACTCTGAGCCATATTCCCTTCCTTTCATAAACCAAAAACCTCAGCCTACGTTTCGTCCCATCAGAAAGTCCTCTCTGATTGCAGAGGATGTGACAATGGAATTCATGCAGATCTATAATGAAGGAATCTAAAAAGGAAAATGAGCTTTGGCGAGACACAAAATAAGACCTGAAAATGAAAAGAAAAGAATTTGAGCCTTATATCCCTTCATTTCTCAGACTTAAAACTAAGCCGATGTTTCGTCCTAATATGAAGACCTCTCTGATCTATGAGACATGATGCACAAAAGTCAGCCAAAGTCCCTAAAGCTGGGGCAAGCACTAACCCAAGGGAAAGGACAAAGGGAAAACCCTCAATAGCAAGATCCGGAAACCACCATAAACGGTTGGGTCAAGGTGAGAGAAACCAAGACTGGGAAAGGGAGAACACTCCTTGAGACATCCCTCATCTTTTAAACTTCTGTAAAGCCTCTGATGGCACAAGTCAATAATCTCATGGGAATGCGTGTCGAGCACACTGTCCCAGAACACTTCAAGCTAACAAGGCAAATCACCATGGTCCTTGGTCCTGCCATTTCTTTTGAAGCACTTGTACAAAATTTTTGGAAAAAAAAAAAAGCTTTTGAAAAAAAAATATTTCATTTCAGTCATGTGCACTCGCACACACAATAAAACCAAGTAAGCCACAAGTGCTTACAGTGTGAATTTCAGATACCTCACAACTCTGTGAGAATTTTGTAGGCCCATGCGAGGCAGAAAAGTTAGAGGATATCAAGAAGCATCCTCGAGCTGAAGAAAAAAGAAAAGGTAGAAGAAAAGAAAAGCAGAGCGGAGAAAAGCCATGCGATGATCCAAAGCACACCAAGAGGGAGTTTGCAGAAAATTCACCTGTACCCTACGGGTTCTTTCCCAAATAAAGAACCCCCAGATCCCCAGCGGAGAACCGTCCAAAGGTCCAGCAAGCTCACGATCAAGAAGAGAAGGCGTATTCTGAAGACAAATGGGCAAATGGGCCCCTCATATAATTTTTGATTTCCCACTTTTGTAAGTAGAGTAGGACAGGTGTGTGAGTCCCCTTGAGGCACCGGACAGCGCCAGGAGCACCTCCTCACCAAGAGCACCTCTTCCTTCCTTTCTCCTTCCGTTCCTTGGCCCACCTCCAACCCCCAAAGTTTGAAAAAGAAAAAAAAAGAAAAAATGTTTACATCCTCACTGAAATCTGAAAATTGCATCCTCACTGAAATCTGAGAAGCCGAATCATCCAGAAAACCCAAAACCGGAAAGGTGCTAATTACCACCTATTCCAAAGAACCCAAACCCGGAAAGGTGCTAATCACCACATTTTCCCCAGAACCAGAATCTAGAAAAGGTGCTAATCACCACCTATTTCTAAGAACCAGAACCGGGAAAGGTACCACATGCATGACCAGCTCGCGTTAATGTGCTTTGTCCCACCAACCAAAAATTAAATCCCAGGCTCTCTCAGAAGGAGGTGAGGAATGCAAAATTTGGGTTTCTTTCAACCTTTGTCGTTCATCAACAAGTGACTCCGACAAAGGGGGGCAGCTGTAAGCACCCAAATTTTGATCAAACCAAAAAAAAAAAAAGAAGGAAAAGAAAAGAAAATAAGAAAACAAAAAAATGTGCTAAAAGACAGCAAAACAGCTCAAAACCCTGGCAGAAAGTCAAACCCCGAGGGGACAAAAAGTTGACTTTTTGATTAAGTGATATTTGGCCACCTTGCTTTATATCATTGGATAGAGAATCTCGACACGATTCCAACGCAACTGAGTTTGCAGGAATCGGAGTCCGGATGAAGGTTCTGCGGGCGGTCAAACTTGGGCGAAGCCAAAAGTTGATTTTCTGCTAAAATCCGATCCAGAGGCCTTGCTTTATATCATTGGATAGAGGATCTCGACACGATTCCAGCGCAACTGAGTTTGCAGGAATCGGAGTCCGGATGAAGGTTCTGCGGGCGGTCAAACTTGGGCGGAGCAAAAAGTTGACTTTCTGGTGAAATCTGATCCAGGTGCTTACCCCCATGCCATTAGATAGAGGGCTCCGATACGATTCTAACGCAACTGAGTTTGCCCAAATCGGAGCCCGGATGAAGAAGATATGAGCTGACGAAATTCCCGAGCAGCAAAACCAGCAAACTGCGCACGTGGCAAAAAGCTGCACACGTGGCGAGTTGCGCAGGAAAATATCTCAGGGATCAAATCCATAAATATCCAAACATTCAAAATATCCCAGGGACCAATCTGAAAGTATCTGAAAATATCTGAATAAAATAATATTAAGCCTAAATATCCCAGTGACCATATCCTAATTTTCAGATTTTTAAAACAAACGAGCGGCGGCATTTATTGTTTTGTAATAATTTGGTCGCTCAAGCGGACGTGGCAAGCGGCATGCGCTCACCTTGAGCTGGGCGCCAAGGTGAGCGGCACCCCTTTATCCCTTGCCTATATAAGCCGCGCGACTTTCTCGCGCAAAGGGTTCTGCATTTTTTTTGTTGGTTTGGATTGTTGGAGTTCGGGATTTGGGGTTCTGCATTTTTTTGGTTGGGCATTTCTTGGGGGTTGGACATTCTGTTCCCTCGGCACTCGAAGGTAGTCTGGGCTACCATCTTCCCCAAAGAAACCACACTCTTGGCCATTCCTTTCTTCCCCTTCTTCCTCGTCAAACCCGAAGGTAATCTTGCTCTTGGTGTGAGAAGGAGGCTCCGGCTGCAGCTCGTTGGCTCCAAGGAACCCTCCGGCCTACTCTACAAAGACCTGGAACCAAGGTGAGCTCTCAATTTTCTTTTGTTCAATATATATATAAACCAGGCTTCCCATGCATCTCTGATATCTTGTTTGTCATTATTTGTTTGATTCGAATTCGAAGGGGAGCATGTTCCCTGCGATCGCACCTCTCTTGTATCCCGATAAAACCCCCCTTTCCCTTCTTCCTTAATCGTGTTTTGTTAGTTAGTGTTTTGTTTTCAAAGTTTTATGCATGTTCTGTAATGTTTGGGTGTTCGGATTTGTAGGTTTGCAAAGAGGTTTGATCCTCACAACTTAGGTTAGATTAATTTCCAAGTATGTTAGAGGTCTGATGGGGTTCTAAGGATCCCCAGAAACCAATTACAGAGCTTAAAACCAGTCGGAAATGGAGTTTGGAAAAAAAAACAGAGAGTCAGGGTCTGCGCTGAGCTCACGCTCACCTCGCGCTGAGCTCGCGCTCACCTAGCTTGGGTCCGCCCACTTCGCGCCGAGCTCGCGCTCACCTCGCGCCCACCTAAATTTGGATGCGCTCATCTCGCGCTCACCTCGTGCTCACCTCGTGCACACTCGCACTCACCTCGCGCTCACCAAAATTTGGATGCGCTCACCTCGCGCTCAGCTCACGCTCACCTCGCGCTCACCTCGCGCTCACCTCGTGCTCACCTCGTGCTCACCTCGCGCTCACCTCGCGCCCACCTAAATTTGGATGCGCTCATCTCGCGCTCACCTCGTGCTCACCTCGCGCTCACCTAAATTTGGATGCGCTCACCTCGCGCTCACCTCGTGCTCACCTCGTGCTCACCTCGCGCTCACCTCGCGCTCACCTAAATTTGGATGCGCTCACCTCGCGCTCACCTCGCGCTCACCTAAATTTGGATGCGCTCACCTCGCGCTCAGCTCGCGCTCACCTCGTGCTCATCTCGCGCTCACCTCGCGCTCACCTCGCGCCCACCTCATTTTGGGAGCGCCCACTTCGTTTTTGGGTGTTTTTTCGCTGTTTTCGGTCCGCCCACCTCGCGCTGACCTTGCGCCTAGCGCCCGGAGGTCGGCGCCTACCCTTTTAAGGCCGAATGGCCTATATTTTTTAAATTCCGAAAATACCCCTTGGACCCAGTGTATGTGATTTTCGTATATTTTGTGTATTTCATGATTTTTGACTGTGGGGTGACATTCTCAAACCGAACCAAATATGCCAATAGGGTTTCCGGGTCACCCGGGAACCCAACATGGGACCCAGACTACCCGGTCTGACTTGATTTCCAGTGGGCCCTCCAACGGGGCCCACCCAGCCCGAACCATTGAATCGTGCTTAAATAAGGTAATCAAAGGAACTGGGTGGGCCGGACCACTTGAGGCCCACCCAAGCCCTATGCGGGGCCTGAATGCTTAAATTAGGTCGTGGTTTGGTCGGGACCAAGGGCAGGGCCTATCGGGCCCACCAAGCCCATTAACCAACTAAGGTTAGGGTTTCAAAACCCTAACTCAGGAAGTCTTGGGCTTTCAAGCCCAAGCCCAGGTAAAGGGCCCCAAGCCCAAATCCTGGCCCACTTTGGAAACTTAAGCAAGATAAATCTCAAATCATTTGGCAAACAACTGTGGGGCCCACTCAAGGGCCCACAAACAGTCCCGGCCCACTTGTGCATAGAAATCACTTAAATAACCAAACTGAACTTCAAAGTAAAATCAATTCACTTGAACCAAAGCCCAAAGGGTCTCTCAGGTTTAGACCGAGGCCCACCAAGGGACACGTGGGCTCAACCAAGCCCACCAAGGAATCCGCGGGCCTTCCAACGGGGCCCGCCCAATCAGACTCACACCACTTTAAGCTAAGAAAGATAAAACCAAGTAAAGGGACCCACACCACTTTGGCGGTCCCGCTAGACTTAATCAAAAATTACATGCTGTAATGGGAATCGGGTGAGTGAGAGACCAGAGTTGACTCAAACCAGGGAAACTTATGGGACCCGTCATTTGACGGGGTGGACTGGGGTGTCTACGGACTTCCCCAGACCGCAACCGAGAACCTACTTAGAATCTCAAGCCGCAGACCAAGCCTTAGTAGAAGAACTTAGGCACCCAGGTGTCCGCCTGCACCCCATCAGGCGGTGGCGACTCCAACATTCCCGAATTACCCTTTAGGAGGCGTGCCGACCCGTGCGACCACGCGCACACATGGATTTAGGAAGTAAATACCAATAACAAGCTTCTTACCGAGTACACGGATTGAGGAAGTATTCTGCTGAGTACACGGACTGAGGATAAAACAATGAAACAACCGCAATAGCGGAAACACAATCGTTCCAAAAAGTAACCAATAGTGATAAATAAAATAGGAAATGACCTAGTCAAAATAAATACAAAACGATATTAATAACGTGAAAAGGAAACAATCACAAGCAATTCAACCTCATGGGACTCATGAAATAGTAAACCAGAGAAAGAGAGTAGTCATGCCAATATGCTACCAAACTGAATTACAAATAACCAGCTTCCCACCGAGTACACGGATTGAGGAAGTATCCCACCAAGTACACGGACTGAGGATAAACAAATAACCATCTTCCCACCGAGTACACGGATTGAGGAAGTATCCCGTCGAGTACACCGACTGAGGATAAACAATAACCAAATTCGCCCTGCGGAAATAATAAACCAGGCGCCTGCCTTGTCACAACTGTGACCCACACCAGTGGAGTCAAATACACATCTCAAAATCACGATTTCAATGGGCAAAATAATCCGGGTGTATATAAAATCATTCGGAACTCAAAACATGTCTAGATAGATCAAATACAGGTGTAGGAACTCTTAAAATCGACTTAGGTTAAGAATAGAATTGTTTGGAACAACGGTATCAAGTAAAAGTACCTCTTTGGTTAAAATCTACCCAAAATCTTTATAAAATTGAATTTTAAACATCCGCCAGTGCAAACAATCTCTAAATACCCGAAACTTGATGGTACATAGGTTAAAAATGGATAAAAACAATTCCATATTGAAAAACCCCTTTAACAAGTCCTGAACCTCAAAAAAAAAAAAAAAAGAGAGTAAAAAGGCAGAAAAAGTTAAAACAAAATCACTTCAAAGCTTTAATGGAACTAACAAGAAGAAAGAACATTATTGAGCACCTTGCATCAACGTCGAAACAAGTTGACGAGCTCCAAACCAATCTTATCTCTTTTTCAAAAACATGACAAAAATTAAATGCTGAGGACCCGCTCCCCGGAAAACCCAAGAAGGGTAGGGAGGCTCCGAAGCCACAGAAGTGACACCCGATTGACACTTCCCATTCAATGAGAATAACTTAAGGATTGAGCTTGTCGACCATGTCGACAGAAATGCAGGGCGCAAAAATGAGGTTCTTTTTCTTCTTTGCCGTTCATCCCCAAAATGATTCTGACAAAGGGGGGCAACTATCAACACCTCATTTTTGTGTACTAAAAATAACAAAAATGAAAACCCTAATTGAAAAGTCGAACCTGGCGGGGTCAAAAAGTTGACTTTTTGATTCGATGCAAATTGACCACCAAACTTCTTACCATTTAATAGAGAATTCCGACACGATTCCAACGCAACTGAGTTGGTTAGAATCGGTGTCCGAATGAAGAAGTTATAAGCCGGTCAAACCTGAGGGGAGCAGAAATCGGCTTTCTACAAAACCCCAGATCAGCTGTCCAATTTAGTCCCAGCAGAAAGAGCATCTCGACACGATTCTAACGCAACCAAGTTTCCTAGAATCGGGGTCCTAGATAGAAAGTTATGAGCAAAACCGGCTCCGGGGTAGCAGTTTTGCATTTCTGCTAAAAACCCGAATTTGCTGCCAAACTCTAGCTCAGTAGATAGAGAATCTTAAGCTGATTCCAACGCCATTAAGTTTGCCAAAATCAGATATTAGATGAGAGAGTTATAGGCAGACAAAGTTTCAGTGAAATTACACACGTGGAAAAAAATAAAGAAAGAGCAATAAAAGAAAAAAATCTTCAATTAAATAATAATATTTTTATAAATATCTAATTAAGGTACTTAAAATAAATGAAAAAAAAAATAAAAAAAAACTAAAGACGTATGTGCGTCTAAAACAAAAAAAAATCCATGAATAAAATAATGGTAAAATCATAAAAATCAAACAAATAAAATAAACGCAAAATAAAATAAAATAAAATATGATAAAAACACATGGGGAATGCGCTGTCCCCATGTGCTGGCGGATAGAGTTGGCGGATAAGATTATCACATTTCTTAAAAAAAAAGGCATGATATCTAATGTATTTACATTTTAAAGAGGCATTAACCCTCATTTTAGGGGTCGACCATTACGATCTCCCCAATCTTTTTTAGCTTCCTTCATCCCCAGCTCTTCTCTAAAAAACAGTGAACGTCCAAACCCTCCTCCCAGCTCTAAACTCATATTTTAAGACAAAGACAAAGACAAGTTATCTTTTTCATCCCTTTTCTTTCCTTTTGCTCATTTGAAGACAAAGACAAGATCATCTTCAGAGTAAAAGATAGGACTCAAAGACTGCTGTTCCATTTCATTGAGGACCATCATTTGTTGGAACAGAGAAGACAAAACCAAGGTGAACATACCCGTTGTATTTCATTTTATGTGTTTCTAAATAAAGTTTTTTTTTTTTTTTTTGAATATATGTGTTTTATTTGCCTTGTAATCTACTGTTGGTTACTTTTACTCTCACCATTTTCTCATCTTGCATGGATGAAATCTCCATGAGCAACGGGATATTCCGTATACGTCAAAATGGGTGGAGAGTTGTATTCATGAGGTGAAAAGAGAAGGGGTCATCCAATTACTTTCTTCTTTGTCTTCTTTGCTTTTACTTCATGAGGAAGGGGTATGCCCCCCTCTAAACATCCGTTGTACCCCTTTTATCTCCTTTCCCTCTCCCCTTTCATTTTAATTAATTAGTTATTAGTCTCACTTGTATGTGTTTATATATTTCATTAATTGCTTTGTAAGTATAGGAATCACCTTTCACACACACTTATTCACATACATGCTTGAAGATCACTTTTCATGCGTATGATCACGTTCAATTACATGATTAGTATGTTTCATTTTAAAATATACATGAAATGAACATTATGCACACACGCACCTAGCTAGTAGTAGATGTGTTTAAAACCCATTTCAGAAATCCCTTTTTCTAACATATTTAAGTATTAGACTTCATTTTTTTATTCATCTCTGTTACTGCGTGTGACCTTCTTATGCATATGTTGTTGTCATATATTTCAAAAATCATTTTCGCACATCCTAGTCTGTATATGATATGCACGATATCCATATCTAATTTGAAGGAATGAATATGGTTTGATCGATCAATATTTGGTCTTAGCCTTAAAAGGCTTCTTCCTCTTTTTCTCATATGGAAAAGATGTTTTTATTTGACACCTAACAGGGGTTGCTAAATCTCCCTGTTTTATTCATTAACAGTGAAGGAACCTTAAACCCCTTTCTCCTTCCCCTTGTTTTGAAGATGAAAGTAAAAATGGTGTTTTTAGTAGAAATGAATATTTGGACTGCTGTGAATGAGTGCTAAGATTCGTAGCAGGTGTCGGAGGCCAATGGTGGAGGGATGAAGGCGACCCCATCGCCATTTTGGTGTTTCTTTCGAGTTTCGGGTCAAACCGCAAATAGAGAGCGGTTCAGGCCCAACCGCATAACATATGCGGTCAAGGTTGGACCGCACTGGGTTTGCGGTTAGACCCAATCCGCAAGCTAAGTATGGTCAACCCCAAAAAACAGATTTTCTAGACCCAGGTCCACCCGATCCAACCCGAATGACTTTAAAATGAACCATATGGGCTTTGAGGCCAACCCAAGCCCACTTTTAGTTACTTGGGTCTACTTAGACCCACCAAGGCCTTGTGGGCCCTCCAACGGGGCCCACATCCAGACTAACCCACTCCAGGATCCGTTTCAATAAATGGGTCCAAGGCCACCCGGTTAATTGCCCATGGGTTACCCTAAGCCCAATCCAATAAGGGTTACCTTAAACCCACTTAATAAATTTGTATTTTTAATTAACCCCAAAATCAAAATAGCCAAATCCAATAAGGGTTACCCAATAACCCTAATGGGCCATGGGTTCTACTTAAAGTCCAACTTGACAACCAATGGGCCTTCCAACGGGGTCCTTACCTAACCCACTTCACTTAAATGGCTTAAAAAGATAAAAATGAAAAAAAGGGACTTATACCTTTAAGGGTCCCCACTCAAACCAAACAAAATACATGCTGGACTAGGAACGGGTGAGTAGAGTTGATTCAAACTAGGGTGACCCAAGGGACCTGCTGAACCAGCAGGGTGGACTAGGGTGTCTCCGGACTTTCCCGAACCGTAACAGCTCACTTAGCTAGAATCTCAAGCCGCAGATCAAAATAGACAAACTTAGGCACCCAGGTGTCCGCCTGCACCCCATCAGGCAGTGGCAACTCCAATATTCAGTTTTTAGGAGGCACGCACACGACACGTGTGCCTCGCCGTGCGATTTCACCGTGCACATAAGGTTAAGTGAGGAATTAAATTTTATTCAAAGTGGATCTGGATGATTTGTAGGCCCATTGGGTAGGCCTTACAAAGGTTGCCAAACAGCTTGATTTATTTTATTTTAATTTATTTCCAAGATGGGCTAGGCATTGGGCTTGGGGCCTATAGCCTAGGCTTGGGCTCAAAAGCCCAAGACTTAGGGAGTTAGGGTGTTGGACCCTTTCTTATTTGGTTAATGGGCTTGATGGGCCCAATAGGCCTTGGCCCATGGTCTCGGCCAAACCAACCCTAGGCTAAGCCTGCATGCTCCAATTTGGGTCTTTAGTGTGCCTCAAAGGGTTTAGCCCATTCATTTTATTTAGTTATATTATTTAAATCCGAAATTGTTTCTTGGGTTGGGTGGGCCCCGTTGGAAGGCCCACAGATGGATCAAATTGGGCTTAGAAGCCCAAGGCCCATTTTGGGTTTCCGATTGACCCGGAAACCCTGCTGGTTCGCCCGGTACATTGAAACAAACCAATAAAGTAATAAAATTAAAAAATCAGATTTTTGGCATATTTTAAATGTAGCCAAAATAAATTTTGGCTAAACAAAAATATGATGTGACCGAAATTAATTTTCAGTCATATATATTTTAAATTTAACCTAAATCAATTTTTGTTTATTTATCAAAGCCTTGTTTTCCAACTTGATTTTTCGGTAAAACAAAAAAAAAATTCACTTTTACAATTTTCCATGAGAAACATATTCTAGAGGTTTGTGGGCTTGTCTGAGGCCTGTGTGGGCCCACAGTGGTCTAAATGAAGCTTGATGAGCTTCTTTTTGTGGTTTAAAGCCAATAAGAATGGGAGAAGGGCTGGGATCTGCCTTCTCCTTCTTTTTAAATTGAATCCAACAAGTAACAGGGACATAAGAGTCCCTATTCAGATCTTTTCTTTGCCCTGAAGATCAGCAACCAAGATATATCAAATAAAACCAAAAAAAAGCGATTAAAAGAACCCATTTCATTCCCTAGTGTGTGTGTATGTGCTTGCTGTGTTTATAAGCAAAAATAAACATTTGTATGCATACAAATACTTGATGATAAACTATACGAAGTGTCACCTGATCATGCTCTTACTAAATGAGTATGTGCACATGTATATGAAATATACAAGCAAAGATAATGAAGCCGAATCCATGCAAACAAAACAGTGACCTAAATGAAATGAAATCATGATAAAAGTATGCTAAAACAGTAACAAAAGGAGATGGAAGCCATGCTCATATGTCCTAAAGCATGATCATAACTAACATAAACATATATGATCCATGTGTATGCTTCATATGCTCATGAAGGACGAGAAATAACATGCGTGCTTATAATAATAGCCAAGCCATGTTCAAGTAAAAGTAAAAAGATGGAATCTAGCATGCTCCACACATGACTTTCAACATGATAATATTAACCTAATCTATTCTCTTAATCCTAAAAAAAAGTATTTAAAGAAGGGAAGAGGGGGGATTACACAAAGGGTTACATTAGATGAGATATGAGGGGAACATGCTCCCCTATTAAATGAAGAGAAAAACAGCAATAGAAGGAGAAAACAGTAGCAAAAATAGTGACTTTAAAACCATTAAAACCAAACAAAAGGGGCTCTCATCCTCTCTTGGAACTGCACATGGCTCTCCACTTACCATGGGAGATTGTTTGCATGTAGAAGTGAAGGATATGAGATGAAAAAGTGAACAAATAAATCATGACAGTAGAGAACAGCAGGCGTATGGCATGAAAAGGGACATGAAAATATTCATGCTTTAATTATTTTTAAATATATTAGACAAGAGATGTTTAGAAACTTACCCTAGGGATCTAAGATCCTTTTTGAGTGTGTTGAGTTCACTAGAAGACACAAACAGCCCCTTGAGCTTCCTTCTCCAAACACCAAGGGACACCAAGTTTGTTGCTTGAAGGAGGAATGAAGGAGAAAGAAAATAAGAAGAGTTTAGTGTGATTTAGATGAGTCTTGGTGGGTTAAAGAGGTGAATGGAGGTGTAGAAAAGAGGGTTGGATAAGGTATGGGAGTGGAGGAAGAAGAGGCCAGCCATGAGAGATGGAGGGGGTGAGTGGGAGAGGTGGGAGAGGTGGAAGGAGTCAGGCCAAATGAAAAAATGAGAGTCAATCAACCTATTTGTGCTATATGACCAAAACATAAATATTTTTCATATATGCTTTTTTTTAAGAAAAATAATGATTGTTTTGGGCCATTCTTATCCACCAGCTCATGGGTTGACGCATTATCCATGTGCGTCAATCCATTTTTCATTTTATTTTTTATTTATTTTAATTATTTGATTTTTATGATTTTACTATTATTTTATTCATTGATTTTTGTGGTTTAGACGCACATGCATTTTTTATTTTCTTTTATTTTCTATTTAATTTAATCAATAGATTTTTATGATATAATATTATTTTATTGTTAGATTTTTATTTTTTTGGTCCTTTCTTTAATTCTTGCCACGTGTGTAGTTTTACCAGAACTTTGACTGTCTATAACTCTTTCATCTGGTGTCTGATTTTAGAAAACTTAATGGTGTTGGAATTAAGTCGAAATCCTCTATCCACTGAGCTAGAGTTTAGCAACAAATTCGGGTTTTTAGCAGAAGTGCAAAACTGCTCCCCTAGAGCCGGTTTTGCTCAAAACTTTCTATCCGGAACCCCGATTCCAGTAAACTTAGTTGCGTTGGAATCGTGTCGAGATGGTTTTTTTACTGAGACAAGTTTGGGTAGCTGACCCAGTGTAAAACCCCAAAATTTTAGGAAATTAAACAATTGAATAAAACAATTTGAGGTGCTGTTAATCTATTCAGGGAATGGGAACCAAAGTCAAACCGAAGAATTTCAAGGTGACCCGAAGAAATCCAAAATGAACCGGAGGAACTTGGGGAACCAATCTAAGGTGAGATTTTCTTCAATTTAAATTAAGGAAAAATTATAGTTATTATTATTTAGATGGTTATAGTTTAGAGCTAAGTAAGAAAAAATATAAGAGTGAAAGGGAGTTGGTCGAACCCATAGAGAGTGGGTTGACCTAAAAATCAAGTTTAATTGAGGTTTGATTGGGTCGGTTTAGTTTGGGTTTGGTTTAATAAGAATGGGAGTATTTTAATAAAAGGAACTAAATAATAAAATAACCTAAAGCCTGTATAGGCTATTCACGTTCAACACCAAGAGAATAGCCGCACATCCCTTTTTCTTCTTCCCCTACTCTTCTTCACAACCTTGCAGAGATCAAACCCTGATATTCAAGCTTTGGTTGGAGCAGTTTTAGAGAGGGAAGGAGGAGATTTTCATTCAGATAAACCCAAAGGAAATCGAGGCTTGCTGTGATTGTTAGACTGATCTTTGGGGTGATAGTTCAGTGCTTTTAGGGGAGGTTCAAGTCCCTAAACAGTTAAGTAGTCCCTTTAAAACTTGCACAAAACAGATTCGTGTTTATTCGATATTCATGGTTATTCGGTGGTTTGATGAGTTTTTTGCATGATTTATAATGTTTTATTTGTTGGAAATTGTTCTAACATGTTTATAAAGTGTTTTAGAATGATTTAGAATAGATTTGATGCATTGGTTTTAGAGTTGTTGAATTTTTATTGATTTTCGTAACTTTTCGGAAATTTTCGTAGTGACGGGCCACCCGAACAGTCGCTCGAGCACCCTGTCTATCTGTTTAAAACCCGAGAGCAATTTATATCAGAAGAACTGTCGCCCGAACAGTCACTCGAGCGACTACCCCTGAAATACTCTATTTTATTTAGTCATTCGAGCACCCCAATGGCCGCTCGAGCGCCCTTTTGTCAGATTTTAGAAATTTGCCATCCAGCCTAGTTTTCACAACGGAATTGTTTTTATCCATTTTTAACCTATGTACCATCAAGTTTAGTGTATTTAGAGATAGTTTGCATTGGCGGATGTTTAAAATTCATTTTTATAATAAATTTGAGTAGATTTTACCAATGAGGCTTTTCAACTTAATACCTTTGTTCCAAACAATTCTATTCTTAATCAAACTTGATTCTACGAGTTCCTACACCTGTATTTGGTCTATCTAGACATGTTTTAAGTTCCGAATGATTTTACATATACCTAGATTATTTTGCCCATTGAAACTGTGATCTTGAGGCATGTATTTGACTCCACTTGTGTGGGTTTTTGAGTCACAGTTGTGACAAGGCAGGTGCCTGGTTTATTATTTCCACGGGGCGGATTTGGTTATTGGTATTTATATCCTCAGTTCGTGTACTCGGCAGGATACTTCCTCAATATGTGTACTCGGTGGGAAGCTGGTTATTTGTTTATATCCTCAATCCGTGTACTCGGCGAGATATTTCCTCAATTCGTGTACTCGGTGGGAAGCTGGTTATTTGTGGTTATCTTCAGTCCGTATATTTGGTGAGATACTTCCTCAATCCGTGTACTCGGTGGGAAACTTGTTATTGGTATTTACTTCCTCAATCCATGTACTCGATGGAAAGAATGTTATTTGGTGGCTGTTGCCTTTTATCCTCAGTCCGTGTACTCGGCGGGATACTTTACTATGGTTGTATTTATATTTCATTGTATCTGAATTTATCATGATTAGTCGGATTAAACGTTGCATATATTTTAATCTGTTACAAACTATTTGCATGACTACTTACTGAGATGTTGTTTCTCACATTATCGTTTTATCAGTTTTGTTTTCAGATATTCCTGGTGAGGATGTTGCAGGGATAGACACTTCTGGAGATTATAATGAGTACCGAGAAGAAGATTACTTTATTCATGTGTAGAATTAGGGATCTTTATTATTAAATTTGATTTGGTATTGGAGGGATTGTTTTAGATTACTTTTATTTAGATGACATTGGTGATGTACATTTTATTTTAGTTAACCCTTTCCAGACTTAGTTGAGGAATTGGTATTGGATGTTTCACTTTTGTATTCCGTGCTTCTTGAAAGAAAAAAAAAATTAGATGTTATTTCCGTACTCTGAGTTTATTAATAGAAATTGTGTAAGTCTAGACTAGTTGTTTTGGGCCATTATCCTAACGTTCTAGGGTCAAGTTTATGTTCTTAAATAAACTTGGATCCGAGGTGTTACACCCGGGGTTTAGTAGAAAACCGATTTCTGCTCTTCTCAGGTTTGACCAACCCATAACTTCTTCATTCGGACTCCGATTCTAGCAAACTCAGTTGCGTTGGAATCATATCGGAATTCTCTATTCAATGGTAAGAAGTTTGGTGGTCAATTTGCACCGAATCAAAAAGTTAATTTTTGACCCCTTAGGGTTTAACTTTTCAGTTAGGGTTTTCATTTTCGGCACTTTCAGTGCGCAAAAATGAGGTGCTGACACTGGGTTCGGGGCGTTACAGTATCAAACCCTAAGTCCCTCTCACACGTGTTAGCTAAAAAACAAAACAAAACACGAATGAGATACGAATATCCCAGTAGATAACAACATGCATGAATACATAGTTATACATAAAAATAGTCACACTTTCATGCTCGATAAAGTAAACGAATAAACAGGATATAATCTCTATAAATAAAACAGTAACCAACAACATTTCAGAAGATGTAATCTTTCCCATTAACATGAATTTCAACACAAAAGTGTAATAGGTAAAACCAAAACCAATCCATCATATGTCTTTGTAGGACTCATGAAGATAAGAAGGCCTTTAACAAGAAACTATCTATTCACTATGCCACCATGTGACTTATGAGCGAAGCTAGTAAATCCTCAAACTCGAATCTCAATCAGACAATAAAAGGCCTAGGCATCGACTTATTACACACGAAACTCACAGAATTCGGCACGTACCAGCAACATACAGCCCCTGAATCAATACATGGAGATGGCCGTTTATCCTCACATACAAGGTACTCACCAGCAACATAAACATGAAATGAGACCCTACAAACATAAAAACCCCCCAATGCAAACTAACTTGCAAAGGAAACGCGAGCGCAAACTAGGAGTATACAATCAAAGAAAAACCTCTTCACTCTTTAGCTTAACCCTATGGATCCATATGTAGATATGTCCACTAGACACCAACAATAACAACTAACTCAAAACAATATAGTTAGTAATAGTTCCTAGTGGCATATAGGGTTTTTCGAAGATTACACTCTTTCCAAAGATAACTCAACAAAATATTTTTGGTGTGAAGTTCTTTTAAAGTTCAAAAATCAAGATACTTTAAAATATATTTTACTGAGTAAGAATTTTTCAATCAAATCAAATTAGATTGTAAAATGGTCCAAAAATCCTTTTATTTCCAAAGTAAGACAATCTTTTTGCAAACAAACCTAAATCACTCCTCAATTTGTTTTTAATACAAAAGATCACTGAAAACAGTTGTAAATACTTAATATATATTGCTTCAAATATTTAACATCATTTAAAATCATTTTATACTGAAATAACTCTTCAAATTTATCAAAATCAGGTTTCTGTGATGATCGCTCAACCCCGTCGCTTAGACGACCTGGTTGGGTGATTGTATATTAAATAACTCCAAAAATTAATATGGAAACAAACACATGAAATACCTCATTTTACCCTGAAAACATTTTCTGAATTAGATTTTACATCAAAACAAATGAAGCCTAAATTTCATCTAATTCCCTTCATTTATTGACTATTTAGTTGGTAAGGTGGGCTCGAATTCGTGACTTGTTGTTTATTAATTGGAGCTATTAAGGGGAAAACTGTTGATTTCATACTGAAGCTTTCAGAGTATTTTTCATGTATGGAAAAAGAAAGCGAAGTTACTTTTAATATAGTTTTGGAGACATCATAAAGTTCCTGTTTACAATTTTTTTTTAATATTTATTGATTCTTGATAGGGTTACCTATAGCAATATTTATCTATATCAATGATTAATATCTCAAGGGTTGAGCCTACAGAAAGTAAACTTGTGTATGGTTATCCTCTAATCTTGCATCATGAGAAAAGTCGTTTCTGAAATTTCAGAAGCAAAGTCTTGCATCATTAATTCTTTAAACTAGAAAGTTTTATCTTCTATGTCACTGTGTTGTATGATGCAACCTTCTTTACTAAAAAGTTTGAGCTTCAATACCACTTGGAATTACCATGCAAATATGTATGATTTTGGTACGCTCGAAAGATAAATTTCTGTATATAAATATATGCTATTGAGTATGACTTTAAAGTCCCATCAAAAAAAAAGTATGACTTTAAAGGATGATGGTACAGTTATAGAATGTATATAGTTTTGGCATTTTTGCTTGTGCAGATAGTTTTGAGTATATACTTTGTTTGATGCACATCTGTAAATTTGTGTATGTTGTGATGATATATAATACACCAGCGGGGTGCACGTTCAATATTGCTCATAGAGGAGGAGAACAATTTGGGAATTGTTTATATTTTAAATGAATAGGTAGAGTTTTGACTATTTTAACCCTTATTTAATGATGCCTTTACAACAAACGATAAGGGCTTGTTGGGGAAGTCATGCATAGTTGTTGGCATGCTTCCCAAGGGGCGTATTCACGTTATATATATAACATATCTATATCTATAATATATATAATGCGAGGTGTCCTTTGGGATTCGTGCCAAGTAATATGCTTGTTTTTCCTAAAATGTCCTTAGATTTCATTGTTAAGCTTCATTATTATAGTGGTTAAATAGACATCCATGTCTTTGTCATTTAAAACTTTTGCACTTTTGTACCTGTTCCTCCCATCTTTTCCCTTACCATATGTCTAACATTTTTTTTTTCTACATACGTACAGTTGTGGCACTACTGCTAGTCTTATTTAAAAGAATTCAAGCATTTAAAAATCATATTTAACATTACATATTTTATAATTTCGTTTTTTACGTTTAATAAAAACCTCTGACATGCAATGCAAGCGGATGTTTACTGGTTGGTTTAAATCAACGACTAGAAACAGGACTTCAGCCTGGACCTTTGGATCGGGGGATCCAACGGAGCAGAGGTAAACCCAAATGGTGAAGAGGTTTAGGTTTTGATTTTACTCGACGCTTGTACGGGGCTGGTGATTGAGCGAGGCAGGTCTGCTGGTGCATTAAGCGAGGCAGGTCTTAGAATTTTTTCGCTGAAGGTTAGATCTTTGATTATCAAATCTCTTGGTCGTAGTTTACTTTGTTAATGTTCGAATAGGTTTTGAAAAATATTCTGCTAAATTCGGTCCTTTGAGTGCGATCTGATTTGTTCTTGTTTATCTGTTTGGTAATTTAATGCTAAAGGTTGGATCGTTGATACTCTTCTTGTCATTTCATTTTTCCATTTTTGTTGTTTGATGAATAGGATTTGAGAATCTTGCTCGAGAGTTGAGATCTTTGGATCTTGGTAGGTTCGGTCTGCAGCCTTTTGAGAATCACGTGGGAGAGTGCAGATCTGTGGAGCTACGAGGGAGTTAGGTTTGTGCTGCAGGGTTCACTTCCTAGACGTCAACCCTAACTGGTTTTTCCATAGCCATTGGGGGTACATTACCATAGGATTTTGGTTTGTTTGGTTCAGCAGTGGATTGATCGTTTCAGTTTAGCTTGTTTGAAACTTTGAAACAATGGCAAAGTTCATTAAGGGGGCCGCAGTAGTAAATGGTTTGGCAAAGTTCATTACCATAGGATTTTGGTTTGTTTGGTGTTGAGGGGGCCGCAGTAGTAAATGGTGGTGGTGGTGGTGGGATGTTTGGGCCATAGCGGGGTGGTAGCAAAGGTGGCGTTGGTGGTGGGGTGGACGATGGTGGTGGTGGTGGGACGGTAGGGGTGGTTATCAATCTTCAGATTTCTCTATGTAATTATGCTTCTATAAATTTTATTGTAATATTGTTTATGTTATAATCATTTTTATTTTATCTCGATTTAAGTCTATATATTTGTTTTGTTTGCTTAATTGTTGTTTCATTTCAAGCTATTTAGAAACCCGTGTACTTGTTTGTATCCAAAGCTCATATCTCCCATTTGCCGTTGTTGCCAAGGATAAGTTTTAAGGCGTTAAGGAAACTTTGGTCTTAGGCACCTGGAAATAACAGATAAGAGGTTTTAGGTACTTTAAATAGTCTCAAATGGCAGGTAATTATATAAATGAAGTAGATTGTATAGGTGAATTTCTTGGTAAAGATAAAAATGAATATCGTCATGATACTCATATAGATTGTAAATCTGACTCCATAATTAGCAGCGTTAGTGCTAGTTTAAATAGTATATTAGATGTGGTATTTTATTGGTTTAGAAAAGTTGATAAAAATCAACAAGTAAACCAAAATTATTTAGAAACTAGACGAGATCATTTAGAATTAAAAATAGATAATATAGATTACAACGTAAAAAATATTTCAAAAATTGAAAATATTGACTTAAAAAATGAAATAAAAAATCAAATTGAAAATCTTTCTAAGCAAATAGAAAATTTTCAAGATTTAAAAATATATGAATTTAAGTGGAATGAATTATTCTGGCGATCATTCAGTTCCAAGATTATACTATGGGACAGAAGATATCTGTACCTTACAACCAACACCGGTTGAATATAACAAACAGGAATTTGAAAATCTTGTTGAAATTCTTGAATACTTGAAAAAGTTATATCAAGATCCTTCTTTAGATGTTTCTGCCAGAAATCATCTATTATCACAAATACAAAATCTGTATTTAGAAAATGAAGCATTATTAACTCATTTTAATAATGAGTTAATGACATTTTTAGACGATGAATTGGATAAACCATCTGACATCTTTGTAAATGAAAGCATAAGCATGGTGAATACCTCAACAAATTCAAAACCACATAAATAGTCTCAATCCGAGTTTGAATCTTTTGAATCAGAATTTGAAAAAGCAGATGAAGATTTTAGCAAAAAAAGAAAAATGAAAGATCCTTTAGACTCATAAATATTTGGTGATTATAGCCTTTAGACCCATAAATATTTGGTGATTACAAATGATGAAGATGTGGAACCCTCAACTAGTAAACCAGCTGGTAAAGAATTTGAGCCAAGTCCTTACTCTAGGAAAGACGATCTGAATAAACAGACAGTAGCTCAAAATGCAACTTAGCTTGATTTGTCAAATATCCCATTTAAAGATCAAGAAAAGATAACATATAAGTGGGCAAAATCCTTGTCCATTTTAATCATAAATTATAAATTATAAAGGTGTCTGGACTAAAGAAAATTTTCTAGACTACATAGCTGCAACACTTCAAGGAGACGTTTTGCAATGGTTAAAACAATGGGAAAAAGAAAAAGAAGGTAAAGAACAAAATTTTGCTTTACTAAATTCATTTATAAATTTTGAAGAAATTTTAAATAAATTTGCAAAAAATAATAAAAGAAAACTTTGTAGCTATGCAAAGAAACCACTCTTGCAACAAGATGCAAATTATTTATTATCCAAAATTAAATTATGTAATATTTGCCAATTATGTTTTTTGAATAGCTTGACCTAGTCTTCAAATTGGCGAATATTCACATACACTTGAAGGTTTAAGTTTTGATTTGTGTATTTAGCACCATAGATAAATGATTTTGATGTTGCAATAAGTTTGATTTATCAATATGGAATAATATTTTACAGGTTGGTAAGGGCTAAATGAATTTCTCTATTTGGTCTTAATGAGATCTCTATTATACTTTGGACATTGAGTGGTTTGTGTTGATGTTAACAAGATAATGAAAACTTGAGTATATAAAGTCTCTTCAGTATAGAGTAGGAGTTGTATTGATTATAGCGGAGAAGTTGGTAAAGTTGATTTGATCTTCCCTATATGTTTTCAATTGTTTTGTGATGATCCAGTTGAAATGTGTGATTCCTCCTAGTATGATTGTAAGCGATGATTGGTATTACCTAGTAGAAGGGGTCTTATCCGAAATATGTTGTATGTAGTGATCTTGGATCTAGGGGTTGAGCATTCTAGCCTAACTATTATAGTTGTACGCTGGGCAATGTCTATAGTTCTAGCTAAACATTACATTAATTAGTCTTGTGATATGATATGAATGATTCATCAGGTTAATCGGATTGTTTTGGTTTTGAGTTATAAATTGATTTATATATTTCAATGATGATTGTTGTAATCCTTCTGAAACTTGTGATTTATGTTATTTAGCTAGATGCTTATGTTTCTCACTTGATCTTGATGTTTTGTGATGTATCCTGATTTTGGATGTATGATGACTTGTTATTTAATTTTTGTGCATGATGACATATTGAGATTCTGGAATCTCACTTTCAGTATATAAGTATATGTATAGATCTTGTAGATCAGGTCCAGTTGCTGAGAAGATTCCTGAGTCTGAGCAGTAGGAGTTAAGTGATGGTTAGATCTAGAGTGGAGATAGACCTGTTGTAATCCTCTTGTATTGTATTTAGAGCTCTAATTGTTCATTTAATATCATATTTCATTTTGGAGATTTATATAATTCTATATTGTGATTTCGAGATGTATAAATTGAAATTCATTTTATGTGTATTTTGATTAAGTCTTCTACTTTATGTTTATTTGATTTTGCATACTTTGATATTGTTTATGAGCATGGATTATCTGTTGATATCGATGATGAATTATGTTCACAGATGAGTAAATTTGGGTTTTATTTTCTCAATCTCTGAGTAAGGTCCGTATTTCCTTGTTGCCCGACGTACCAATTCTAGTGCTTTTGTGGTTTAGGCCATAAGATTTTAGAATTGAAATGGTGTATGTCACAGCAAAAGATTGAGAAATTAGATATGTGAAGCTGGAGTGTTACTAGACAAGTAAGAGCTTTTGATCAAGGCCTTTCTTTCTTTCTTTTTTTTTTTTTTTGGGGTTTGCAGATCAAAGAGAGAAAGAAAGAGATGGATTGGTGGTTGTCACAGCCAAAGATTGAACTACACGCTCATCTCAATGGTTCCATCAGAGATTCCACACTGCTGTAAGTTTCAGCTTATGCCTTTTCCTGAAGGGGATGCGTTCATACGTCCAAACTTGTGTAATGTATCTCTGTTTAATTGTACATTTTGCTTTGATATATGCCGTTAAATGTTATTTTAATTTGATTCCTTCTTCCCACTTTCCCAAGCTTAATTGTAAATCCGTGATTCATGGTTTTAGTTTTCCTACGAAGTTACATCTATTTCTTTTTCCTGCTTTTCCTTTTGAAAAATTCTAAATTATGTTAACTTTCAAGAATGCTTTTGTTCAACTTCTTTTTTTATGTGTGATGTCATTTTAATTTCTAGAGAACTTGCTAGAAATTTGGGTGAAAAGGGCGATATAATTTTCGAAGACGTGGAGCATGTTATCATGAAAAGTATGCCCACATTCTCATATTTGTTCCAATCTACTGTTTTTTTTTACCAATTTTTACTATTGGTTTGTGTTGTCCTGATTGAGATTGTGATTTTGGTAACTCTTTGAATTTGGAGAGAATTAGTGTGAGATCCCAAGTCCTACGTTGTTCGGGGAGGAGAAGGTGAAGGGCTATATATGTAGGCTTGTGACTCCCGAAGCAACGAAGCCTTTTTGGGGTTAAACCTAAGAGCAAAACCGTGAGGCCCGGTAGGCCAAAGTTGACAATATCGTTGCTGTAGGGAGTTGGGGCATGACAGAATGGTATCAGAGCCGGACCCCGACCGGAAATGTGGGACCTGGGCGGTCGTTGGTGCATGTGGGCGGGCCCGGGATAATGGGTTGACAGGCTACTGGGGCTGGCAGGCTATTGCACAGGGACGTGCAACCCTTGAGGGGAGTGGATTGTGAGATCCCAAGTCTCACATTGCTCGGGAAGAGAAGGTGAAAGGCTATATATGTAGGTTTATAACTCCCTCAAGCAACGAGGCCATTTGGGGTTAAACCTAAGAGCAAAACCGTAAGGCCCGGTAGGCCAAAGCGGACAATATTGTTGCTGTAGGGAGTTGAGGCGTGAAAATTAGACTTCCCTTTAAGTTAAGCTAGACAGCATCAATTAATTCTGCAATTATGTGTTTTATAGGCTTTTTATTGCTATCCATAAACCTTGCCATAATCTGCTTTTGTTTGTGTAGATGACCGTTCTTTATCTGAAGTCTTCAAGCTATTTGATCTAATCCACATTCTTACTACCGACCATACAACAGTGACAAGGATTACCAAAGAAGTATATTCAGTTCTCAGTTCATAAAACTTTTAGGATTGTTGTTATGCAATTTATTGACATTTTACTTTCCCACGGAAATAGGTTGTTGAAGATTTTGCGGCTGAGAACATTGTTTATTTGGAGCTGAGAACCACCCCAAAGGTATTATGTCATAGCTGTGGCTTGTGCCTGTTCAGATTTAGTTTGATACCGGCAACATTGATAAACAAATGCTATGTTTTGTATGTACAGAGGAATGAATCTAAAGGGATGAGCAAAAGGTCTTACATGGAAGCGGTGTTTGATGGTTTAAGAGCTGTTAATTCTGTTGATGTTGCTTTCACTGCTGATATGAGTCCATATAGTTTGGTAAAGTCATCACTTGATACCCAGAATGGGACCCCAAGAAAGAGGATATATGTTCGCTTTCTTCTCAGCATTGATCGTCGTGAGACCACTGCAGCAGCAATGGAAACTGTATGTTTTGGGAATGTGGTGTAAGTTTGTTCAAATGTTTTCCAGTGTATTATGTTTAATCTGTCTGTTTAACTCAATGTATCCTCTGGACAGGTTCAACTGGCACTAGAAATGAGAGATCTAGGGGTAGTTGGTATTGACCTTTCTGGCAACCCCATTGTGGGGAAATGGTGCTTCCTCATATTCAAGGATTCTTAATTTCCTGTTACGATTTCATGGACTACAAATTTATTGTGCACCAATACTTTCCTCCTATATATGGCAGGGACACATTTTTGCCAGCACTAACTTTTGCAAAGGATCAAGGTCTTCTTATTACACTTCATTGTGGAGAGGTGCGTCATGCTTTCCAAGGTCTGGTCCTGATCTGGAAATCATTTTTTCATCCTTATGATGAGACAGTTGACTGGTTTATTTACGTGACTTAGTACATGTAGGTGCCCAATTGTGAGGAGATTCAAGCTATGCTCGATTTTTTCCCCCACAGGATTGGCCATGCTTGTTTCTTTGAAGAGGAAGATTGGAGAAAGTTGAAATCTTCCAAGATCCCGGTTTGATGATTATGTCCATTTATTTGACTTTTTAAATGCTTTCAGTAGGATAGATTTTTTTTTAAGACATTTCAGTTGGATAGATGAAACAATTATTCCAGCAATTGTCTATTCAATGGACACTACTGGAAGATGCCAGGTTAAAAACTGGACAGAGCCAATGGTTCTTTTGTCTTACATGGTTGAGTCAAGTTGTCAGTATTTTTTTCTCAGCGAAGATTACCGGGTTTGATAGTTACTTCCATATCCAAAATAATGGAAACCTTCTCCCATTCTCCCATGCAGAATGACATGGATATATTCTTCTATATAAAGCTTATCAATAACTAATTATATTCTCACAATGGATGCAGGTGGAAATTTGTTTGACATCCAATATCCGGACGGAATCCATATCTTCAATGGACATCCATCATTTTGGTTAGGTCTTCCTCTTATATCTGCAGATGGAGCTTTAAATTTGAAAATGTAATCTAGTGAAGTAATATGAGTGGGAAAAATCAGCAAAATCTTCTATTTCAGAGAAACAATAGAATTATATTTCTGTGTATTAGAAGTCATTTTTTTTTTGTCTTGAAACAAAGCGTCTTCATGTTGCAGCTGATCTCTACCACACAAAACATCCAATAATCCTGTGCACAGATGATGCTGGGGTTTTCTCTACCAGTTTATCCAGGGAGTATATGCTTGCTGCATCTTCATTTGGTATGGATTATGTTTCAGGATATATAGAAACAGATTCTAATCATGCTGATATTTAGCCCTAGTTATTTATTCATCTGTCAATTTTGAAGGTATTGGAAAGAAGGATATGTTTCAGCTGGCAAGGGGTGCAATAGAGTATATATTTGCAGATGATTGTGTCAAGACAAATCTGAGAGAGATTTTTGAATCAGTTGAAAAAGAGCTTGATCTATGAGTTTGCAGAATTGCTGGTTTCTGTCAGAGGAATTGAACTTCTGATTAATGCAATTGCATCGTGGTGGTTGAGGGAGGGGCCTGAGGGGAATAATAATCATTCAAATTTAAACAAATGTCATTTTGTTACTTTAGTTGTCTGATATGGTGTTTAATTTTGCTCTCATCTTGCATTAACCGGCTTGGAACTTGGGAGATGGATACCGACAGCCAAACCATATAGTGATTCAGTGGTATGTGACATAAAGGTATTGCTGTCATGAACTAACAGAGAATTTGTTGAGGTTATCTTATTGACCCTTGAAACATGTAGATGGTAGAAAAAATTTTGAAGTATCCGTAACTCAACAATGATTAGTGAGGCTTTGGTAATTAGTACATGTGGAAGATATGTAAAATTTGAATTATCAGTCACTAGATACCAGAAATTTTTATTATCAGTCACTAGGTACCAATTTTGTAATATGTTAAAAAAGGTTCAACCGAAAAAAAGGAGATATGGAGGATTTGACAAAGTATACTTTCTAAAGGGAATAAACAAAATGGAAAGGAGGGTAACAAAGAGAAAATTTTAATTGGTGGAAGGAGGAATGGATGCTCAAAGGGAAGAAATGCTACGTGTATGTATGCTGAGCATTCCTAGAAAATTTCAATTATTTTGAGATACTAACATTAAGGTTTTGGATGTTTAGAGGAAAGGGGAAGAGAATGTTAAGAAAAGCACTATCTTGTTTGATTGGAACTAGAGACAAGTATTCACGACGAAGATCATTTAAAATATTCTCTTTAAAGGTCAAAATCTTTGTCTTAGGATGGCAATATGGCGGGTTGAATAGGTAACCCTCCTTGCCCTTAACGGTTAGGGTTTGGTATAGCATAGATTGGTTTATGTGTAGTTCAAGGTTTAGCTCAACGCACCCTTGAACATGACCTTAGTGCACTCCTTACCATTAAATTATAAATTATTTATATGTACTCCTTCGTAGGGCAGGTTGCGTTGCCCTAAACCTGCCTTGCTAACGACTTCATAATGGTAGGAGCGAATTTGGTATAACTGAATTGCTTTATAGGGGTTGGTCAGGTTTGTGTAAACCTACCCTGTTGCCACCCCTACTCTCTCTCCTTGGAAAGGTAAAGATTTAGAAAGAAAAGAGAGAAAGACTATTATAACGCCCCGAACTCGGGTCAATGCAAAACCGGCACTCAACCCAAATCCAAAGTACTACTGTAACTCCCCGAATTTGATTCAACAACCAAACCTGGAGAGTTACTTTTGAATTGGGTCTCAGAACTAACTAAACTTTATGTGGAATTAAAAATTTTCATTTATATCAGAGTATAATTGGAAGCATAACATAATTGCTCAATTAATACAATTTAGTTTACAATTACATGATCTTTAATTTGGAATAATCCTAAAACAATATTACAATTCTACCAATGTGCATATTACCCCAATCTTGACAATCTCTCCATGCATACCTGAAAAATAGGTGAAAACGGAAATGAGATTTACATCTCAATAAGTAGCAATGTGCATGCAATTAAACAGTCTAATTTAAGAAATAGTCATGAGGTATTTCGATAAAACAAGGCAAAGGCAGGTATATCAATTTCATGTAAATGTTCCAAGATAAACAATAAAATATAAACAAACAACACATATGACATCACAGGACTCATAAAGCAAGATAAGTCTTTGAACAGACACTCTTTATTGCTATGCCACCATGCGACTTAGAGGCGGAGCTACTATGACCCTCAAATTGGTATATCACTGAGACAAGAGGCGTAGTCCCCGACTTATTGCACACGAAACTAAAAAGTTTGGCATGAACCACCAGCTTGCAGGACCTGAATCAATACATGGAGATGGCCGCTTATCCGCATATACAGGACTCACTAGCGAGGCTTGAAATGACCCTACAGACATGCAGACCCCCAATGCAAACTAACTTGCAAAGGAATCGCGAGCACAGATGGGATTGATCAACCCAAAATAAATACCCCTCCACTATCTAGCTTAGCCTATGGATCTATATACAGCTATCCGCTAAACACCAATCACACAATAAAACAATTTATTTTGATTGCGGTTGATTACCAATACATATGCAATATCCGTAAACCATGATCTCAAATCAATTACCATGACTCAATTTCAAGTGATGTTCATGTATCAATCTCATTAACTCTAAATCAATTCTGTTTGAGAAAGCATCGTCAAAACCACGAATAAATCTCCAAACCAGATTCCATAAATAGTAAAGCATCCAAAACAAGATTATTAAAGTTTTAGACCTGTTATAGTTCACAATCATAAGCATTAGTGAGTTTCCTAAGTCTTGACTAAAAAATCTCTAATTAAATTACCTATTAGTGTTCCACTTCTATATTTGAAACCTAAGGTATAATATTCTGTATTTTCCGTTATCTTTCACTTTCAGCAATTCACCTAGACCCATATTGAATCTTAGGAGTTGGTTCAAATTCCCAAATCGACGTTTAACATAATCTAATCCATTAATTCCAAAATCTTGACATTTAATTCACCCACTTGCAATCATTATTCCAATTTATTCATTTTAATACCAAATTAAATTCCATCAATTCCTATACCTAAATTTAACTCTCATACAGATGTTACAATAATTAAATTACTGGAAAAATTATTAAGCATTAATTTTATACTCAAAATCCCCAATTTTTGGAATTTACTGTTTGGGTCACTCAACATGGTTGCCTAGGCAACCTGCTAGGCGCCCGTACAATTCCGGCAAATTCTACAGGTTTTGCAAATTTCTGATTTTTGAATTGTTTCTTTGGATTTAATTGTTCTAAATTAATTTCGTAGTAATCTAAATCACACCTACAACACCCTACATAACGTCGTGAACCCGAGTCTATGCAAAACTGGCACCAAACCCAAATCCGAAGTGCTACTGGGCCCAAAGCTACTAATTACCAGACATTTAAATTCAAAGAATTCCATTGAATATCAAAGTGCGGAAAATTTAAAACATCGAATTCATCAATAAGCGTGGCTAAATATAATCATCAAACTAACTCATTAATATAAAATCATAATTCTGGTAAATGGGTTTTCTAACACACTTCTCTCTCATAATCATAAAGTATCTATCAAAGTACATCTATATCAACCTCTAAAAGAAAAATCTAAACAATATAAGAATGATCCTTAGCACAGTAATCAACAACTCCCCCTGTGTCACCTCAAGGATGCTCTAACGCGAATCAGCTGAAAACAAAACAAAATAAAGAAAAAAACGGGTGAGATACAAATATCTCAGTAGGTAACACTATGCATGAAAGAAAAACAGTTTATATATAAGAAAAATAACAATGATATCATGCTCGATAAGATAAGCGAGTAATCACGGTCAATAAGATAAACGAGTAATCACGATACAAAACCAACATTAAATCAGTGCTCGAAATAGAGAAAGTTTATTATATAAATTTATTTCAAATAGAAGGACAATGTATTATAAATCACATCCACATGGATTCCAATTTATTTCAATTAGTGTCTTCCCAAGAACAATTCTACATTTTATTCATGTTTCAATAATATTCCATTTTAACAATTCTAATCAAGTCACAACTACATCATTCAATCAAACTCTTATTATTTAAATGAAATCATGTCATTCTTAATTAATTAATAAATAAAACTCACTGTCCAATGGTAGCATACCTCTACTGTAGAATGTCAATCAAATTCTACACATTCATCGATGTCAATCAAATTCTACACAATCATCTCCCATGTAGGATGCAATCACATAGTAATCGCATCTCCCTCACATGATGTAAAATCCCGAACTTTCAACAAATAAATAAATAATAATTAAATATGAATATTTGGAATGTCAATAAATTTGTCAAAATAAATTAGAGAATAAATTTGGGAATTTTGGATGAAATCGAATGCGTAGAGGTAAAAATATTGAGAGAAGGGTATTTCAATCAATTCACATTAATTATTGGTAAATAATTAAATACATTAATTAAAATTGTTATTAGACTTGAGAAATAATAATAGATTTAAGTTGGGGTTTAGATTGCCTATTAATAATGATATTTAAAGCTTAATAATTGGAATAATGGCATATTGGTAATTATGTTTGGTTTGAAGCCTTAAGTCAAAAAGATGAGAATTTTATTGAAGGATATTAATTGTAAATATAGATGATCACACTGATAGTGGAGATCAGGAGTTTGGCGTAGATCTGACTGTTGGATCGTGATAGATCGAGGTGAGAATTCAATAAGTACGAAACGGTGTTCTAATTGGATGATAATCTAATGGGTGATGCATGTGCGTGGCATAGGATCATGGGGTATAAAAGAATAGGGTTTTATACCCTAGAGGAATGCTAAGCATATTTGTCCATCGTATTATATTTGGTTAGGATGATAGACGGCCGAAGGAGAAAAACAAAAGGGAGAAAGAGACCGAAAGAGAGACCAGCGACTGGAAGAGAAGAAGAAAAAGAAGGAGAGAGAGAGAGAGAGAGAGAGAGAGAGAGAGAGAGAGAGAGAGAGAGAGAGAGTTGATCGCTGATTTCTTTGCATCCTTAAGGTACTCTGCATCTGGGAAGAGAAGAAGAAGTTGTTGGTCAGAAGAGGAAGAAGGATCGCACGAACAGAGGTAGGTAGCACTGTTTTTACGATTGTTTTCGTATTAGTCATTTGTCTAATCTCTATTGCATGTTTATATATTGTAGAAATATGTATTTAGCTTGACATCAACATTATATGTATCTTAAAAACGCTTTGAACATGAAAAATTGGATTTTGATGATCGGTTAGACGTTTTTGGGAGACCGCTGACCTCTCTGTGCTTGGCGCTCCTATGCTAGTACAAATAATTTAGATTGCCGTCGACCGCTTACTGACGAGCAGTCGGCAATCAATTTATAACTGCCACTGACTCTAGACCACCTAGGTGATCCTAAGCAATCCTGAGTGCTCTAACCAGAAAATGCAATTTTTCGTATATTTAATCCCTGATTCAATTCCGAACTAATTTTAATCAATTTTAACCATTAAATAAGGTGTTTTAAGACCAATTTAAATTACTAATTACCTGTATTACACAAAAATAGTTAGAGAATTATTTTAGGTAATAAGTTGCCTAAACTTGATCTTAAATAAGAAATTCTAAGTTTAATGCAGATAAACCTTTATAAATTAGAATAATTAAATAAGAGACATTAATTTATATATCAGCAACCAGATTTCTACAAGTAGAAACTTTAAAACAAAAACTACCTTACAGATATTGGAGAAAGGACCCTATATACCTTTAAGCCTCATTAGTTAATTGAATTGGTCTACTCTAAGTTTCTCTATAAAAATAACAAGTACCTTATTATATTATGTCACCACCCCTAAATTCTATCTGAACTTCTTATTAAATAGCAAGAACCATATTATCCCTAAACTTACGTAAATAGCAAGTATCTTATTACCCCTAAACTTTATTCTCTAAATTACTTTATAACTTTACATAACCTTTAATTATCACATAACTAAACCGGGCCATTGTGATTACAAACTAATGAACTGAATTTGGAACAAGACTTTGGATTAATGATTGAAACATGAATCAACAACGTTATAAACAACAATGAAATACAGATTTCTGATATAATGGCTTGGTGGCCAGTTTTATTGATAACCTACTTGGTGGCAGAGATACATTTATATTACCTGCTTGGTGGCGGAGACCCTAATTCGCTTGGTGGCGGAGACCCTAACCCGCTGGGTGGCAAAGATTTTACTCGCTTGGTGGCGGAGACATTACCTCCTGTGGGGCAGATGTATTTCCGATGGATTGCATCCTACAGGAGAGGTACCTCATGTGGGGGAGATGTGATTATACGTGATTGCATCCCACATGAAGGATGGGTGTGTGAGTTACCACTGGAAGGTGAGGAAGCTATCTCCAACGGTAGGGGTAGATGCTATGTGTTCACATCCTGTGGTAGAGTTATGCTGTTTCCTGCAGGGGGTACCTGTAGTCTGAGAGATGTGCATTCTCCTGCGGAGCATGTGTGGTTACTATGTGTTTACGTTATGCGATAGAGGTAGGCTATTACCTGAAAGTTGACTTTTATTACTGATATAATGATTGATTCTCTAATTGATGGATTGTTTTAGACGTATCTGATAACATTGTTTATTTAAAAGGAAATATTGAAAAGTCATAATTGAACAGAACTACTATGATTTAATGTGAACTGCTAAAATGGAATATTATAGAATCATGAATAGAATGTAGAATTGTTCTTAGGAAGACACTAATTGAAATAAATCAGAAACCATGGGGATGTGAGTTATAATACATTGTCCTCTAAATTGAAATGAAATGCACATGATTAATTTCCTTTAATTCGGACATTGATTCAATGTTTGTTTTGTATCGAGATTATTCGTTTATCTTATTGACCGTAATTACTCGTTTATTTTACCGAGCATGAAACCACTGTTATTTTATATATATATATATATATATAAATGGTTCTTCCTCATGCATGTGTTACCTATTGAGATATTTGTATCTCACCCTTACTTCATATTCTATTTTTCAAGTCATCTTGGAGAGGACGACACGGGTTAGACTGATAATTGGCTTGAAGTCTAGAAAATTCCTAAAGACAAGAGTAGGACATTTTATATAGTTGTATTTATTTTCTTGGATTCATAATAGATGACCTAGTAGGTTTTAAGAGTAGTTAAATTGTAGTTGCCTTCCATTTGATTAATTGATGTAATAGAAAGATTTAGATTCTAATGAATGTTTTAAGCTTCCTAGCACTCTGATAAATCATAGTTCTTTATTTCACTATTTTTTGAGCTGATTGTAATGTACCACCAGTTAATGCCTTGATCCGAGTCAAAAAATATAAATAAATAAAGACCCGGATTTGGGGCATTACACATGAGGTAACACATCTCTCCCGCAGGAGGTAATCACATATCTCCAATGTGGAATGCAATCCAATCTAGATTACATCTCCCCCAACAGGAGGTCACATCTCACCCGCAGGTGGTAATCACATATTTCCCATGTAGGATGCAATCCAATCAGAACTACATCTCCCCCAGCAGGAGGTCACATCTCACCTGAAAGGGGTAATCACATATCTTCCCTATGGGATGAAATCCAATCCGGATTACATCTCCCCCAATGGGAGGTCACATCTCACCCGCAGGTGGTAATCACATATCTCATCCGCAGATGGTAACAATTCTCCTTTTGCCAACATGGCATTTAATCCACAATCCGAATTATATTTATATGTAAAATAGTTTGTTCCTAACCATTCGATGTTCCAAAACCTTGTTCCAAATTCTGTTCATCAGTTTAATAATCATAATATTTCAGTCACAATCAGAAAAGTTTGCTCATGTGATAACCCAATTCAGTGCCAGACAGGTATTTAATAATACAGGAAATTGGATGTATAACACACACGCTAAAGTCCGGTTCTAGTGATGTAATAATTAATGTAATATAAAATTTAATTGTTTAATAATAATAGTGGGGTCGATTAAAGTAATAAGAATTATTTAAATTTTTGTGATAATCTAATAAAGTAAACAAAAGTAATTGCTATTTAGTGGAGGAAAATTAAAGTAATCAATTTAATTAAAGTTTGGTAATATATAATAAAGTAAACAAAAGTTATTAAGTTTTAGTGTTAGTTAGTAAAAAAATTATTAAATTTTAGTGTTAGTCAATAAAGTAAACTAAATTATTAATTTTTAGTCATGTAATGATTACTACTTCTTTAGAGTTGTCGCCTAGAGTGGTCACCCAGCACATTGACTGGGCGACTTCTCTCAAAAATTTTCATAATTTGGTCGCCCAGCCCTGGTCAGCTAGGCGACCTAGCTCGGCGGCTGTGTTAATTAAAACGACAATTTTTAATAAATGGGCGCTCAGGGGATTAATAGGCGACCAACCCATTACACAGTCGCCTAGCCCATCGCTTAGGTGATGGCTGGGCGACCTAAGATTTTTGTGAATTCCATATATACATACCCACGATTGCCTAGGCGATCGTGCTAGGCGCTGATATGACAGTGGCAAAACCGAAGATTAAACACTGTGATTTCTCAATATCAAGAAACAACTACATATATAATCAATCACAATACAATAATACATACATATACATGTGACTAAATCATGCAATACGATCAAAGCGCGAAGAAACAAAAGATCTCAACAAAACGGGGTGTGTTACCTACCTCTGATCGATCACAACTCTTTCCTTATTCCTCTGCTCTTACGGTTAGCCTTGATCTCTTCTCCTACAGCAACACGGGCTCCTTCTGGATGCCGCACTCGCGATCGAAAACCTTCGGTCTCCTTCTTCTCTTCCCTCTCTCGGTTTCTCTTTTCTTTTTCAGCCATAACTCCCCACAATACGAGAGAAATGAATGTAGGGATACGTTTTGCCCGTATACCCTATTAAACCCTAATTTTTTTAATCCCCCGATTCCAAACATCTCCCTACTATCAAGTCATATACTTATCCACCAATCAGATTAAAAATAACCTTTAATCCATACTTACCTTGATATATCACGATCCAACGGTTAGATCTGCTTCATCTTTTGGATCTCCTCCTCCTACATGATCATCTATATAACCCAATAATAGATTTTTTTTTAAAAATCACATTAAATTGAAATTTTTGGAAATTTCGGGGTCTTACACCCTAGATTTATTTGTATCAATTAATTGCCATTCTTTGGTCATCTACAAAATCAAATCCACATTCAAAGATACTTTTATGCTTTTCCTCAAGAACATCAAAACTCATCGATGAAAACCAAACGTATCCTTGTAAATATATTTTTGTCGAATCAAATCAATCAGGAATAAATCAAAAACACAGAAACCATGCAATTCCTTCAGTTTTCAAGTGATTGCTACTTGCCTTATTATGCAAAAATTCATCTTTTCTTGAATCCCGCATTGAATCCGATTTTCTATTCTTTATTGCAGCAACCTAGAGTTCTCCAAACAAAATCTCCACCGTTTAGATTGTAGTCCTACCAGTCATGAACAAAACCTCCAAATTTGAGGTCGATCCAATGGTTGGATTTCTCCTGATCTAAGTTTGATGGTCGCTGGTCGGAGGTTTCAGCAACAGCCCTTATTCCAAAATCTTTTATCTTCTTCCCTTTCGCTTTTACTATTTTGCTCTACATGAATTTTCCCTCTTTTCTCTCATTTCCTCCCTCTTTAGTTTGATTAGAAGAAACCCTATGCTAGCTTTAATGACTTGCTTAAATAGACAAGCCTTAGAGGAGTTTAATTAGGATTAGGAAACCTTCTAATTAATTCCTACTTTCTCTCATCCTTCTAATTTTCTTTAAGTATTTTCCCTATTAAGTCCCTTACTAAATAAACTCCTTCCTTAGTCCAATTCTCGTCCATAATATATTTTTAATTCCAAATATTACCTAAACACCCAATTAAGTTACTTTCTCTCCAAATTAAGGCCACTAATGAAGTATAATTACCCAATTTTCATTTTTTCCATTCTTTTATGCTATAATTATTACTGTTTAACTTCAAACTGAACCTAATAAGTTTTAAACTTCTATTTTCCAATTCTTTAACTTATTTGATAATTTAGTTCATCAATTGCCCATTAGGAAATTACTACAGTACCCTTTTCTTCTTCTAAATTGATTTCCTTTGAAAATTCACTTTTCTTTACGAATTATTATTTATTTGAATTATCAATCCTCTAAATTTTATTCTTTTATTTCCACTATACTCAAACCCTTATTTTCTTTTATATATTTATGCTTTTATTATTATCCAAAAATTTGGGATTTTACAAATATACCTTCCTTTAATACTCTTAAAGAAAGGAGAAAAAGATAACATAGCTTCCTTTGATACTCTTTAATTTAATTACTTTCTGTGTTAGCTTTTATATATATACTGCTAATAAAAGCACGAACTACCTTGAGTACTTTTTTATTTTATTTTTATCCAAAATACCTCTTAAAGAAATCTAAAAAAATGGAAAGAGAGTCCTTCCATGGAATAACATTTTTTTCTAATAAAAATATTTGTTAACTCATCATTTTTATTGTTTCTGTAAGATCCTGGATTTTTAAGTAAATTTTAATTAAGAGTAAATAAAGATTAAAGAATTTAATTAGATTAATTGGATTAAAATTTTAAAAGAAATAAATGGTTTGATTTGTTTCAGGTTAGTTGGTTCGAGTTTGAATTGATTGGATCGGTTCATTTCGAGTGAACCGGTTTGCGTGATTGAGTTCAGTTTAGTTGGTTGGGTGTAAATCGGTTTAATTGATTTGGTGGTTTAGTGGGTTAGGCGGTTTAGTCGGGTTCGGCTTAATTGTTTGATTTAGTGGTAAAATGGGTTGATTGATTTAAATTGATTTAGGTTTGGGTGGTTGGGTCGGTTCAATTTCATTGAACCGGTTTAATTATTTAATGAAATTATATATATATATATATATAAGATGAAAGAACCCGTAGGTTCTTTCATTTTGGTCGTTGAGGGTTGGAGAGAAAAAAAGAAAACGCAGAGAAGAAGGAAAGAAGAAAGGAGAAGAGAGAGAAGGTTTCTAGCTTGGGTTCGCGCACCTACATGTAAGTAGCACCTTTCCAACTATTTCTACGTGAAGAAATCGAAGTTTAAACGAGATATACATGTTATTGTGTTTTTCTATGATTTTTGGAATTTCTGTCGATTGATTCGAGTTGAAGCATGTTTAGGGTTTAAAACTTGTTTGATTTTGATTCTAGAGTGTTTTAGGATGTTTTTGGGTGTGTTTGAGTTGAAAGAAAATGAATTTGATAGTTGGATTTTGATAAAATCAAAAATCGGAACGAACTACGTTCGTTCGTGCAAGTTTTTGTATGGCGCCCGAGGGGTCAGGTAGGCACCCGGTAGGCGCCCATTGTACAGAAAAAAATTTGGGTAAGCGCTCAAACCCAGAAAAATGCCGTTTTCAGCATTTTAAGCAGTTTTTCACCGTGGAACTAGTTTTTATTGATTGTAAACCATGTATAAACAATTTTAGGTGTATAGAAACTTCTCCTACCTAGTTTACCTCGGCATTAATATAATTTGCTTTGCGGTTACGTTTTACGTAAATTGATATTGATTTGTTATTTAAAAGTGAATTTGCTGGTTGGATAATTTGTTGAGATTTTGAATTTGAGAGTGAAGTTGAGGCTTCCTGTTACTTTGAAAAGGGCCGAGGGCCTATGGTTTGATGTTCTGTGGACTGGGATTGTAGTTCACCTCGATTGGGGATTGTGGGCTATTGTCCACCCTAGCTAGGGGTCGTGAACTTGCAGGTATGGGTGGATTGCAGTTCACCTCAGATGGGGATCGTGGGCTGTTGTCCACCCCAGCTGGGGATCGTGAACTTGTAGGTATGGATATTTATGGGTAGTGAACTTAAATTCACCCCTGAAGCTTAGAACAATGACATTGTTTAATCGTGGTTGGATTTCATGAGCTTATACGGAGATTTGTATTAGTATAATGAATGGTTTCTTCGTATGATTTGGGAAGTGGACGGGGAATTCCACTTGGCATGTGCTATGAATAAGCAGCATTGAGGGGGACTTTGCTTGGCCTAGCCTCATTGGGCAGCGTTGAGGGGCACTCTGTTGATCGTGATTCGTTAGGCAGCGTAGAGGGGCACTCCGCCTGACCTTGATTTATCAGACAGCGTAGAGGAGCACTCCACTAGACCTTGAATCTTGGTTAGAGGGTAGAGGGTGATTATCTCAATTTACAAAATTTTTATGCTGATATCGTATTTTGGATTAATCCAATTTTTATATGTTTATTATTATGATTTGAATAGTGAAATTATGGTTTAAATGCGAATGAACTGCTTCTTTATATTTGAACTGTTTTTAGCATGAATTTGATGGGGTTTGATCGTATTGTATTTAAGCATGTTATTTATTATCTAAAAGTTGCATAAACTGTTTCTTATCATGCATTGTGCTACTTACTGAGACGTTAGTCTCACGTGTGTTTTATATTTACCGGATTTGTTTTCAGATTCGCTTAGTGAGCCACGTACGGGGGCAGATATTGAGGGTAAGCTTGAGTACAAGCCAGGGAACTACTACTACCTATAGTAGGATACTTTTAATGATGTTGTATTCTATTTTGGGGAATTGTAAATGGAATGTAAATATTATTTTGGACTTAGAAACTTGAGAGCTACCTTGAGAAGATCACCTTTGTATATGAATGATCCTGTGAAAAACACTGAGGGTGAGATTATAGCTGTCTTTTTGGATTTTCAGATATCATGTTTGGAGATTATGATTCAGGTGATTATTTTGTTATATGGAAAATTTTATTCCATGCTTCATTAGTCATGCACTCTGATGATTACTTTGTAATTGCCGAGGATTAATTGTGTTAATCAGGTTCTATTGGGCCCATAAGTAGGTCTCGAGGATGGGTTGGTGCTATGATAGGGTAGACCCGGATCTGGGGCACTACAGTTTCCATGTTGAAGAATTAATATATTTTTCTTTCCAAATCATATGCACTAAATAGGCCTTAACCAATATCCATATATGAAAAATCTTAAAAGTGAAAAAAAAAATAACACTTCAAATACATTCTAAAATAACAATTAAGAATGTATAGAAAAATTTTTAAAATAATTTTAATTCAAAATTCTTTCATAATGTAAATTTAAAATCCCATATTTTATTAATAAAATAATTGTGACATATAAATAAATTAATTAAAGTTATTAATAATGTAGGGGATGAGGAATTGGTTCAACCCAAAGAATTGCAAGGTGACCCGGAGAACTTGGAAAGCTAATATAAGGTGAGGTATGATCTAATATTAGGTTAGAATTTAATAATAATTATTATTAGTGTTGTGGTTGATCTAATTAAATAATGATAACAAAAAAAAAGAAGAGGAAGGATTCTAAGTGGTCAAACCCCCACTAGAGAAGGTGAGGTCGACCCAGACCAAACTTGATTTAAGAATAAGTGTTTTGGTTTGAAGAGTGTGAAGGGTAAGACAATAAAAAGGGTGGATATTAGGGTTAAAATATTAATATGGGCAAAAGAGTAAAAATAAATAAATAAATAAACAAAACACCTTTAGCATGCGACTGTTCATGTCCAAAGAAGAAGTGAACAGCCGTCACTTCTCTTCTCCCCTATACGTGTGTTTCAACCCTAATCTTCTAGCACTCTTGGAATAGATCAGAAGAAGGAGAAACAAGAGAGATTTTGTTCAGATTTAAGGTAAGAAACGATTGATTTATGGTTTCGTTTAGTTTGAAGATTTCTAAGTTCTGAATGTTGAACTCGTACGTTTAAGGGAGATTGCTGAGTTTGTTTGGAACTATTTCGGGGTGATTTACAGTGCTGTTAGAGAAGTATTTGATCTCAGAAAAAAGTAAGTAGTCCCTTCAACGTGCATAAACAGAATTTTCGCCAGTTATTAGATGAATAAGATTAATCGTGTGTTTACAGGTTGTTTGTGAATTATCTGGTGTGTGAATGCTTAGTTTTAATGTCTGTGATTGTTTGAAATGGTTTAGAATGATTTGATGGTAAATTCCCATGATTAGAAATGATTTCTGAAGAGTATATTGTAGATTACAGTCCTTTATAGATTTTGTCCAAGCATGTTTTTCATGGATTATCTTGAATTATTTGATCTGTAAATGAGGTTTTAATTGTTCTAAACTATCCTAACATGTCTATATTATGATTTCAAATGATTTCGAAATGCTTTGTTGCATTGGATGAAGAGATTTGGATTTTTTTTATTTAATTACGCAACTTTTCAGAAATTTCAGAAAACTGAATTTTTCAACGAACGCCTGATTTACCGCTCGAGCGCCCAAGTAATCAAATTTCAGAAAACGAACGCCCGAATCGTCGCTCGAGCGCATTGTAAAAAACCCCAAACCCAGGTCAATGCAAACCAGCACTTGACCCAAATCCGGTTCGCTACTGTAACAACCCGAATCCAGCTCAACAACCGAATTCGAGATGCTACTGGCCCATATCAAACAATCACCAATAATAAAATATACTAAAGGATTAAATAATCCATTTATCAACAACTATCATAGTGCAGAAACATCAATGTGTGGAAAGGTAGCCTAACATCCTCATAAATATGAAATAAAATAAAACCATCCAACTCAATAGCATCAAGTCTGGTATCAAAGGGTACTAAAACTCTCAATCTCTCAGATACATCAAAACCAATACAAATTAGATAAACTGTCAAATAGTCTCATGAAATCCTCTCTCCTCAACCTCAAATCAAGTCAGGATAATAAAACTCCTCCGGCGTATAGTCAACAAGATCACCCTGGAAATCACCACTATGATCCCCCTCTCGCGTATCTACTGAAAAATAAGATAAAGAAGTAAGGTGAGATATGAATATCTCAATAGGTAACACATGCATGCTATAAACAGTTCATATATACAAAAGTAGATGTTCATGCACGATTAAGCAGTTTCGAGTAAACAGATCATGACGATCATGGAATACAAAACAACTTATAAAACAGTTTAAGTATCAGTGAACAATATCCTATATATCACAGATCATGATTCAGAAATCAACAACATAATCCAATATAAAATCGGGATGTACTAAACAGTCATATCCAGCCATAGCATCCAATACATGCGTCCAGCATGTGAACAGTATCAAAAGTAAGTTTTTGTGATATCAGTATCATTGTAGGACTCACAAAGAAAAATACACCTCTGAGATGACTTTTAACCATATGCTATTACCACCGTGCGGCTTAAGGGCGACGCTACTAATGATACTTAAACCTGTGAACATCACCTTAGATAAGAGTCATAGTCATCGACTTATTGCACACGACTCAACAGAGTTGGCATGAACCAGCAGCATGTAGCACCAAAATCAATACATGGAGATGGTCGCTTATCCACATGTACAGGGAATCACCAGCGGAGCACCGAGGTGTCCCTCAAGACATAGGACCCTCAAGAGCAACCCAACTTGCAAAGGAAGCGCGTTCACACAAATGAGTAACTCAACCCAAATGACATATCTCTTAGCTAACTAGCCAAAACTATGGATCCATAACCAGCTATACCCACTAGACACCAAAAATCCCTAAGGACTAATATTTCTGTAAGTAATAGTGCCTTGCGGCATATAAAGGTTAAATATGTAATTTCTCCCAATATCGGGTTAACTGGGTTCAAAATATGATCTGGAAAATCCTTTATGTAATAATCTGGTTGATATTATAATTTAAGATGTCCCTTAGTTGAATATTTCAATTTATAGGTCTTTTTGCCATAAAAACACAATTTCACTAATTAACTACAAAACTTGGCTACTAATACCCTAAATATCTTCCTATTTTTATTTCTTTGCAAACCAGGTGTTTGGTAAGTTAATTTGGTCTTAAAACATCTTAATTAATGATTAAAATTGACTAAAAATAGTTTGGAATTGAAATAGGAATTACATTTCGAAAATTTGGATTTTTCTGCGCAGAGCACCGAGGATCGCCTAGGGTGGTCTAGAGTCAGCAGTAGTTATAAATTAATCGCCGACTGCTCGTCAGTAAGTGGTTAACGGTGGTCTAAATTATTTGTACTAGCGCCTAGGATCACCAAGCATAGAGAGGTCGGCGGTCTCCCAAAAACGTCAAACCGATCATCAAAAATTCGATTTTTCATGTTCAAAGCGTTTCTAAGATACATATAATGTTGATATCAAGCTAAATACATATTTCTACAACATATAAACATGCAATAGAGATTAAACAAACGACTAATACAAAAACAATCGTGAAAATAGTGCTACCTACCTCTGTTCTGCGATTTCTCTCCTTCTCCTCTAAACAACAACAACACCGACACTAAACAAAGATCTAGAGATGAAGACTCAGGCAAAACTCTCCCTTTTCCTTCTTCTTTTCTTCTTCTTCTCCTCCTCCTTCCTTCGCTGGTCGCTCTCGGTCATGCGTTTTCTCTCTTGCGGCTGTTGAGTTTGAAGACAATACGATTAGAATACTCTCCGTATTCTACTAGGTTAATTCCACTTATTTATATACCTACTATCCCACGCAACTCACTTACATAATACTCGATGCACACCGCCCAATCAAAATACACCAGAACTAAAATATTGATCATACCTCGATATCTCACGATCAGACGGTCGGATCTGCACCAAACTCCTAATCTCCACTAATTACGACATCTCTTACAATAATAAATTATTCCCATCAAATATAATTCACAAGAATATTATTTATTAATTTATTTTATTAATTAGGAAAAATTCGGGGTCTTACACGCATGCTTGAGCGGCCAACTTTTAAAACCAAGTTTTCAACTGCCGCCCGCACGAGAGCCCGACGCCGCTCGAGTGCCCATGACAGATTTCTTGTATTTTTCCAATTTGCCTAGTTTTTCACTATAAAAATGTTTTATTCATTCCCAACCCATGTACCAATAGGATTAGAGCGTTTAGAGATTGTTTGCATTGGCCGATAATTAAAATGAATTTTTATAGAGATTTTGGGTATGTTCTACTGAAATGGCTTTTAACTGAGTTTATCGTTCCAAAATTTTCCCTCTTAAACAAAACTTGATTTTAAGAGTTCCTACACTTGTATTTGGATTGTCCGAACATGTTTTGTGCATCAAATGATTCGATACACACTCAGAATATAGTTGCCTATTGAAACCGTGATTTTGGACATACATTTTGATTCCACGTATGTGGGTTTTTTTTATCACGATTGTGATTAGGCTATTGCCTATATTGTTTATTCCGCTATTGCGGATTATGTCTCTGACACGTATGTGTCTCCTCGTGTGTGGCTATCTTTGAAGTATGTCCATTACTTGGTCTTGGTTTTCCACCGTTGAGTGGGTTTAGCACTTACATAGATCCATAGAGTAGCTAGTAAGTGAAATATCTTCTAGAGTGGTTTGAATTCTGTGTCATAGGCATTCCATCATCTTGAGGGTGGTACCGCTCCTGGATTGGTCGATACGTTACCCACTCCTGGATTGGTTGGGCCGTACATGCTAACTCACTCTGGTATCGGTTGAGTACTTCTGCCTAGCGTTGAATAACCTGTCCAAGATCGGCTGGTCCGCTTATAAGTCGGTTAGGTAGCATATTGGCATAGTCTACGATCTATTTTTGATATTCTATTTCATGAGTCCCATGAGACTAATTGTTTTGTTACACCATTTTAATTATATATCATTGTGTTTTGTATTTATAGTGGTTAGTCTGATTAATCCTATGCATATCTTTAAATTGTTAAAATTCATTTGCATGATTACTTACTGAGGTGTTGTTTCTCACATATTCGTTTTATCTGTTTTGTTTTCAAATACTCTTAGAGAGGACGCTGCGGGGGTAGACACTCCTGGGGATCTTTCTGATTATCAGGAAGAAGACTATTATTTTCCTGTGTAGGTTCAAGGGATTTTACTTTGGATGATTTAGTTTATTTGATGGATGTATTGAACCATTTCTATTCTAGTTGACCCATCCAGACTTAGTTTGATGGATTATGTATCGAATGATTACATTTTTCATTCCACGCTCATTTGAAGAATTTATTATTGTTGTCGCACTCTGATTATAAACAGGAATTGTTTAAGTCTGAATTAGCTTTATCTGGGTTTTTTTTTCTAACGTTCAAGGTTTGGGTTTATGATTTTTAAATAAACCTAGATTTGGGGCGTTACAGTAAAATTCTCTTAGTATATTAAAATCAATCTGAAGAAATTAATTAAGTATTATAATTTTATCCTATCATGAACTACACATTTTTATAGCAAAAAATATGTACTTTATTTAGGATTCTTAATTATTTGAACAAATATTAAAGAAAAGGTACAAAGAGAATTCTACTATGATAACACAACTATTTTCCTTATTTTCTTATAAAATAATATATTTATAAAATTTGTCACTTTTTTTACACTCGTAGCACTAATATATATTTATTTTCAAATCACAGGCACATAAATAGAGCCTTAACCAATATACATACATAGAAAAACATAAAAGGTTTATATGAACCGATATGAATAATCACACTTCTAGTTAATTAAATGGAAAAAAACTCATGCGTGTAACCTCTGATCCCACTAGCAATGATATGTTAGGAATCAAACGTGATTCTTAGAGATCGTGAGAAGCAAAAAAACGATAGAAAGAATCAAACAAGAAGAAGACAAAGATTTTACATGGTTCACCCCAGAACAAGGCTACGTTCATGGCCGCCGGTTTTGTTTCACTATCTTTTTTCGAATGGTAAAAGCTTAAAAGGAGAAAACAACAAGGGAAATACTGGATCAGTATGATCAGGCTCCACACAACTCAACAATCTCCTACTTGGAGACAGATCTCATCCAAGTTCTTAAGCTTCATATCCTCAAAGAAATATAGCTAAAACAGACCAGTGACAATGATCCCAATCATCAAGTTCCCAAACCAACTGAAGCTATGCATAGCTTTAGTTTGTCAGAAGTGACTGTCTTGGTTAAGATATCTACTGGATTTTCACTTTCTAGAATCTTCTCAAGAGCCAATACTTTATCTTCTAAGAGAGACCAAATGAAATGGTACCTCAACTGTATGTGCTTCATTCTTGAATTAAATATTGGATTTTTGGCAAGATGGATGGCACTCCGACTATCACTATACAGAACACTATTGTCCTGCCCCTTTCCCAATTCAATTAAAAAACCTTGTGTGCGCACGTTGCGAGAACGCCACACCACGGGGCACATAGGAGTGCATGCCTCCTTTTGGGTAAATCAGGATAATCGAAGTTGCCACTGCCTGATGGGGTGCATGCAGACACCTGGGGCCTAGGTTTGTATATTAGGCTGGTCTGCGGCTTGAGATTCTAGCTAAGGTCTCGGTTACGGTCCAGGGAAGTCCTAAAACACCCTGGTCCGCCCCATCGATTGACGGGTCCCACGGGTTTCCTGGTTCGAGTCAACTTTGTTTTTGGTCTCACCCAATTTCTATTCAAATATGCAATTCTAGTTAAGTCTGTGGGGACCACCTGAGTGGTGTGGGTCCCCTTTTATTTGGTTTTATCTTGCTTTATTTAAGTGATCTGCGTCTAACTGGGTGGGCCCCATTGGAAGGCCCACGGATCCCTTGGTAGACTAAGATTAGTCCACATGTTCCCTTGTTGAGCTTCTACCTAACCCTAAAAAGCCCTTTGGGTTTTGGCAAATTTTGCTTGCTTTTATTTAGGGTTTAAGTCAAAAGATAATTAAAATTTATTCATGGTGGGCCTGGATGGTCTATGGGCCCATTGGGTAAGCCACACAATGGTTGCCTTGAGATTTGGTTATCTTGGTTTAGTTCTCCTCTAGTTGGGCTAGGAATGGGCTTGGGGCCCATGTCCTAGGCTTGGGCTTGAAAGCCCAAAGGCTTTGCAAGATAGGGTCTTGGATCCCTTCCTTCGTATGGTTAAATGGGCTTTCCTTAATGAAGGAAATAGGGCCCGATAGGCCTAAGCCCCGGTCACGGCCAAATCATCTAATCCTAAGCCATCATGCATTCCTTTGGGCTTTTACTGGGCCTCCATGGAGTGTGGCTGTGAGACATGGGAAAAATCACCGGAATGATCATCCCTCCGTCAACACACGGGGATCGACGCAAAAGTGGGAGAGTCGCCACCATTCATGATTTTGGGGTGAGAATGGACACCAAAAGATCAAAAATAGGCAAAAATAGCCAAAAGACAAATTCTAGGATAAAAATAACCCTACTTGAAAAACAAATCCAGAGATGGGTAAGGGGATTAGATTATGAACGGGGGAAGGTGTTAGGCACCCCCATTCATCCACACGAAGTGGTAGCCAAGTGTATGTTCATGCATAAAGAAAGTAAGAAAGCTTGCTAAACATCATGAAAAACCTTGAAATATGAACAATGTATGATATTTCCACATGAAGATCTAAATGGATTCTAGATCCTCTCTCATGTCAATATCATTTCTGGAATATCTCAAAAGATAGAAATCCAAATCTCAAGTTGCTTAAAACCAAGTTAAATCAAACCCGGAAAATTCCGTAAAAAGTATACCATTTGCCTTGAAATCATTCAAATCCAATTCTAAATTGAACCAAACCAAATCCATTTGAAAGATTAGGGTAAATAAGGGTCTAATACAAAATTTCACTTCATTCCGATGAGAAATCTAGGAGTTATGCTCCTTTGAAGTTGCTGCTGGGGATTTTTAAAAGTGGTAAGTGGGCAACTTTGGAAAATTGTCTAGAAACATCCACTACATAAAAGTCCACGAAATTTGGTGTGATTGAAGTATGTAGGGCCATCTTTCGAAAGAAACTAGCCTCATACAAAAATCCCTTCGGATGTGCCTTGGGTGGTCTCCCGAACAGGCCCCGAAGATCACAGATTTACCCAGAAAAGTACAAATGAACAGTTCTGAGTAAATCGGCTACCAATAATTCAAATGGAATCCAAAAATTATGAAACCAACTGGATTTGAAAATAGACTCATAAAGGAGTACTCAGAAACAAAAATCACTCGAATCGGACTTAAAACGAACACATGGCGGTCCGTCGAAGTGACAAGTTTTGTATTTGAACCTGAACTGTCCACTTAACTTCGACAGAGAGGTGTCAAAAATCCGCTAGATAGAAATTTTTGAAATTTGCTGGACATAAACTAGACAGCCTCACCTTTCCCATGGTTCTAGAATCGCCCCAAAATTCATCCGGATGATGAAGTTATGGGCGTCCGAAGTAAGGGTACAGGTGCTGTCAAGCTAAGCCATTTTTGAGTAAAACCAAATCCGAAAATTGATAAAAATGTGTGATTCGTGCAAGATGAACACAAATACTTTAAAAATCATCCAAATGGCATTCCAGAATTGATTGAGGCCATTTATTTGAGATTTATCACAATAAATGCAATAAACCCCAAATATGAGCCTATCCCGCCAAAATAGTGATATGTATGTGCAAGTGTAAAAAAAAAACCAAACAAGATCAATAGCATGCATACATATTCATCCAAATAGGGTTCTAAGACAGCCTAGGGTTCCGTTCAATTATCGTTTCCCTTTGTTCTCTCTCCCCGTTAAACACGGTTCTTCAAGATAATCAAGGGTACTTTGAATATGGAATGGTTTACAATCAATCAAAAAGGCCTTATGCTACATGGGTTCTAGCACTAGGGTCAATCCCTAGTCTCGTTTCTCCTAGATCCGCCTTCACGTTTTACGGCTAGGGGAGTCTTGAGATACTTTGAGCCGGGGAAGGATTTCCACACATACAAACAAGGCTTTACGCTACAGAAAGGTAGAAGAAGAGATCTAGATCTAGGAATGTAAAAACAGAAAATAAAAAGAAAAGTTGAGGCTTACCTGAGTTCTGGAGGCGATTCCGCAGCGGTTTTCTTCTTCTCTTGGAGTTCTTCTTTGCGAGAATTCAAAACAAGAGTTCAGTGCCCATTTGCTTGAGGAGGAGCCTCCTATTTATAGGCAAAGGCTAGGGTTAGGGTTGGTGAGAATGGTAGACAAAACATAATGTCTATAGCCCACCAACCTTAACCCTAAGGCTATTTCCGAGATTTCCCCTCATTTAATGAGGGATATGATGGTAAAAGTGAAAAACTCTCGGAAAACCCTAATTTTGAGCAAAACTTGCGTATCCGGCATGTCAGGCCGGATACACAAGTACCTTAATGTATCCGGTCTATGATGCCGGATACACTGAGGTCTACTTGTATCCGGCATGTTCCACCGGATACAAAGAAAGACACTTGTATCCGGCCTGAGTTGCCGGATACAAGGGAAAAAGCCTTTTTTTTGAATTTTAACACAGGCAATACTTATTTACATGTAATATCGTTTAAGTAAATGTCCTCGTATTTTTTAATCTCCATTTACTTAAGATATTACATGTAAATAAGCAAACACCCCCCCCCCCCCCCCCATTTGAATCCATTAAAAATAGTTCCAGACCCAAATTCCAAGTGAATAAAAAGTCAACTTTTCAGTTCTAGGCAAAATTCCGATTTTTCAGGTCTGGAAAAAAAGGTTCAATATGTTAAAACCAAGGTATTCGCCAAGATTTAAAATCTCAAAAAATTCTTTTATGCAATAACATGGCTAAAAACCTGATTACCGGGAAAAATTATCTTGAAATCTGGCTTTAAAAAATATTTCATTTTCTGGGGTCAAAAGTCAACAAAATTCAACCGGAAAAAGTTTGACTTTGCACAAAAGATTGAATTCGGGCATTTTCCTTTTCCGTTTTGGATTCAAATGGGTTAAGTATCTCAAACCCAATGCAAAGAATTGAAAATTCCAAAATATTTCTCTCCTTCAAGATTTATCAAAAATCCTGCAATTTTGGGGTGTCTACAGCTGCCCCTCTTTGCTGGAGTTGTAGTACAATGAACAGCAAAGAATAGACACAACTCAAAATTGCACGTTTGAAAGACACCTCATTAATTGAACTTGCTTTGGTCAAACAAATGAGTGATAAAAAACATGGATTTGAAGATAGCCAATGAAACCCCTGCTGTGTATAGTCTGACGGGGTGGCGTCTCTTCCTTATCTCAGATTTCTTTGAGCTCTCGTGGCTATGAAAAGAAATCTGAGACAAGCAAATTTTGAAAAGAATGTGGATTTAAACTTGACCTCTGCAAACTCAATTGCTTTTGATGTTTTTCAACAATAAGGAAGGAAATATTTTATTGAATTTTCCTGATTGATTTTCTTATTTGATTTACCTGGGTGCCATTTGATGCCCAAACCTGTTGTTAGCACCTGATTTTTGCACCCCCAAAATAAAGAAAAATGAAAAGTCAAACTAAAGGTCAAACCTGAGGGGGTCAAAAATTGACTTTTTGATTCAAGTGAATTTGGCCATCAAACTTCATCTCATTGAAAAGAGCATTTCGACACGATTCTAACGCAACCGAATTTGCTGGAATCGGAGTCCGGATGAAAAAGATATGAGCTGGTCAAACTTTTGGGGAGCGAAAAGTTGACTTTTTTGCTCGACCCTAATTCAACTGCCAAACTTGATCCCGATGGATAGGTGGTTCCGAGCTGATTCCAACGACACTAAGTTTGTTAAAATCAGACACCGGATAAAGAAGTTATGAGCAGTTGAAGTTTCAGAAAAACTGCCCATGTGGCAAAAAGGCAGCAAAAGTGGACTAAACCAATAAAATAAATAAGATAAAAGTGTTTAATAATATTTTAACAAAGAGAATCTCGTTTTCTAATAAAATAATCGGAAAAATCGGATAAAAATCCTGCAATAAGCCAAATTGAATAAAGGTTTGAAATCCACACATTTTTAAAACGTGCGGGACCGTATTTACATTACGGGCAGGGCGTGCCCGTATTTAAAGTACGGGCACGCTTCTAGAAGGAAACACGCATCGCTGTACGGCGAGACACGCGTCCTGTACGGCTGAATCTGCGATAATTGCAAATATTCGTTTTGCGCCCGTATTTGAATTACGGGCAAGGCACGCCCGTACTTCAAATACGGGCAAGGCACGCCCGTACTTCAAGTACGGGCACGGGATTTTTGCCTATAAATAGAGAGGCCACCCCCCTTCATTTGAACAAGCCTTCTCCCCTGGCCATGACCCTCTCCCTCCTGGTGCACTCCACGGCCGAGCCCTGCTCAACCACCATCACCCCCAACACCTAAGCTTTTTTAATGCCCAAATTGCCCCTCCATCCCAAAACCATGCTCAAACACCCATAACCTTGTCTAAACTTTGACCATTCATCTCCTTAGATTGAAGAATCTAACCAAGCTCTTCCCAATTCATCCCAGCAAACCTAGGAGGACGCGGAAGCGCTGCCCGAATCTTCGAAGAACCACAAATCTAACAAAGCAAGCTAATTACATTGTAAGTATTCTCTAATTTGAATAAATTTTGCTTATGCTATCCTCTTCTTTACTCATTTTTTTATCACTAACTTGTTTGCTGTTTTGGATGCCATGAGAGGAGCCATGAGAATTTAAAATCAAAAGTATTAACCTTTGTTGGAAAGGAAAAGAAAGTGATTTTCTTTTTTTTTAAATAAATGGTCATCTCTAACCATTTGATGAGGGAGGATCAAGTATTGCTTAAGGACACATGATATTCCCTGTAAAATTCCCCTTTTCCATGCTAATAACGAATTGGGAAGCATCCATGCAAGGCTGTGTTTCTTCAAGAAACACTAAAAGAAAAGTAAGATGGTCATTTGGACCAAATGTGGCAAATGAAGTCCCTGGGAGAACCTGCAACCTTCTATGAAGCTATCAGAAGACCCAATAAAGCCGCCGGAATGATCCCAGAAAGAATCGGCAGCAAACATGCAAGTTGAGTCGTGCCCGTAAACTCAGGCCGGTCCAGCCTGGACCGTGTCTGATTCACGGGCGAAGGGGACCGGAATCCATTCACGGTCAGGCTGGACCGCAGAGCAAACACGGGCGAAATGTGAAATAATGTAAAATTTGTCATTTCTTGGTTCAGTTGAACCTGATCCGGTCTAAGCCGGCTAGAACCATCCTTTTAAAACATTTGGGCTACCTTAAGCCCATTTTTGACCTTGGGCCTAGATAGGCCCACCAAGATTCCCTTGGGCCCACGTGTGGGGCCCACTTCTGACCGGCCCAAACCCGGCCCGTTTTCAATAAAACGGGTCCAGGCCACTAGACTTTGGCTAATGGGCCCATTCCAAGCCCACTAAGCCCAAACTAAAATTGTAAATATGTAAAACTTAATAAAATAACCAAATGGGTTACCCAATAACCCAACTGGGCCCAAGGCCCAACCATGGCAATCCACGGGTCTTCCAACGGGACATGGGTCCGACCCACTTCATATAAATAAGAAAGATAAAATCAAAAGTAAAAGGGACCCACACCTTCAGAGGGCCCCGCCAGACTTAACAAGACAGCATGCTGGTCTAGGAAGGGTGAACTTAACTCAAAAACCAGGAAGACCCGAGGGACCCGTCAAACCGACGGGGCGGACCGGGGTGTCTTTAGGACTTCCCCGGACCGTAACCGAGGACTTAGCTAGATCTCTAAAAAGCCGCAGACCAGACTTAGACCCGGATAGGGCAAATCCGTGTCTGCCTGCACTCTCAGGCAGTGGCGACTCCGAATGTCCCGAGGCACGCACCAAAGGTGCGCCCGGTGTGCGATCTAGGCCAGGTTTAGGTGCGCACAGCTTGGCGACTCCACTGGGGACCCCCTCAACCCAGTCGGACCCTGGTTATCAAATGAGTCAACTAGGTGGATATAAGCAGATTTAGGAAGTACTTCTTGTCCAACTTTAGTGGTTTATGGAACTTATGCAATTACATGATATTGGGGGATCCTGTCAAACGGACATGATAATCGCCTAAGGAAAGTGGTTTTTAACAGGGACCAATGTGACCCACCCACTTACCTGGGGATCCACCAAAACATTGTATTGCATACTGTTCTATATTCTCACTATAAAAGTGACATTAAGGAACCCTTAATCAGCTTACTATCCGAGAATCACCCAATTAGACACAGCACTTGGCCCCACTGCACATACAAACACCTCACTACACCGTGAATGAATTTTTTAACTGTGTGGGGTGACATGCACGAGGGAGTCTGCATGAATGATCCGAACTGAATGCTGTCTGAATATCTGAATGCTCTTCTTAACCAAAACCTAGATCTCTCTAGCAGCCACCCTTCTTCAATCGAGAAACTTACTTTTGGGATGGTATTAGCTCTACGCTCCCGTGGCTCGCCGGGGAAAGCAGGGTAAACCCATCTCCCCAGGTCTCTGGATTCTTCAAGCGCCATTGGTTTCTTGCCATGGTACGCGAAGGGTCTAGTACTTGGCTCAGACCCTTGAAGGCAGGTGCCTTGGGCTGGGTATCCTTCCCCACCTATTACTTCTGATAAACCTTGATATGAGCATGGACATGAATGAACAAATAGGGGTAAAAGTAATCTGGGGCCTTAACCCCCGCCTGTGTCGGTCTTAACCCTAATATAAGGAAATTAACTTGATTTAATCCGTGCATTCAAGTCGGTCTGGGTTCAGTCGAAAGCCGGCCAGATCAGACAGAAATGGGTCAGAACAGGGGCAGAAAAACCCTAGAGATAGGATTTCAGCCCACCTGCCGAATGGCAAATTTGTACCCTCCTTTTGGGTTCTCAATAACCCTAAAGGTGATTCTCTTTTCAGATTTATTTTTGTAAATTTCGCCCTCGAAGGCAAGATGTAAATATTGTTTTCAGTCCGTCACTAGGGGCAAATGAAAGAACAGATGAAAGAGCAGATGAAAGAACAGATGAAAGAAAAGGCCGGCTAAGACCTGAACATTTAAAGGACATAACCCTTAAAACCTATAACTTGAGTGCTTGGATTTGATTTCTGTGATTGATGATCGCATGAACTGCTTAGGCATTAATTTAATTTTTGCATATCCTGTTGCATGCCTTAGACTAATTTAGAGTTTTTGGTGGAAAACCCTAAATTGACTTGGAATTTCAGTCGGATAGTCGGCATGGCATCTTCATCCTCGACTGAGAGAATTCGCTTCCCTAGGATAGAGAAGTGTGCCTTTGATACCCCTTGGATCCGTTCTTGGACAAGGCAATTGCAAGGAGATGAGCAAATTCAATGGGAACAGAAATACCACATGGGACAAACTTTGTCCCTGTTAAATGTGCCTATTAATTGGGACATGATCCAAGCAGCCCTGCTTTTCTGGGATCCCCAACTTTCACTCTTCAGGTTTGGGACTAATGAGTTGACTCCCACAATTGAGGAATTCGAACTATTCCTCCGATTTCGTGACCATGGAGAACCAGCTAGGCCAAGTCTCAAAGATAGTTACAAGAATGAAGCTTGTACTTTCTTTGGCCTACCCAGAGGAGAATTCCAGACCTTAGGAGGTGACCAAGCATTCACGCGGGTCTCTAAGACCTTCCTTGCTGAAAAGATAAGGGACAAAAAGCAGGAAAGACCCCGTGTTTGGTGGGACACCTTCACCCTCGTGGTTCTGTCACAACTCTTCTTTCCTACTGGGGGAGACACCATTAATTTGGCCCTCATGGAAATTGTGGACCAACTCCAAGTGAAATTCCGGATTGCACCATTAATCCTTGCTCAGCTATATCATGCCTTGACCATGACCAAGAACGGAACTAGGAGGTTTCAAGGATGCGCTCCTCTCCTACACATCTGGCTTCAAGATCACCTGATGGTTGCTGAACCTATCAGCCCACGTTATGGGTACGTCCGTGACAATGTCACATTGATGGCCCGAAGAGAGATTAGACCAGACTTACCCTCCAGAGAGGATTGGTTTGACCACTTCCTCCAACTGAAAGGAGAAACGGATATAAGATGGGGAGGCACATTTGACCAGACATATACCCCCGTCATAGCTTTCAGGAAAAGACATTGCCTAGCCTTGATAGGCTTGACCCATGCCATGCCATACTATCCGGTTCGAATTTTGAGACAGTTTGGGAAGTCTCAGGGAATACCAATCAAGGATGAGGCGGAAGGATTAACTGGCCCATTTACATGGGAATTGAAGAAAAAATTGGTGAAGGAATGGCAACACGTGCACATACTCCAAGAGGACATTTTCACTGCATCCGATGTTCGTAATTACGAACAATGGATTGCTCGAGAAACTGGCCTAGACAGCCCACCTCCTCTCCATATCGTCACCTCTGACGATATCCCAGTTCCGCCCCCTGACACATACAGGGATAGGGTGGCCGAACTGCGGGAATCTCATTCTCGGATCCACCGTGCATACGTGGATTCCGAGCGTAAAAACAAGCAGGCCAATGAGGCCCTTCAACAGCAGCTTGACACCATGCGCAGACGCGCAAACGAGGACCGACGTCTGCGGAATAAACTTCTGCGTGCCTTGAAAAGGCGAGACGTGTCCTCTCATTTTGATGATGACCAACCTAGCTAGACTCTGGGTTTGTTTGTTTTGTTCATGTAATTGCTTGTTCTGAATTTTGGCATTGTACTTCTTTTTCCATAAAGAATTTTGTGCTAGATTTAATAAAGTCAATTAAGACATCCCCCCAATTCCTTTTTCAATTTGAACCCAATCCATCAACTTCAGAACTCTGAGGCGCTCTGAATAAAGAACTCGCCAAATCCTTTAACCTATGGGTTCTAAATAAAGAACACCCAATTCTTATCAATTTCCCCATATTCAGAAATTATCAATTCCAAATTTAAGTCTTAAATCTTTAAGGGTTCTGAATAAAGAACACCCAATTCAGGCGATCTGAGTAAAGAACTCGCCAAATTGCAAAGGGTTCTGAATAAAGAACGCCCAATTCAAAATTTTCAGGCAATCTGAGTAAAGAACTCGCCAAATTGTTTGAATCTCTAAACTAAAGGGATCTAAATAAAGAACACCCCATTTTTACCATCAACTCTAAAACTTTCAGGCAATCTGAATAAAGAACTTGCCAAAAGAATCTTTAAAATCCAGGGGTTCTGAATAAAGAACACCCCGACCTTGTCAACTCTCAAACCTTCAAGTTTCAAACTTAAGCCTTAAAACCCCATGATTCTGAATAAAGAACACCCTATCCCTTGAGCTCAGATCACACCCGTCTGATTTAAAAAGATCACACGGTCGGCCCATGGGGCACTGAAGCCACTGGTAATTAAACCAGAAAATTGGCAGAGGATCGTCCTGGTATAGCATACCCCGTTGTGTGGCACTAAGGTCAAGCAACTAAGCTAACGACTAAGGTACGCTCGGGTATCCCTAACCGAACTCTTAGGGCACTGAAGCCACTGGTAATTAAACCAGAAAATTGGCGGAGGATCGTCCTGGCATAGCCTTCCCCGTTGTGAGGCGTCAAAGTCAATGGTGATTAAACCAACGACTAGCTAAGACACGCCCGGGAACTACTAGCCGAAGTCAGGTGCTGAAACCATCAGAGATTAAACTGAAAATTGGTTAAGGTACACCTGGATGTTGCTGTTTAGCTCATCCCCTGCGGAGACTTAACATAGTCCAACCTCGTGATACTGAGCTCAAACCAACCTTTTAAATTTGGGTTCCCTTTCCCAGCCGTTTGGCTAAAATAGACCAGTCTAAACCGGGTTCTCTCTCCCAACCATTTGGTTAAAACAGATCAGCTTAGGGTTCCCTTTCCCAGCCGTTTGGCTAAAATAGACCAATCTAAACCGGGTTCTCTCTCCCAACCAGTTGATTAAAATAGATTAGGTTCTAGATTCCCAGTCATTCTCAAAATAATTCAAGTAAATTCATTTGGGTTCTCTTTCCCAACTATCTTAGGATAGTTAAAATAGATCTGTAATCATTAAAATTGATAATTTGACTGCATAAATCATGTAAAAATTGCACTAATTAATGGTTGTTTCAAGCAGGTACCAAAATTGCTTTCCGAAGCCCGTACCTGTTAAGATCAAGGAAAAGACTTGAAATGGAACAGTCAAGGGAACAGACCTCGCCAGGACAGGACCAGGCAGAGTCCAGCCAGGCACAGACGGTGACTGATCTGCAACAGAGGATAGACAGTATGGGGACTATTATTCAAGAGTTAATGACAGAATTAAGAGAACTCAGGATGGCTCCCCCTGCTGCACCAGTGACTCTGCAGCAACCAATTGTTCCACCACAGATGGATGCTCCACCACCATACCCTGCGTACCCAGCTCCGTTGGTACCACCTCCACCTCCGCAAGCTGTCCCTCTTCCACAGATTATTGCAACTGCCCAACTGGGGCAAGAAGAGGAAGATTGGTATAGAACACAGCAGGCCCAGTTTGATGAAAAAATGGCAGCCACTAAGTCAGAGGTAGATGCTTTGCGTGAAGAGCTGAAAGGCCTACGACCCAGTGCGGTCCCCATGGAGGCTACTTTAGACAGCCTCTGCTTTTTCTCCGATGTTCAACTTCCACCAAAATTCAAATGCCCTGACTTGCATCAGTTTGATGGCACCGGATGCCCGTTAAACCACCTCAGGTCATACTCTGGAGATATGTGCCAGTATGCTAAAGATGAGAAAATAATGGTACAATTTTTCCAAAGGTCACTAACTGGGGCAGCATATACTTGGTTTTTGAGTTTGGACAAAACCAAGATTAAGACCTGGAATGATTTAGCAGCAGCATTCATCCAGCAGTACCGTTTGAATAGCCAGATTGTACCAACCAGGGCAGAGCTGCAGAGGCTGACAAAGAAGAATCAGGAATCTGTACGAGAATATGCCAAGAGATGGAAAGAATTGGCGACCCTAGTCCAACCCCCACTACTGGAACAGGAGATGACCTCCTTGTTCATTGCATCACTTGGACAGCCATTCTTTTCCTTGCTACTGGGGCAGAGTACTTCTAACTTCAATGACTTGATTCTGACGGCAGATAGAATTGAAGATGCTGTAAGGGCTGGCAAGATAGATGGCAGTGGTCAGGGCCCTACACAGAGAAGGGCTGCGGCAGGACAGAGTAACAGAAATCAGGGGCAAGAGCCCAGAAGGCAGGAGACCCAGGCTGTTAATTATGTACAGCCAACACAGCCTTACCATATCTCTCAGAGGCCTGAAAGCCAGGGGCAACCCATGAGAAGGACTAGAGAAGAAGCAGAGGCAAGGATGAAGAGGGTGTTTACCCCCTTACCTTATGCACCTGCAGAACTGTTGGCCACCCTGCTGAAGAAGGGGTACTTACAGATCAAGCCTCCAAATCCTCGAATGGTAAATTCACGAAACTATAATGCAGCAGAAAGGTGTGAATACCATTCTGGAGCTCCCGGGCATTCCACTAATCGATGCTGGGACTTGAGGCATGATATACAGGATCTGATAGACAGCAAGAAAATCTCTGTAGATCCCCCAGCACCAGCCGCACCTACTCCTCCTACTGGTACAGCCACCAACCCCCTCCCCGACCATAATAAGGCTTCTGGCAGCGGAACAGTACATCAGGTCATCAGTGACCAGGGCAATGAAGTACAGTTTGACCCCTCTATGTTGATTGGGCGACCGGGGCAAATTGTCAAGATATACCTCCAAGAAGAGATAGTAAAACAGCAAGTATGCGTCATCAACGGAGATGATGATGAAGAAACCTTCTTGGGGTTCCCTCTGGTGCATTTCAACTTTCCTGAACCAGAGCCTTTCTATCCTCCACCTGTCCCAAACTCACCCCCATTAAACATCTTCGACATGATGAACCCATTCAATGAACCCGTGGACTTCCTACTAGAACCACCCACCCTCAACTTACACCACCTTCACCTTGACCCAACCTACTCCGCTGTGCCTCCACCTTACCAATTCCTACCCATGTACCATGATTCTACTATCACTTCCACAGAAAGAGAAGTCGATCGGATCACCCATTCTGGTCGATACATAAACCCTAACCCTCCACCTGCACCAGAGGGAGAGACTAGTGAAGAAAGGACAAGGAAAGAAAAAGGGAAGGATGTGGCCACTGAATTGCCACAGACCCACAAGAAGAAAGGGAAGGCCCCAGAAGAAGAGATTGAAAAACTCCACTACAGTGCCTTCACTCCGGAGTATGATCTAGTGCAGCAGTTGAATAAGACACCAGCCCAGATATCCATTATACGTCTCTTATTGGATTCAATCAAACATAAGGACGTACTTATGAAAATACTGGGTGATACTCATGTCCCTGATGACATTAGCCCTGAGCAGTTGGAAACAGTGATGTCCATAATTGCTACGCCAGAAGCAATCTCCTTCTCCTCAGCAGACTTGCCACCTGAAGGTCATAATCACACAGAGCCTCTATTTATCACTGTAAGGTGTTCCGACCTAATAGTGAGACGAATCATGATCGATAACGGGTCAGCTCTGAATATCTGCCCAGTCAGGACCTTCCATAGTTTGCAACTGAACGCTGAGTTGATCAAACCTAGCTCCAACAATGTCCTGGATTTGACAATGCTAAGAAGGATTCCCTTGGGGAAGTTACTTTGGAAGTTACAATTGCTGAAAGGGCCTTCTTCATTACCTTTGAGTTGATGGACATTAATGCCTCCTTTAATCCGCTGATTGGAAGACCGTGGCTACATCAAGCAGGGGCAGTCCCGTCCACCTTACATCGAATGATCCGATTTATTTCAGGAAATCAATTGATCACAGTGCATGCAGAAAATCACAGAGAATTTGAACAAGGAGGGGTGCCCGTGATTGATTATGAGCTGCCTACTTCCCTGAACTTCCAAGCCATAGAAATGGTGCAGATAAACAGCATTCCTACTCCTCTGCAATCAGACTTGTCCCGCAGAAGGAAAAGGAAGAGCATGTTCGGTGCTGCTGAATGCGCCGACTGGGGCCTCCGAGTAGGAGAAGGTTTAGGCAAATACAAGCAAGGCATCAAGTCTACAATCCAGCCCTGTGACAAATCTGTGGGCTTTGGACTAGGGTTTGTTCCTGAACCTGAAGACTATGCCAGGCTATTTGGTAGGAAAGCTGAACGGAAGAGGGCACGAGCCGAAGGAAGAGACCCACACTGGCCCATTTGTGTACAGGGCCAGTTATACCATCACTTTGCCAATATGGAGGAGGAAGCTGCACAAGCCATTCAGAACATAGTCCCCCAGGGATGGGGCGATGAGTTCAGTGATCCAGTTGAACAAGCGGAAGCTGACTATCTGCAAAGGATATGGGATGAACCTCCCTTGCCCCAGGAGACAGTTACAGAAGAAAACTCAGAAGCTCTCAGTGGGATGATGGAAGAACTGTCTGCTTTGTTCTCTTGGCAGTCAGTTGACACCGAAAAACCAGCTATCCCGGAAGAAGCATTTGCCTACCCATCAGATGATGTTGAGGCACCACCAGCTGAGGCTGAAGAAGAAGAACCGGCTCACTACATCTACATGATGGAAAGCCAAGACAGTTCAGGAGAACCCACTCTAAGGCAAAGGTCTCCCCCACCTCCTATCTGCATTATACACCCAAGTACCAAGGATGGTTTGGGTCAGATGTTCCAGAATATGCCTCAAGTACTGGGACTGCCTACTGAGCTGGCTTACCATGAAACCTATGGTAACTGGGCCCCTGACGAACATTCTTCCAGTAGGAAGGATGACTCATCAGGAAAATCTGTAACCAAGACACTGCCTAAGGTGGAACCATCCCACGAAGTCACTATCCTGGTACCAGGGACTGTCATCCGCCGCGGGGTATGGATCAGTGTATCATCAGAGGATTCAAGTCAGAATCAACCAAAGAAGGGCACAGCTAATGACCCCATATGCATCTCCTCTGACAGCAGCATCAGCATGATACAGACTGGGAAGGTAAATGCGGTGACCGCTGTAACCAAAGACAAGCACGCATTGCAGAACTGGAGTTCGACGCCACTTGCCACTCGCAAAGCCGAACTACCACAGGGAGTTTCTTCCACTTCTGAAATTCCCTCTGTAGATATTGCTGCACTTTTTAATAAATGCGTGAAGTCTTTTGATTATTTTTCTGCTTCTGTGAATAATTCTGCAAATAAGCAAACTCAAAATCGCAACCTTAGTATCAATCTCGACGCACACCCGAAAAATTCGGAGCACGAGATAGATAATCAGGCTGCCAAAATCAACCAAAAACAAAAAGGTCAAAAAGAACAAAAAGAAATCCAAAGTGTCGAGCAAGAATCAGATAACGACACTTCCTCATCCCAACCCGATGATTCAGAAATTATCCTCAATGATTCTTTTGAACTTAAGGATAATGATGAATCATGGGAGACCCCACCTGAAATCCAATTTGCCCTGGACAGGCATGAAAAAGGTCTCCAGGCTAATATTGAGGAAACTGAACCTATCAACATAGGTGACACAGCACAACCAAGGATTCTTCAAGTTGGTAAAAAGCTGACATTCTTACAGAAAACACAGATAACTGATTTTCTAAAATCCTACACTGATGTGTTTGCATGGTCATACGAGGATATGCCTGGGTTAGACACAGATTTAGTTGTGCACCGGTTACCTATAAAGTCTGAGGCCACACCAGTGAAGCAAAAACTCAGACGCATGAAACCAGAATGGGCCCTGAAGATCAAGGAGGAAGTTGCCAAGCAGTTGAAAGCTGGGTTCTTGAAAGTTACAGATTACCCAGAGTGGTTAGCAAACATCGTGCCAGTCCCTAAGAAGGATGGAAGGGTCAGAATGTGTGTTGATTACAGAGATCTGAACAAGGCAAGCCCAAAAGATGACTTCCCGCTGCCACACATTGATATAATGGTTGATAATACTGCAACTCATTCCATGTTCTCCTTCATGGATGGATTCTCTGGGTATAATCAGATAAGAATGGCACCTGAAGACATGGAGAAGACTTCCTTTATCACGCACTGGGGCACGTACTGTTACAAGGTGATGCCATTCGGATTGAAGAATGCAGGCGCCACATACCAGCGAGCAATGACTTTGCTATTCCACGATCTAATGCACAAAGAAATGGAAGTATACGTGGATGACATGATTGCAAAGTCAAAAGAAGAGGAAAATCACTTGGTGAACCTTGGAAGGGTGTTTAACAGGCTCAGGGAATGCAAGCTCAGGCTGAACCCGAATAAGTGTGTATTCGGCGTTACCTCAGGGAAGCTACTTGGATTCATCGTTGGGAAACGAGGAATTGAGGTTGATCCTGTCAAGGTAAAGGCAATTCTGGAGATGCCTCCCCCATCGACAGAAAAAGAAGTAAGGGGTTTCCTTGGCAGATTACAGTACATCAGTCGGTTCATAGCACAGATGACTCCCGTGTGCGAACCAATATTCAAATTGCTAAAGAAGGATAACCCAGTGGTTTGGAATGAGGATTGCCAAGAAGCATTTGACAAAATCAAGGCCTATTTGATGAGTCCGCCAACTTTGGTTCCCCCTGTACCTGGACGACCCCTAATCATGTATTTGTCAGTCACAGAAACAGCAGCTGGATGTGTCCTAGGGCAGCACGATGATACAGGAAAAAAGGAACAAGCAATTTATTATCTGAGCAAGAAGTTTACCAATTATGAAGTAAGATACACATTGCTTGAGAGGACCTGTGGTGCATTGGTATGGGCAGCTCAAAAGCTCCGGCACTATCTCCTCAGTCATACTGTCTTTTTGATCTCAGATGCAGATCCCCTGAAGTACATTTTTGAAAAGCCAATCTCCACTGGAAGGATAGCCAAGTGGCAGGTTATCTTATCTCAGTATGATATTGTCTACACCACGAGAAAGGCAATAAAGGGACAGGCAGTAGCAGATCACCTGGCAGAACACCCTGTGCTCGGCTATCAACCACTTCTCACTAGACTGCCAGATGATGAAATAATGTGTGCTGAGTCAGTAGAAAAGGAAACCGGATGGCAAATGTTCTTTGATGGAGCCGTTAACATCAATGGGAAAGGAATTGGAGCAGTAATCATTTCCCCAGAAGGAGTCCATCATCCAATAGCAGCCAAACTCTTGTTCGATTGCACCAACAACATGGCAGAATACGAAGCATGTGTGTTAGGCTTGCGAGCCGCAATTGAAATGAATATCCAAGAGTTAAAAGTTTATGGTGACTCTTGCCTAATCATCTACCAAGTAATGGGGGATTGGCGGACTAAGGATCCTAAGTTGGTGCCATATCAGGAACTGATTAAGGAATTGGAAGGACAATTCAAAAACGTGACATTCGATTATATGCCACGAGACAGGAATCAGTTTGCAGATGCCCTGGCAACACTGGCATCTATGGTAACCATCACTGGCGATACTTGGGTAACACCATTGGAGATAGAAGTGCGGCATTCTCCTGTCTACTGTTTTAATGTTGAGAAAAGCACACCAAAAGGGGAACCATGGTATGCAGACATAATAAGGTACCTAAGAGACAGGACTTTGCCAGAAAATGCCACAGCATCTGAGAGGCGCACGATTCAGAAACTGGCAGGACAGTTCTTCCTCAGTGGAGGCAAGCTATACAAGAAGTCCTATAATGATTCTCTGCTGCTATGCGTAACAGAAGAAGAGGCACAACAGCTGATTGATGAAGTCCATGGGGGACTATGTGGCGCACATATGAGCGGGCACATGCTAGCCAGAAAAATCTTGAGAATGGGCTATTACTGGTTGACTATGGAACATGATTGCCATATCCATGTAAGGAAGTGCCAGTTATGCCAAGTTTATGCTGACAATATTCATGCACCGCCCAACACTTTGTACTCAATGACTTCTCCTTGGCCCTTCGCCATTTGGGGAATTGATATGATTGGAGAAATCCATCCAAAGGCATCGAATGGGCACCGATTCATCTTGGTTGCAATAGATTATTTTACCAAGTGGGTAGAGGCCGTGTCCTTTACAGAGGTCAAAGGGTCCCATGTACTGAAATTCATCAGAAATAATATTGTTTGTCGCTACGGTGTGCCTAAAGCACTTATCACAGACAATGCCAAGAATTTGAATAACGAGGACATGGACAAAATGTGTGAAGATTTGAAGATCAGACATCTGAATTCTACGGCATATAGGCCCAAGATGAATGGAGCAGTAGAAGCTGCCAACAAAAATCTGAAGAAGATATTGGAAAAAATGGTAGTCACCTACAGAGACTGGCATGAGAAGTTGCCATATGCTTTGCATGCATACCGAACCTCAATCAGGGTTTCAACAGGAGCAACTCCTTTCTCCCTTGTATATGGAATGGAAGCAGTCCTTCCTGTGGAAGTGCAGATCCCTTCACTCAGAATCCTGAAAGAAGCAGAGGTTGATGACATTGAATGGGAAGAATCAAGGTTTGACCAGTTGCAGTTGCTTGATGAGAAAAGGATTAAGGCTTTGTGCCACGGACAGCTCTACCAGCAAAGAATAGCACGAGCTTACAACAAGAAAATAATACCACGACACTTCAAGGTGGGCAACATTGTTATGAAGAAGATATTCCCCCACCAAGAAGACAATAGAGGGAAATTCAAACCAAACTATGAAGGACCATTCATAGTACACAAAGTTCTATCCAGAGGAGCACTAATCCTACAAGAGATGGACGGAACTATTTTTCCTGAGCCAATAAATGCAGATGCAGTCAGACTGTATTATCCTTGAGATAATTCCAATTGGGAAATGAAGAGAGGCCATCCTTGACTCTCCCCCAAACCTGTAAATCCTTTCAAGCACCCCAAAAAGTTCTCCCCTAGTTAGACACTTTTGGGCCTGAAAATTTCTTTTCAAACCTAGTACAGGTGTTCCTTCGCATCAAAATGGGCATTCCTGGCCCTAATCCAAAAAAAAAAAAAAAAAGCAATTGCGAAGAAAATCAAGAAAAAGAAAAGAGTTGTGAAAAACAAGTACAAAGTAATATGGGGAAAATATGAACCCCACACCAAAATAAGCCAGGATGTAAGCCCCAACAATAAAAGGAGCACTGTACAGACCTATAAAATCATAGCCTTCTTGGGCCATTTATCTTTCTTTCAAAACCCCAACCTAGCCTACATTTCGTCCTATCTTCAAGACCTCTCAGATCCTAAAGTGGATGATCTTGAGCAAAACAGTCAAATCTGCGTTTCTGGTAATGACGGAATTGGATTCTCCCTGAAAGGACCAGACATGGTGAAAACCCAAAAAGGGCGCTATGTGCAAAAGGGTCAGTCGTGGTCAAAAAAAAAAAAAAAAAAAAAACGGGGGGGGGGGGGGGGAGGAGCTAGTCAAGCCTTGATTAGAAAGGAAAATGCAGCAAACACAGAAACAGATTGGAAAGTGCACTGAGTGGGGACAGCAGCCAAATGACCTGAGGGGCCCAGATTGGCAGACTATGTTTGAGTCAGCGCTCCAAGGCCTATGATGACAAGGCTAAAAATACCAAGCACTCTAATCTATGTCTGATTTAAGGATTGACTTCTGAGATAATTGCAGGCACAAACACACACTACCACATCTGGGTTTTTCCGTAATTATTCTGCTTAACTATTCTTGGAATTTCCCCAGCTGTGCTGCTAACCCATGAAGATGGATTCATGGCCTAAATCAATAGCCATTTTGATTGTGATGAATAAAAGGCTTAGAATAAAACAACCTTGCATATCCCCAATGGAGCAGAACAAGCACTGACATTTTGTTCCTTGCACAGGTTCAAAAAAGGGAGAAAGATGCAAGATGAACACAAGGAGGATACTTTGTTCCTTCATTTCCCAGCAGAGGCTTCTTCCCTTTCATCCCCAGCAGAGTTATGAAGAAAGAAGATCGTCAAGATTCTCAGACCCTCCAACAAAACTTCAAAATCAAAGAGGGACATCACAATAATCCCCAGAGAGTCATCTAGACAGATCATGCTCCCACCAAGTAACTCTTGAATGGAAAAGAAGCTCTAATGCCTTGACAAGAAAAAGAACCTGGCAAGGAGAAGCAATGAGGAAGAGTAATAATGGGCCAATTCGCCCTCTCTTGTAAATTTTGATTTCCCACTTTTGTAAATAGTATAGGCTAGAATAAGTATGTGATCTCCGAGATGATGAACGGCAGCGCAAAAGCTTCCTCCCGTCCTCCCACATGCACTCCCAAACCCATACCCTGGCCTCTCTTTCAAAAAAAAAAAACTGAAGTCACTAAAAGCTTTAATGGAAAAAAACAAAAAGAAAAGAACATTGTAAAGTGCCTTGCATCAACGCCGAAACAGGCTGATGAGCTCAGATTTAATCCTATCTTTCTCAAAAACAAAGAACTAAGGAACAACCCTATTCAAACCCGACAGAGGGTATAGGGATTCCAAAACCAGGAAGTGATACCAGACATCTGACACTTCCCTTTCTCTAAAAACAAATTCAATGATTGAGCTCGTCGACCATGTCGACAGAAATGCAAGGTGCAAAAATAAGGTTCTTTTTCTTCTTTGCCGTTCATCCCCTAAGGTGACTCCAGCAAAGAGGGGCAGCTGTTAGCACCTGATTTTTGCACCCCCAAAATAAAGAAAAATGAAAAGTCAAACTAAAGGTCAAACCCTGAGGGGGTCAAAAATTGACTTTTTGATTCAAGTGAATTTGGCCATCAAACTTCATCTCATTGAAAAGAGCATTTCGACACGATTCTAACGCAACCGAATTTGCTGGAATCGGAGTCCGGATGAAAAAGATATGAGCTGGTCAAACTTTTGGGGAGCGAAAAGTTGACTTTTTTGCTCGACCCTAATTCAACTGCCAAACTTGATCCCGATGGATAGGTGGTTCCGAGCTGATTCCAACGACACTAAGTTTGTTAAAATCGGACACCGGATAAAGAAGTTATGAGCAGTTGAAGTTTCAGAAAAACTGCCCATGTGGCAAAAAGGCAGCAAAAGTGGACTAAACCAATAAAATAAATAAGATAAAAGTGTTTAATAATATTTTAACAAAGAGAATCTCGTTTTCTAATAAAATAATCGGAAAAATCGGATAAAAATCCTGCAATAAGCCAAATTGAATAAAGGTTTGAAATCCACACATTTTTAAAACGTGCGGGACCGTATTTACATTACGGGCAGGGCGTGCCCGTATTTAAAGTACGGGCACGCTTCTAGAAGGAAACACGCGTCGCTGTACGGCGAGACACGCGTCCTGTACGGCCGAATCTGCGATAATTGCAAATATTCGTTTTGCGCCCGTATTTGAATTACGGGCAAGGCACGCCCGTACTTCAAATACGGGCAAGGCACGCCCGTACTTCAAGTACAGGCACGGGATTTTTGCCTATAAATAGAGAGGCCACCCCCCTTCATTTGAACAAGCCTTCTCCCCTGGCCATGACCCTCTCCCTCCTGGTGCACTCCACGGCCGAGCCCTGCTCAACCACCATCACCCCCAACACCTAAGCTTTTTTAATGCCCAAATTGCCCCTCCATCCCAAAACCATGCTCAAACACCCATAACCTTGTCTAAACTTTGACCATTCATCTCCTTAGATTGAAGAATCTAACCAAGCTCTTCCCAATTCATCCCAGCAAACCTAGGAGGACGCGGAAGCGCTGCCCGAATCTTCGAAGAACCACAAATCTAACAAAGCAAGCTAATTACATTGTAAGTATTCTCTAATTTGAATAAATTTTGCTTATGCTATCCTCTTCTTTACTCATTTTTTTATCACTAACTTGTTTGCTGTTTTGGATGCCATGAGAGGAGCCATGAGAATTTAAAATCAAAAGTATTAACCTTTGTTGGAAAGGAAAAGAAAGTGATTTTCTTTTTTTTTAAATAAATGGTCATCTCTAACCATTTGATGAGGGAGGATCAAGTATTGCTTAAGGACACATGATATTCCCTGTAAAATTCCCCTTTTCCATGCTAATAACGAATTGGGAAGCATCCATGCAAGGCTGTGTTTCTTCAAGAAACACTAAAAGAAAAGTAAGATGGTCATTTGGACCAAATGAGGCAAATGAAGTCCCTGGGAGAACCTGCAACCTTCTATGAAGCTATCAGAAGACCCAAGAAAGCCGCCGGAATGATCCCAGAAAGAATCGGCAGCAAACATGCAAGTTGAGTCGTGCCCGTAAACTCAGGCCGGTCCAGCCTGGACCGTGTCTGATTCACGGGCGAAGGGGACAGGAATCCATTCACGGTCAGGCTGGACCGCAGAGCAAACACGGGCGAAATGTGAAATAATGTAAAATTTGTCATTTCTTGGTTCAGTTGAACCTGATCCGGTCTAAGCCGACTAGAACCATCCTTTTAAAACATTTGGGCTACCTTAAGCCCATTTTTGACCTTGGGCCCACGTGTGGGGCCCACTTCTGACCGGCCCAAACCCGGCCCGTTTTCAATAAAACGGGCCCAGGCCACTAGACTTTGGCTAATGGGCCCATTCCAAGCCCACTAAGCCCAAACTAAAATTGTAAATATGTAAAACTTAATAAAATAACCAAATGGGTTACCCAATAACCCAACTGGGCCCAAGGCCCAACCATGGCAATCCACGGGTCTTCCAACGGGACCTGGGTCCGACCCACTTCATATAAATAAGAAAGATAAAATCAAAAGTAAAAGGGACCCACACCTTCAGAGGGCCCCGCCAGACTTAACAAGACAGCATGCTGGTCTAGGAAGGGTGAACTTAACTCAAAAACCAGGAAGACCCGAGGGACCCGTTAAACCGACGGGGCGGACCGGGGTGTCTTTAGGACTTCCCCGGACCGTAACCGAGGACTTAGCTAGATCTCTAAAAAGCCGCAGACCAGACTTAGACCCGGATAGGGCAAATCCGTGTCTGCCTGCACTCTCAGGCAGTGGCGACTCCGAATGTCCCGAGGCACGCACCAAAGGTGCGCCCGGTGTGCGATCTAGGCCAGGTTTAGGTGCGCACACCTGTGCTTGAATATTCTGCAACTTGCTTTTGCTTTTTCATCTTCTTGCTCTCTCAATAAGGATGTATGAGCCATTGCTGCCCATAGCCTTCCTTCATTCTTTTCAACTGCCCAAGTGAATGCCTCTTCTTGATTGATGGATTTGAAAATTATGATATGTTGATCTAACCTCACGCCCTTACAACCCATGACCTCTCATTCATGCCTTCTTACTGCTCCAGTAAAATCCTTCTTCAGAATTGGAAACCTTTGTTTAAAGAAGAAAACATGCAACTGCTTCGAAGCTTCTTTTTTCAAATCCAAAGACTAAGGCTTGACTGCTTCTTCCAGATGCTGTACTTTATTCCAATGAAAACCCAGAGGGAAGACTCTGAGCATGCCCCGATTTTGATTTCTTGAAGTAGTATTTGCCCCTCAGCAGAGATGATCCTCTTTTTCCCTTTTTTCCCTTTTTTTTCTTTTCTTTTTTCTTTCTTTTTTTTTCTTTTTCTCTTTCTTCCTTTTTTCTTTTTTTAACCTTTGCAAAAAGAAACCCTTATAAAGGAATGCAAATACAAAAATAGGTTTTATACTAGTGGCCTCAGAATTCTCTAATGCTTGCAAAACCAATGTTTTTATGAAAAGACATAGATGCTCATCATAGGCCAAAAATATATTTTTTTTGCTTTTTTTGTGCTTTTTTTTTTTTTTTTGAAAAATGATCCAATCACTTATTAGCATATAGTCCAAAAGAATTAAAATCAAGTTGAATAATGAGAAGATTATTTCAGAAAATGAAGAAAGACCAAAATAAGCCTTCAGAACCTTTAGAATCATTCCAATGACCATCGGCTTGTCAATTGATGCTCCAGATATGACGAATCTTTCAATCTGACCATTTTGCCTAGTCTAGAAAGACATTTTCCAATTGAAGAGCAATTGTTTCTCCATTGTATCCATGATATGAGAATTTATGACTTCAACTTCAGCAGCAATTTCCTAATGGCAATTTTGATGGCCATCAGCTTGTTCACAAATGCTTTATACCATAGCTCTGATTATGTTGCTTCAGTCTTGAAAAGAAGAATTTCCTCCATCACTTGAAGAGTGATTGTATCTCAAAATAACCACCAACCTGAGGATTTCACCTGGATCTATGCCAATTCTGGACTTTCCTCTCCGACGATTTCCTTCTTTCTGATTGTTTGCCATGTAGCGCCCTTCTAGGTTTTCACTACATTTTCTCCATTTTTTCTTCCTTTCTCTTCTTTTTTTTTTTAATCCTTCATCACCAGCAACTATGTAGTCGAAACTGCCTTAACTCAAAATTTCTTAATCAAAGAGGACTTATGGATGGGACGAAACGAAGGCTTGGTGTTTGTTTAGAAAGAAAAGGAATAAAAGGCTCAAATACCATATGATTTAATGGGTTAACTGAAATTGCAATTTTTAAGGCATTTCTTCCCTTGGAATGAATACAAAATTGCCCCCAGTAATGAAGTTCTTCACCCACTTTGGTTTCTTCATTTAAAACTCATTTCCCATTAATGAACTTCTTTTCTCATTCTTCCCTTCACAATTTTGAAGATATAGCATTTAATGATCTCTTTTCTTCTTTCTTCCCTCTTTTTTTTTTATTTCTTTGCCCCCTTTTCTGAAAACATCTTCAAAATCCCTTTTGAACTTCAATAATGCCCCCCCTTCTCTTGTCCCTTCATTCTTTTCTTTTTTATGCCTTAATAAATTTGCCCCAGTGTGGGGTTGCAATTCTCAGTTTAGGTTACTTGGAAAAATTTATCAAGCTCAAAGGGTCTAACTAGGGATTTCAAAATTTTTGGGGATATAAGAAAGAACGGCCTCTTATCATTTTAAGAAAAGTTTGAATTTTCAGACTTGACAGAGTTGTACTACATGACTGGCTCAGGATTTTTCTTTTTCTTTTTTTTTTTTTTTCACCGCCACCTGGGAAGATAAAATTTCAACCATAAAACATCCTTCTCATCGGATCAGCCTCTTAAATCGCAATCCAAATCTTTCCATATTTTCCGATGGAGAGTGCAAACTAGGAGTCATCTTCAAATGAAAAAATTTCATCTTTCAATTTCTTCTCCATCTGCTTCTCCTTGATGAGCAAGTGATGCGATCCTCTCTGTATTTTTATGAAATAAATCTTTGTACTTGCCGCTTTCAAGTGAGAACTTCGAGTCATCTTTGGTTCTAAAGTCCATAAGATTGGTCACTTCAAAATTTTGCAGAAATATTCTTCTCATGACACTTAAAAAAGATTTGAATTTTCATATAAAATGTCTTTTTCTTCGATTTCGGTCTCAAAATTGAGCCCAATGTCGAAGTCATATTCAACTTAATGAAATTCAATGAGAGATATGACTCATAAGTAAAACAGGACCTTGTTGAAAACCTATTTTTTTTTTTTTTAGAAAAATGTTAAAGGGGAAAATCTTTTTTTTTTTTTTAACAAAAATCTTAAAGGAAAACTCTCTCTTTTTTTTCTTTTTTTTTGAAAGAGCCTTTATTGAAATCACTTCCTGAGAACAAGGCTCCTTAGGATCCTCAGGAAATGTGCATTCTTCTTAAGGGGGTTTCTTTTCAGAGAACAAGGGAATTTGAAAATTGCCCCTGTTCTCAAAGGCAAAAGCTAGCTTTTCTTTCTTTTTCAGAAAATTTCTTTCTGCTGCTGAGTGAGGCAAGTTTCTCTTTTCATGATTTGGGATGATCCCCTTCTCTGGGGTATTGTTCTCAGTTTCTGAAAGAAGTGACATTCCTTGATACGGAATCTGGATAGCAGCCCAGTCAATCAATGGCAGCTTAAACCTGGCCTCAATCTTTTCTTTTGATTCTTCTTCTTTCTTTTCCTGGGATTCTCCCTTTTCAATTGCTTCTACTTCATTTTCTTCTTGTATGAAGAGTGATTCCATACCCTTCAGACAATCATTATCGTCCATACTGACTTCTTGTTCAACATCCCGTGCTAGGCCATTTGTTTGCCCAAACTGCTCAAATGGAATTGTTTGCACCTCCTTTGCCCTTTCACCTGTCATTTCATTTTCTTTCACCTTCGGCTTAAAATCTGCCCCTGTGTGAGTCTCTTTCTCCACATGGCCCCCTTCATCTTCTTTTTCAAAATAAACCTGGACTGTGGTACCAACCGGAGCAATAAGTTGAGAAGGGTCAAATCTTCTTTTTCCTGAAAAAATTGACCCTATTGCATTTGAGCTGCTTGCTCCATTGTTGCTGGTGGGAGGAGGAGTGGGTGTGACTGAATTGAATGATAAAGAGTTATTATCCAGCAAATCCTGAATTGCATGCTTTAGGGCCAAGCAACGTGTAAGCACCCAAATTTTGATCAAACCAAATAAAAGAGGAAAAATGTGATAAAAGACAGCAGAAAAGTCAAACCCTGAGGGATTAAAAATTGACCTTTTGATCAAGAGAAAATTGGCCACCATGCTTCATCTCAATGGATAGAGAATCTCGACACGGTTCCAACGCAACTGAGTTTGCTGGAATCGGAGTCCGGATGAGGGTTCTCCGGGCGGTCAAACTTGAGGATGAGCCGAAAGTTGACTTTTCCTCGTACCCCGTGCCAAGTGCTTAACCCTATGTCATCGAATAGAGGGCTCCGATACGAGTTCAACGCAATTGAGTTTGCTCAAATCGGAGATCAGATGAAGGAGATATGAGCTGTCGAAGTTTCCGGGCAGCAAAAGCCGGAAACTGCACACGTGGCGCAGGAACTGCACACGTGGCAGCCAACGCAGCAAAATATCTCAGGGCTAAGTCTTAAATATCCAAAAATCTCAAGGACTAAACAAAAATTCGTACGGGGCAATCCGTAGATATCCAAAAGTGTCAAATCGGTCAAATCGGTCGAATCGGTCAAGTCGAAGGGCAAATCCGTAATTTTTCGATTTGTATCCGGTCATGTATACCGGATACACTGCCCCTCCTTCATATCCGGACATGAAGACCGGATATATGAAGATATTTGCGCAGGATTCACGCCACTTGACCGACAAGCTCGTGGCGGCATTTAATTTTCAAATGATTGTGTTTGTATCCGGACTTGAAGACCGGATACAAAGGAGCCTTAGTGTATCCGGACTTGAAGTCCGGATACAAAGGAGCCTTAGTGTATCCGGACTTCAAGTCCGGATACATTAAGTTTGCTTATAAATAGCAAACAGCAGCCTGATTTCCGGGTTGGCTCCATTTTTGCTTGTTTCCCACTCCTTCTCCCCACTGTTCCTGCTCCGAAGTCCCTTCCTTTTGGCCTCCTTTGGCTCCCCAAACCCTCCAAGCCTTACTTCCAGGACCTCTCACCCTTCTCCATCTCCTTCTTCTTCACTTGGTTATTGAAAGGAGGAGGTTTCTAGCTGTTTTGGTGTCCAAGAGGAGGAGCTCCAGCTGCTTCCACCACTTGGAGAAGGCTCAACACATCTCCCATAAGGGTTTAGACCCCAAGGTAAACCCTTCCCATGTAGTATGTTCAACATATATTGAAATGAGCATCTTTTGAGCATAATGTGATATTTTCCGTCTAAGCATGTTTTCCGTAGCTTGTCTTGGTCATTTTGCTTGCATGGGGGAGCATGTTCCTCCATCTCTGATCATCCCGCTAATGTATCCCTCATATAAGCCCCCCTCCCTTTCCTTTCTTTAAATATTATCTCGTTAGATTTTGGAAATGAGCTTGACACGATTAAATGCATGGAATGTATGTCTAGTGGATACCATATGCATGCACCAAGTTTGTTAGCCGTTAGGACTTAAAGCATGCATGTCATAATCTTAGGCTGGTATGGTTGCACTCTTAGCTTGCTTTTCTTTATTCTTATTTGTTTTCGTGCAAGCATGCTAGTTTGTCTTGGAGCAAGGGAAACCAAATCAGGGATACCCAAGCCCCTGGTCGGCCCCTAGCTTAGGCGGATAAAAGGAGGGGGTAATCCCTTCGATCCCCATTGTGTTGTTTGGCCTTGGAAAACCCCGAAGAAGAGCCAAGGGGCTCTCACCTGATCCACTGTGGGCTCACCCGGGAGCCCACACGACCTCTGGAACATCCCAAGAGGCTTAAAAATCCAACCCCAGTGCCAAAATCCCAAAAAAAGGCTTCTGTGTGTTGATCCGGTAACTCAGGCCGGATCAACAGAAGCCTCTGTGTAGCCGGTAATAGATACCGGATACACAGAGACCTGTGTGTAACCGGTATCTCAGGCCGGCTACATGGCCAGAATTCATTTTTTGCCATTTTTGATGATCTGGTGTGATTTTTGGTTTGTTTGATCAACTCTGGGCAAGCCAGTAGGGTATCCGGGTCACCCGGAAACCCAAGATGGGACATGGACCAACCCGGTCCAAATTGATTTCCGGTGGGCCTTCCAACGGGGCCCACCAAGTCCGGCAAACTCCTTTTGTTAATTGAAGATAAAATCAATCCACTTGAGTGGGCCACACCATTGGAGGCCCACCCAAGCCCAATTTTGAAGCATGTTGATTTAGACTTAGGCATGGTTTGGCCGAGACCACGGGCTGGGCCTGTCGGGCCCACTAAGCCCATGAACCCTAACCAACTTAGGGTCTCAGGACCCTAATTCAGGAAGTCTTGGGCTTTCAAGCCCAAGCCCAGGTAAAGGGCCCCAAGCCCAAGGCCTGGCCCACTTTTGGAACTTAATCAAGATAAAGCTCAATGAATCACTTGGCTGCCATTGTGTGGCCCACTCAGGGGCCCGCAAAGCAATCCGGCCCATTTTACATGGAAATCACTAAATAATCAAACTTGAACCCTAAAGTAAAATCCATTCATTTGCACCAAAACCCAAAGTGCCTCTTAGGCTAGACTGAGGCCCACAAGGGACACGTGGGCTCAACCAAGCCCACCAAGGGATCCGCGGGCCTTCCAACGGGGCCCGCCCCATCAGACTCACTTCATTCAATAATAAGAAGATAAAATCAAGTAAAGGGACCCACACCACTTTTGGCGGTCCCACCAGACTTAACTAAACTACATGCTGGAATAGGAATCGGGCGAATGAGAGACCAAAGTTGACTCAAAACTAGGGAAACCTATGGGACCCGTCACTTAACGGGGTGGACTGGGGTGTCTACGGACTTCCCCAGACCGCAACCGAGCCCCTACTTAGAATCTCAAAAGCCGCAGACCAAAAGCCTTAGTAGAAGAACTTAGGCACCCAGGTGTCTGCCTGCACCCCATCAGGCAGTGGCGACTCCAAACAAATCCATAGGCACGCATCGTTTTGCGTGCGCCTCGTCGTGCGACCGAAATATGACGCGCACACAACGATCTGTGGTATGCCCTGAAGTGCTCATGTGATACTCACAGATTGCAGATGGATCATAACCCTTCCCCTTGCTTGCATGAGGATTTGGCGACCTCAAAGTCACATAACCCTTTTGAAGTAGGGTAGGCAAAAGTTCAGATGGTCTCATAGGCAGTTTTGAAAACTCCCTTCTCTTCCTTACTTCTGTTTCCTCCTTCACAGGCTGTGCAGAAGGGACATTAATTTGGATAGGCAGCAAAGGAATTGGATGGGCATTGGCTTGAAAGGGTCCCTTGGGAAGCTGCACCATATTCACTTCTGCTTCTCTCCTTTCCTCAGATTTTTTCTTTCCATTTCCATTTCCCTTGTTATGAGTGGAGTCTTGTTGACTGATCATGGTGGAATAATCAATTATCTTGCCAGATTTGATCCCATCCTCAATCCGGCCGGCCACTTGTACCAGGGCAGCAAAATTGGTGGTGATCTGACCCACCAGGTGATTGTAGAAGGGCTGCCCCAGCGTACCCATGAATGTTGAGATCATTTCAGGTTCCAGCATAGGCGGCCTGACCTGAGAGGCAGCCTCTCTCCACCTCTTGGCATATTGCCGCACAGATTCATCTTTGCCCTTGCTCATCCTCATAATGTCGTACCGGTCTGGCACGATCTCCGAGTTAAATTTGTATTGGTCTAAGAAGGTGTCTGCCAGGTCCTTCCATCCTCTAATCTTCCCATGATCAACTGTGACAAACCACCTCAAGGCCGATCCTGTCAAACTCCTCTGGAAGAGTTGAATCAGTATGCCATCATCCCGACCAAACTGGCACAAAGCCCCGCAGTATAGTTTCAAATGGCTCATAGGGCAGCCTGTGTCGTCGAACTTGTCGAAGTCCGGGCACTTGAACTTGGCTGGTAGACATACGTCAGGATACATGCACAGATCCTCGAAGTTGGTGCCTCCATGGCTGCTTCCCCCTTTCACTTCCTTCAGCTCTGCCTGGATCCTTTCTATCCTGAGCAGCATCTTCTTTTCCATCTCATCTCGGGCCTTTTCTTTCTCCAGCTCTTTCTCAGACTCTGCTGTATTTTCCCTGATCAGAATGGGTTCAGGGACTGGTTCAGAAATGGGCTCGGGCATGGGCTGAACCGGAGGCGGCATGTAGGCCTGAGGTGGTGGTGCCTGATGGGAGGTAGAGGCTTGGTTTTGGGCTTGGGCCTGCTGGGCCTGAGCCGCCAGTAAGTCTCCCAGCATCTTGGCCAGACCGGCCACTTGCTCCTGCAGCTGAGTAAAGTCCTGAGCGGGGACTGTTGCTTGGGCTTAGTTCTCTTCAGTGTTGATAGCTCTGGCTTTGGATCTGGTCACGGGAGCAATGATTGCAAATAAGTGTACCTGGATAAGGGAAAGCAAAGAAACATGTCAGCTCCCATTTAATCTGAGTCACACACCTATAAATGTAGATAAGTGGGTTAGGTGAACACAAGTCCGGATTTATTTGTTTTTTTTTCTATATTTTTCCATTTTTTGTTTTGTTTTTTTGATTGTTGGAATATTTTAGGGCTTCCAAAGGTCCCAAAGAATGAGAAATGTCTAAAATTCAGAGGCTTTTAGACGGCCCAAAGGATACGTGTCTATAATTCAGAGGCTTATAGACGGCCCAAAAAAGTTGTGTCTAAAATTCAGAGGCTTTTAGACGGCCCAAAGGATTGTGTCTATAATTCAGAGGCTTATAGACGGCCCAAAGGATATGTGTCTAAAATTCAGAGGCTTTTAGATGGCCCAAAAAGGTTGTGTCTAAAATTCAGAGGCTTTTAGATGGCCCAAAGGATATATGTCTATAATTCAGAGGCTTATAGACGGCCCAAAAGATACGTGTCTATAATTCAGAGGCTTATAGACGGCCCAAAGAGATTGATGTTTGAAATCCAGAGGCTTTTAAACGGCCCAAAAAGGTTGTTTCTAAAATTCAGAGGCTTTTAGATGGCCCAAAAAGGTTTGTCTAAAATTCAGAGGCTTTTAGATGGCCCAAAAAGGTTTGTCTAAAATTCAGAGGCTTTTAGATGGCCCAAAAAGGATGTGTCTATAATCCAGAGGCTTATAGATGGCCCAAAGGGATTGATGTTTGAAATTCAAAGGCTTTCAAACGGCCCAAAAAGGTTGTCTGAAATTCAGAGGCTTTTAGACGGCCCAAAAAGGTTGTCTAAAATTCAGAGGCTTTTAGACGGCCCATAGGATATGTGTCTATAATTCAGAGGCTTATAGATGGCCCAAAGGGATTGATGTTTGAAATTCAAAGGCTTTCAAACGCCCCAAAAAGGTTGTCTAAAATTCAGAGGCTTTTAGACGGCCCATAGGATATGTGTCTATAATTCAGAGGCTTATAGACGGCCCAAAGGATACGTGTCTATAATTCAGAGGCTTATAGACGGCCCAAAAAAGCTGTGTCTAAAATTCAGAGGCTTTTAGACGGCCCAAAAAGGTTGATGTTTGAAATTCAGAGGCTTTCAAATGGCCCAAAAAAGTTGTGTCTAAAATTCAGAGGCTTTTAGACGGCCCAAAATAGGTTGATGTTTGAAATTCAGAGGCTTTCAAATGGCCCAAAACAGTTGTCTAAAATTCAGAGGCTTTTAGATGGCCCAAAAAGGTTGTCAATTGATTGGTTAAAAAAAGACCAACCAAAAGTTTTATGAAATATTCTAGGGCTTCCAAAGGTCCCACAAATTTTTGAGTTGATTGGTTCTCGTGACCAAACAAAGGTTTTTTTTTTTTTGGAATATTCTGGGGTTTCCAAATGTCCCATAATTTTTTTGATTTGATTGATAAAAATAACCAACCAAGGTTTTCATGGAATATTCTAGGGCTTCCAAGCGTCCCACACATGTTTTGATTTGATTGATAAAAATAACCAACCAAAGGTTTCTTGGAATATTCTAGGGCTTCCAAGTATCCCACAAATGTTTTGATTTGATTGATAAAAATAACCAACCAAAGGTTTCTTGGAATATTCTAGGGCTTCCAAGTGTCCCACAAATGCTTTGGTTTGATTGATAAAAATAACCAACCAAAGGTTTCTTGGAATATTCTAGGGCTTCCAAGTCTCCCACAAATGTTTTGATTTGATTGATAAAAATAACCAACCAAAGGTTTCTTGGAATATTCTAGGGCTTCCAAGTGTCCCACAAATGTTTTGATTTGATTGATAAAAATAACCAACCAAAGGTTTCTTGGAATATTCTAGGGCTTCCAAGTGTCCCACAAATGTTTTGATTTGATTGATAAAAATAACCAACCAAAGGTTTCTTGGAATATTCTAGGGCTTCCAAGCGTCCCACACATGTTTTGATTTGATTGATAAAAATAACCAACCAAAGGTTTCTTGGAATATTCTAGGGCTTCCAAGTGTCCCACAAATGTTTTGATTTGATTGATAAAAATAACCAACCAAAGGTTTCTTGGAATATTCTAGGGCTTCCAAGCGTCCCACACATGTTTTGATTTGATTGATAAAAATAACCAACCAAAGGTTTCTTGGAATATTCTAGGGCTTCCAAGTGTCCCACAAATGTTTTGATTTGATTGGTAAAAATAACCAACCAAAGGTTTCTTGGAATATTCTAGGGCTTCCAAGGGTCCCACAAATGTTTTGATTTGATTGGTAAAAATAACCAACCAAAGGTTTCTTGGAATATTCTAGGGCTTCCAAGTGTCCCACAAATGTTTTGATTTGATTGATAAAAATAACCAACCAAAGGTTTCTTGGAATATTCTAGGGCTTCCAAGTGTCCCACAAATGTTTTGATTTGATTGATAAAAATAACCAACCAAAGGTTTCTTGGAACATTCTAGGGCTTCCAAGTGTCCCACACATGTTTTGATTTGATTGATAAAAATAACCAACCAAAGGTTTCTTGGAATATTCTAGGGCGTCCAAGTGTCCCACAAATGCTTTGGTTTGATTGATAAAAATAACCAACCAAAGGTTTCTTGGAATATTCTAGGGCTTCCAAGTGTCCCACAAATGTTTTGATTTGATTGATAAAAATAACCAACCAAAGGTTTCTTGGAATATTCTAGGGCTTCCAAGCGTCCCACACATGTTTTGATTTGATTGATAAAAATAACCAACCAAAGGTTTCTTGGAATATTCTAGGGCGTCCAAGTGTCCCACAAATGTTTTGATTTGATTGATAAAAATAACCAACCAAAGGTTTCTTGGAATATTCTAGGGCTTCCAAGGGTCCCACTTTTTTGTACTTGATTGGTAAAAAGGAGACCAACCGAGGTTTTTATTTTTTTGAAATTTGATGCATTTTAGAAGATTTTCAAGTTCTAAAGCTTGATTGACACATGTTTGAATTGAATTGATATCAAAAATATGACACCTTATCTTGTTCTTTGAGCTTCCACATTATGCTTAATCTTAAAGGAATATACTTTTTTTTATTATTATTATTTTTTTGGACATTTTTATATTTTCTTTGGGGTGCCTAAGGATTATCCACAGTGTTTAGGCATTTTTTTCTGAAAATTCGGGCTGAAAAAGCCAATTTATTCATTTTCTACATGTATCCGGCATTAAGTGCCGGATAAGCATATGTCTTACTGTATCCGGCAATAATGACCGGATACACGCATAACCCTTTGTATCCGGTATTATATACCGGATATGAAGAAAAGTGTTCTTAACCGGCCTGAGTTGCCGGTTAATGCCGAAATGGCCATTTTTGACTCATTTTTTCACCAGATTAGGTTTTTTTTCATTCCCACTTGATGTTCACCTTAACTTGACCTTCAAAACTTGCCCCAAATTGGGCTTGGACATCATACTTGAAAAATTCCCCAAATTCATGAAACGAACATGGCTTTACCTTGCCACCTTGTATTACCTTCATTCAATATGGTATTCACATTATACCTTGGCCTGTAAAACATGCAAACGGCCTTCCCACATTTACACCCAATTCCCCAAACGCAATTGTGTGCTTTTAGCTGAAAACGTGTTTCTCCACCTTCAAGCGTATGGTTTTTGGGTTTTGGCTTAATTGGAAACTTAGAACTCAAGTCTAGTGATGCCCGGAATCAAATCACAGATCCCATTGTCATCACATCATTGACCCAAATTCTAAGGTAAATGTTTTCACTTTCGCTTTCCGAAGTCACGACCTCGGTGCGCCAAGCTACACACATTCATGGTTCAACTTCCTAATAGGTAAAGGGTAGGCTGTGCAAATTGTTTCAAGTGCTCAAGTGCAATTTTAAAATTGTGGTAACATTCACAACGTCCCAGCCCCTTGCAACTCTTTTTCGTAGCCATGCATTCATTCCAAGCCAAGGCATATATGACAAAAAATAATGAAGCTAAATACAAGCAAGCAAGAACCAAATATGCACAAAAATATTACATGCCCAAAAAGTGGTATACAAAACATGTTATTTGTACAAACAACAATTAAACCATGGAAGCATGCTTGAAACCCAAAAGCATTCCCTAAAATCCCAAATTTTCATCCTCTTTTTCATGCTCAAAGTGTACCATTTACCCCAAATTGGAGCCTAAAATTTTAGCACTACTTGACATGAGACAAGAAAGGTTTTGATCATATAAACATGCTTGAAAACCCCCAAGTATACACCGAAATTTCCAGATTTTTTGTTCTTCATTTTTTTGTGCTCAAATGACATTGTTTTATGCCCATATCCAAGCCTAAAAATACCGCACCTAAATGTATTGTACAATAGGTGTTTTGTTGAGGAAAACATGCTTGAAAAAGCCCAAATTGGCTACTGGATTTACAGATTTTGTATTCTTCATCTTTGGTATTCAACATGCTTCATTTATACCCAAATCAAAGCCTAAAATTTTAATACCTAACATATGGCACAAAAAGGGTTTGAATTGGGGGAAAACATGCTTGGGGAATCCTAAAAATATACATTGAGTTACTGGATTTTTTTTTGCACTTTATTTTCATGCTCAAAACATGGTACTAAAACCTCTTAAAACAAGATACACAAAAAAACAAGTAGGCATGCACAACAAGGTAAGGCCATAAACATGATCCTAAGCATAATCCAACCATACACACATGCCTTTATCAATGTCAAATTTTAAAAGCATCCCAATCAGATTTAGAGTACACCAATATACACCAATAAAGTAAACAAAATAGCAAGCATTCAAAAGTACAGAAAAACCATGAATATACACAAAATGGCTTAAATCCACAAGTCCCCAGCAGAGTCGCCAGTTGTGAGACATGGGAAAAATCACCGGAATGATCATCCCTCCGTCAACACACGGGGATCGACGCAAAAGTGGGAGAGTTGCCACCATTCATGATTTTGGGGTGAGAATGGACACCAAAAGATCAAAAATAGGCAAAAATAGCCAAAAGACAAATTCTAGGATAAAAATAACCCTACTTGAAAAACAAATCCAGAGATGGGTAAGGGGATTAGATTATGAACGGGGGAAGGTGTTAGGCACCCCCATTCATCCACACGAAGTGGTAGCCAAGTGTATGTTCATGCATAAAGAAAGTAAGAAAGCTTGCTAAACATCATGAAAAACCTTGAAAAATGAACAATGTATGATATTTCCACATGAAGATCTAAATGGATTCTAGATCCTCTCTCATGTCAATATCATTTCTGGAATATCTCAAAAGATAGAAATCCAAATCTCAAGTTGCCTAAAACCAAGTTAAATCAAATCCGGAAAATTCCGTAAAAAGTATACCATTTGCCTTGAAATCATTCAAATCCAATTCTAAATTGAACCAAACCAAATCCATTTGAAAGATTAGGGTAAATAAGGGTCTAATACAAAATTTCACTTCATTCCGATGAGAAATCTAGGAGTTATGCTCCTTTGAAGTTGCTGCTGGGGATTTTTAAAAGTGGTAAGTGGGCAACTTTGGAAAATTGTCTAGAAACATCCACTACATAAAAGTCCACGAAATTTGGTGTGATTGAAGTATGTAGGGCCATCTTTCGAAAGAAACTAGCCTCATACAAAAATCCCTTCGGATGTGCCTTGGGTGGTCTCCCGAACAGGCCCCGAAGATCACAGATTTACCCAGAAAAGTACAAATGAACAGTTCTGAGTAAATCGGCTACCAATAATTCAAATGGAATCCAAAAATTATGAAACCAACTGGATTTGAAAATAGACTCATAAAGGAGTACTCAGAAAGAAAAATCACTCGAATCGGACTTAAAACGAACACATGGCGGTCCGTCGAAGTGACAAGTTCTGTATTTGAACCTGAACTGTCCACTTAACTTCGACAGAGAGGTGTCAAAAATCCGCTAGATAGAAATTTTTGAAATTTTCTGGACATAAACTAGACAGCCTCACCTTTCCCATGGTTCTAGAATCGCCCCAAAATTCATCCGGATGATGAAGTTATGGGCATCCGAAGTAAGGGTACAGGTGCTGTCAAGCTAAGCCATTTTTGAGTAAAACCAAATCCGAAAATTGATAAAAATGTGTGATTCGTGCAAGATGAACACAAATACTTTAAAAATCATCCAAATGGCATTCCAGAATTGATTGAGGCCATTTATTTGAGATTTATCACAATAAATGCAATAAACCCCAAATATGAGCCTATCCCGCCAAAATAGTGATATGTATGTGCAAGTGTAAAAAAAAACGAAACAAGATCAATAGCATGCATACATATTCATCCAAATAGGGTTCTAAGACAGCCTAGGGTTCCGTTCCATTATCGTTTCCCTCTGTTCTCTCTCCCCGTTAAACACGGTTCTTCAAGATAATCAAGGGTACTTTGAATATGGAATGGTTTACAATCAATCAAAAAGGCCTTATGCTACATGGGTTCTAGCACTAGGGTCAATCCCTAGTCTCGTTTCTCCTAGATCCGCCTTCACGTTTTACGGCTAGGGGAGTCTTGAGATACTTTGAGCCGGGGAAGGATTTCCACACATACAAACAAGGCTTTACACTACAGAAAGGTAGAAGAAGAGATCTAGATCTAGGAATGTAAAGACAGAAAATAAAAAGAAAAGTTGAGGCTTACCTGAGTTCTGGAGGCGATTCCGCAGCGGTTTTCTTCTTCTCTTGGAGTTCTTCTTTGCGAGAATTCAAAACAAGAGTTCAGTGCCCATTTGCTTGAGGAGGAGCCTCCTATTTATAGGCAAAGGCTAGGGTTAGGGTTGGTGAGAATGGTAGACAAAACATAATGTCTATAGCCCACCAACCTTAACCCTAAGGCTATTTCCGAGATTTCCCCTCATTTAATGAGGGATATGATGGTAAAAGTGAAAAACTCTCGGAAAACCCTAATTTTGAGCAAAACTTGCGTATCCGGCATGTCAGGCCGGATACACAAGTACCTTAATGTATCCGGTCTATGTTGCCGGATACACTGAGGTCTACTTGTATCCGGCATGTTCCACCGGATACAAAGAAAGACACTTGTATCCGGCCTGAGTTGCCGGATACAAGGGAAAAAGCCTTTTTTTCGAATTTTAACACAGGCAATACTTATTTACATGTAATATCGTTTAAGTAAATGTCCTCGTATTTTTTAATCTCCATTTACTTAAGATATTACATGTAAATAAGCAAACACCCCCCCCCCCCATTTGAATCCATTAAAAATAGTTCCAGACCCAAATTCCAAGTGAATAAAAAGTCAACTTTCCAGTTCTAGGCAAAATTCCGATTTTTCAGGTCTGGAAAAAAAGGTTCAATATGTTAAAACCAAGGTATTCGCCAAGATTTAAAATCTCAAAAAATTCTTTTATGCAATAACATGGCTAAAAACCTGATTACCGGGAAAAATTATCTTGAAATCTGGCTTTAAAAAATATTTCATTTTCTGGGGTCAAAAGTCAACAAAATTCAACCGGAAAAAGTTTGACTTTGCACAAAAGATTGAATTCGGGCATTTTCCTTTTCCGTTTTGGATTCAAATGGGTTAAGTATCTCAAACCCAATGCAAAGAATTGAAAATTCCAAAATATTTCTGTCCTTCAAGATTTATCAAAAATCCTGCAATTTTGGGGTGTCTACAGTGGCCCTTTCAATTAAGTCATTTGGTTGATTTTAATTAAAGCATGCCAATTGGACTGGGTGGGCCCTGTTGGAAGGCCCATCGGTGCACAAGTTGGACCCACTGGGTCCAAGGCCCATGTCGGGTTTTGGGTTAACCCAGAAACCCTATAGGATTGATTGGTTTGATGGAAAAATGGGTCAAAATGGGCAAAGGGGTTGAAACCCTAAAATTAGGGTTTTTTGGGGTGTATCCGAAATACTTAAAAACAGTGTATCTAAAATATATTTTCGGATATAAAAAAGAATGGGCTTATCCGACCTAATTTTCGAATAAGCCCCAGAAAGCCTATTTTTGGGTTTTTACAAAGGGGATTGGGCCTCTTGGGTTTTTGGGGGTGGCATGGGACTGTGTGTGTAACGCCCCGAACCCGGGTCAGTGCAAAACCGGCACCCAACCTGAATCCGGTTCGCTACTGTAACAACCCGAGGTGCTACTACGAAGTCGGGGTCAGATACAAAGTGAGATTTACAAGAAATTTTAAAATTACTTAGCTACATCAAAGTTATGGTGGAACAATGATATTTATTCTTTATTCAATTCAATATCAAATGCAATTACAAGGAAGTATAAAAATTCATGAAGGTGACCTAGATTACATTTAAAATTCTACCCATCAGTTGAAATCCATCTTCGCGATCTCACCAAGCAAACTTGAAAAATAGGTGAAAATGGAGTGAGAAATACATCTCAGTAAGTAGCAGGTGCATGCAAATAAAAACAGTTTAAATTAAATAAATAGTCATGAGGTATTTGATTAATCCACGCTAAATCGATAGATCTAAGGCAACCGGAGACAATCCCAAATAAAGCGATAGAATATGTAAGCAAACGTAAACTACTAGAGATAAGATGTCATTAATAAAATAAAGTCGACAAAAGCGATAAACACTTGTGTCACTGTAGGACTCGCAAAGATAGATAAGTTTTTGAGATGACACTCGACCAAATGCTATACCACCGTACGATTTAAGGGCGAAGTTACTAAGACCCTCAAACCAGAGACATCTCTTTAGATAAGAGCAGTAGTCATCGACTTATTGCGCACGAACTCAACAGAGTTGGCATGTACCACCAGCTTGCAGCACCGAAATCAATAGATGGAGGTGACTGCTTATCCACATGTACAAGAAATCACCAGCGACGCATTAGGGTGTCCCTTCAAACATAGGACCTTTCAGAGCAAACTAACTTGAAAAGGAAGCGCGCTCACACCAATGAGTAACCCAACCCAAAAGAAATACCTGTTAACTATCTAGCATATCCTATGGATCCTTACTCAGCTATGCCCACTAGACAAAACCACGAGAAATCAACACACGGGAGGACACTCCTACTGTAGGAGGCATACACACTTTTACCGTAAAGGATTACACATCTTTACGTAGAGGATTACACATCTCTACAACAAAGGATTACCCATCTCTGCCGTAAAGGCTAGTTTCAACTCAACCACAGGAAGCAGTATCATTCAACCGCAAAAGAAAAGCGATTAAACATCATATCACAAACCATTCCATAAACATATCCAAAAATTCATGTCACAATCAAGATTTCAGGTTTCCATGTGAAAATCCAAGTCTATATCTCCATAACCAAAATAAAGCCTTTTTCGGGGTATCATATGCAATTTCTCAAAATATATCCAAAGTAAAACACCAAAACATAAATTCAATGGAGATCAGAATTATTGTAATTCCAGAATATCAGTATTCATAATTTGACCACAAACACGTGTAATTCAAGGCTTGCCTAAAGTTTCCGTATTAATCCTCTTATTATTTTCCAAGTTCCATAATTTAATACCTAAAATAGCATCTATCCCAATTCTCTGTATTTTTAATTTCCAGCACATTCCATAATCCTAAAACTTAGTTTAGAAGATGATTTTATCCCATGAATGCAAGTTAGTATTAATCCCAACACTATTCCCTATGATTTAGCACTATTCCCTATGATTTAGCCCTTTTCATACACTAACCTACCATTATGACTCTAATTAATTGGTTATTTACCAAATTTTAATTTTATAATTTCCACACCTCAATTAGGTCTTTATAAAGATGTTAAATAATTATATTATTGGAAAAATTATCAACCATCCTATCGTATCTTAAAAATCCCAAATTCTGGATTTTCTGTTTACGGGTGCTAACCCCAAAGCACCTAGGCGCGCCCCTGAGCGCTAGTTCAATTTCGGCTGTATTTTCCCAAATTTGCCAAGTTCTGATTTTTAGGGTTTTGCTTTGAGTTTAATTGCTATAAAAAAATTTCCTAATACTCTAAATCACACCTACAACCTCCTAGTTTATTTGGCATCAATTAATTACCAACCTATTACCATCTACATGATCATGGCTATGTTTATTCAATACTTTTACATATTTCTTCAAGAATACAAAACTCCATGAAACACACCATTCGATTCCATGTAAATCCTTTTCCGACAAATCAAATCAAATCATATTAAATCATAGAAATCAAAACCATGCAATTTCTCAAAATTTCAAGGGTTGCTACTCGCCTCATACGCTAAATCCATCTTCTTTTTAGAGTTTCTAAATTATGGGCCGAACTTTTGCTCCCATTCGCACAAAGTTAAAGTTCTCCAATTCCAATCTCCACCATTCACATTGTATATCCACCAGTCGTGACCAAAACCTCCAAATTTAAGGTTATTCCAACGGTTGGATTTCCCCAATCGTGTTTTGATGAAGACTGGTCGGACATCTCTGCAGCAGATTCCCTCTTCCTTTCTCCCTCTCTTTTCTCTCATTGTATTTCACACGAAAATTCCATAATTTCCCCTCTTGCTCTCCTATTTATACTAAGCTATAAAAGTCCTAAACCAACCCTAATAGCCTCCTTTTAATTGGGCTAACCTTAGAGTGGTCTAGTTTGATTCAACCGCCTTTTAATTAATTCCTACTTTTTCTCCACCTTCTAATTTTCTACTAATACTATACTAATTAAATTTCTTACTATCTAAACTCTTCCTTTTAACTTATTTTCGTGCATATCACTCACTTATTCCTAAATATCGCCAAAACACTTATTAAGTTGCTTTTTCTCCCAATTAAGGCCCGAAATTACCTAATTGTCCTTTTTCCTCTTTTATGATTTAATTATCCCTATTTCATTTCTAATTTGACTAAATAAATTATTTCTTCTATTTTCTAATCCTAATTATTACTTAATGATTTATTTCACAAATTTCCCTTTTTCAAAATTACCAAAATACCCTTTTACCCTTCTAGGTTAACTTCCTTGGAAATTCTCCTTTATTCACCAATTATTATTTATTTGAATTATAATCTTCTAAATTCTCACTTTTTAGTTTAATTATAATTTAAATTCATATTTTCTTTTATTTATTTATGCCCTAATTATTATGTGAAAATTTGGAATCTTACAGTGTGGGCCCCTGTGTGGGCCCACAGTGGCTCAAAGGTAAGGGGGTGGCCGCATTTTGGCCATCCTTTTGGGACTTCTTGGAACTAAGGGGGAGAGGGTCATGTTGGAGGCTCAAGACAGCAACAAAGAGATAAAAAAAAAACTATAAAGGAGAGCATGGCTTGGGGGTTTTACATGAGTACTAAAGGTAGCTAGGGAAGGGGAATGAGCATGTAAAGTATCCTAAAACAGCAACTAAAGGGTGGGATCATACCTGTGCATGCTCATGCTTTAATACAAATAAAATGAGACCCAAATAAGGGGTCAAAGCATGCTTCTCATGCATGCCTAGGCCTGTGCCACGCTTAGGGTACCTAAAAGAGGAGGAGGACATACAAGGGTTCCTAAAACAGTGGCAAATGCAAAGGGGATATAATGACAAAAGTGTACAAAACAGTAGCAAAGCAAAGGGAAGGGAACACTGAAAAAGGCCATGACTTGGGGATTCATTCACATGATTACTAAGTGTGCCTAGGGAAGTGAAGGTGAATATGTGAAAAATCCTAAAACAGCAACCAAGAGTAGGAGCACACCCATGCATATTTGGTGATCATGGAAGGGGGTGGGTCTGCTCAAACAACATGAAACAGTAGCCATATAAAGGGAATCATGCAAAGGGGATAGGGAACATGCTATACATGTGAAACCCCGGATTCCTAGATGATTAGCACTCTCCAAACAGTAACTTATTGTGTATGTGAAGTTGGAGAAGCCCAGACTTGAAACCAGCCAAGTGGCTAAGTCCAAGCTCATCAGTGATGTATAAAGGTGAGGCTTCTCTCATCTGAAAAATCCCTAATTTATTGAGCAAATTATTTTAGTGATGGAGAGTGGCTAAATGGTAAAATTTGTGTACAGTAGAAGGAGTGGCAAAGTTGTAATTCCTAGTGTCTTGTAAGAGGAAAATTTGCTTAGGTGAAGAAAAAAAAGAAAGAGAAAGAGCCCATTCGTATGAACCTAACTTCCATTCCCTTCTCTTCATTTCCATCTTCTCCTCTCCCACTTTCATTTCTTCTTCATCCTCTCCTCATTTTCTTCCCCTTATCATACTTCTTTTTTCTTTAAATCCATTTGAAGAGAGAGATCATTGTTAGCAAGAAAAGAAGAAGAAAACCCAAGAGGGCATTTTCGTTTGGAGGCTTGGAAGCTTGGAGATTCGTGAAGAGCAACCAAGGGTGCTACTCGTGGCTTACAAAAGGAGCTAGGAGGTTTGCTTATTTGCTTAGAAGAGGCAAGCAACACCACCCTCACCCAGATTTCCATTTTCGTACATGAAATGTGGAAGTTAGGGTTTGAATGCAAAATTGTTATTTCTTGCAAATTGGTGGGATTTTTGTTGGGGGTTTTGTAAGAAATAGGTAACCACACATGCTAGAACCAATTTAGAGCCTAAAAATCGTAGAAACTAGCGAGAATCGAAAACCCTAGCAAGATCTCAAAAATCGGATTTTTCGTGACCTGGAGAAGCTCCAGGCGCCTGAACAGTAGCTCGAGCGCGACTCGGGCGGCCTTTTAGGATTTTGATTTAAGGCATGGCCGCTTGAGTGACTTGCCTGAACCAGAGGAACCCAAGAGCTATTTCCAGCCGCTAGAAGTAGGCTCGAGCGACCTGCCTGAAATATAGAAACCGAAAAGCAATAAATGGGCGCTAGAAGCGGGCTCGAGCGACCCTTCGAGCGCTCTGGTCAGTTTTTATGAAAACTTAGATTTTAACCCAGATTAAACTACCAAATATTTTTATTTGAATCCAAACCATGTATAAGTAGGATTTAGGTGTCTAGGAAGTGTTCCAACTGGATTTATCCCAAAATTCCAAATAATAAAGATTTTGGGTACGTTTTGCTAAAATAGGTCCTTTAGAGAGAGTTTACGTTCCAGATTCACGTAGAAGATGGCTAATTTGATTCTACCACTTGGAGCACCTTCCAAATAACTCTTGAAAGTAGAAATCAAGAACCAAAACCAAGTTTCACATGTTTCCCAAGAATTGAGGCTTAGGTTGCCAAGTAAGCCATGAATTGCAAGGTTTTTCCTGTTGAAACTGAAATTATTAATAATTGATTATCTTGTTAAGCATGCAATTTATCTTAGGGCAGTGGCCCATTTGTTTAGCATGCCATATATTGTGATCATGATATGGAAAGGGCATTGGCCCGTGGTGAATTGCATGTGATTTATTTAGGGCATTGGCCCATTTGTTAGGATGACATATATATATTGTCAACATGATATGAAGAGGGTAGTGGCCCGAATTGATTTGTGTGACTTGAAGGGCATTGGACCCATTTGATAGTCTGTGGTATGATTGGTATCTGTGGGTAGTGTGTGCGGTTCACCTCAATTGGGGGTAGTGAACCATTGTTCACCTCAATTTGGGAATAGTGAACTAGCCCCTCCACAAAAGTGAGTATTGGTGGGTAATGTGTGCGGTTCATCTCAATTGGGGGTAGTGAACCATTGTTCACCTCAATTTGGGGGTAGTGAACTAGCATCCTCCACCAAAGTTGGAAATTTGTGATATCAGGAATCTTCTTTGGCTCCGGTATGGATCTCTTTACCCAATCTACCAGTGAATCTCTTTCCAGAATCGTTTCTATTTTCAATTGCAGGAATTGTAGGGAAGCCGTTAACAACAAATGTTCCAACAAAGAACCTCAAAGACCGAGTCTTGCTAGGGTTTGTGTTTTGATGGATCTTCTTAAACCTCGTCCAGAGAAAGTATGGATTCGAATGGGATCCGATTATGATCGTTGGCAGCACATATTTTATGAAAAGGTTCCATTATACTACACTGCTTGTTTTCATTGTGGGCATGATCAATCTTCTCGCCACCTGGTTGTAAAGAAAAAAAACTCAGAAGAAACAAGGCAGCAATACAAGCGTGTTGGAGTTTTTGAAAACTATCCATCTCTTCAAAACACGTTTGAACTAATATCTTCTGAGAGCAATGTAAAGCCGTCTGGTGCAGTAACAATTGAAGAAATAACATCCGGTATAATGTCAACTGAAATTATTGAAGGCCAAAATCAAGATCAGACATTGAGCAAGTATTCTGTAAGATAAATGAATCGAGAGGATGTGGGAACTTCAAAAAATCTGAACGCCATTCATGAACAGGTGCATAAAATAATGGGATCTATTTCTATTTTAGACTCACACCCAAGGCTGATCAACTCATCTCATAGGAATGTTGCAGAAAAATTGGCTTTAATGCCAGCTAATTTGGGAGAAAGAAATAACCATGATCAATCAGAACTTTCTATAATGGAAAAGGTTCTTGATCATAATAGAAAGGAGTTGATGCGATCTCCTTCTCATGATCTGGTAGATGCAAATAACAACCTTGAAGAAGGGGAAGTTCATCATAGTGAGGAAAATGCTTTGTCCAAGAGATTAAACAATATTGTGCAGGCTTTAGCATTGAACGTTGATAGTAATCTTATGCAAGCTTCAACAATATACTCTTCTTTGAACCTTGCTAAATCCTCCCTTCGGAAAGATCAGGCTGTTTTGTCTACAAGGTTGGCTTCCACTTTTGCAAATTTGGAGGGTCTGTGGAGTAGTGAAAGGAATGTCCACACTCAACAGAACAGAAATCAAGGAAGAAGAAATCCAAGGTTGGATCAAGTATAAATACAAGGTCTATGGTGAGGACCTCATCAAAAACCAACTCTTCTGTTTAACATGATTTCTACTCTAATTTGGAACATCAGAGGGATTGCAAACTCAGACTCATATGCTGAAATCTCATGTATTGGCTCATAAAGTTCAGTTACTTGTTGTGTTGGAGCCAATAACAAGTACTACAAGGTGCAGAAAAATTGCCAAGAGGATCAATTTGAAAATTTGCTTTTACAATGATGAATTTGACAAAAAAATTTGGATTTTCTGGTCTGATCTAATTCATTTGGATATTGTTACTTCTTCAGCGCAATATGTTACTGCAATGGTATCTCCAACAAATAATGGAAGTTTTACCCCTTATTTGGTTACTTTTGTCTACGCAAAATGTGATATCCTAGGGAGGAGATCACTGTGGGAGGACTTATTGGTGTTCTTGTAATGCCCCGAATCCGAGTTACGTAGAGAAACCATAACTCATCTCCGAAGGTTAATATAAAACACAGGATCGCAATATCAGAGTGAAGGAAAAACATGAACACAACAATAACTAAATAATCAGAGGGCGCTAAAATAATCCCAAACTAAAATAAACTCAAATGATTGAGCAACTACCAACAGGAATCGTCCTCTCCAAGAGTATCTGAAAACAAAACGAAAACAGTGGAATGAGATACAAATATCCCAGTGAGCAGCACATGCATGCACAAATACATTTTTGTTCAGTTCTAAAACATGCCACAGTTTCAAACCATATACAATGATGACAGCACACATAGTCCGAATAATCTAACTAAACTTCAACAATCCAATTTATATCAGTGCGAAAATCCCTTATGTAAAACAAGCAATAACATTCGTCTCAAATCCCGAAGATAGCGATAAAATAATGAATAACTGACAACAACATAGCGAATAAGAAAATCTCACATCTCAAGATACTTCTAGATATACCAATGTCATATAAAACAAAGTCTTCTCATAACCATGCCCGCGCCTCCAGATGTATATCCGGCCTACTCAGGGTTACGGATATTGAAATGACTGCATCATCCAATGCCGACCTACTCACCGGGTTTCGGCATTGACAACACCGAACCACTCAGGGTCACGATGCTGCTCTACATCGGCGGGAGATACAAATACCAACAAACCAGCAAATAAAACATATCACGTCAAACGAAATCAAATACCAGCATTGGTCAATATCATGTAGTTGTTTAAATTGGTTAATCAACACACCAGAGCAACATCCACACCTCCATGTACACAGTTCCAGCCTACTCAGGGTTTCGGATACTCTAAAATGACGGCCTACTCAGGGTTTCGTCATCCAATGCCGGCCTACTCAGGGTTTCTGGCTGCTCTACACCAGTGGCAGCAATACTCCATGGCTATGCCATTACACCAATAAAACAAAAGACATCACATTACTAAGCTTAAACTCTGGATCCAGGACAAGCTAAACCAAAACAGCAAACCATCGTATAAACTCAACTCTGACATCACATTAAATCAACATGTTCACCATCATGTATAACACAACACAGCTCAACACAGGTCACTCCGGACCAGAAACAGTACCTCATGTACTTTCAATGATTACTCCCATTCCAGAACACAAGACCTTTGATAATAAAACCCATTTACTCACACCAAGATAAACTTTACAAATATAGTTCAGAACTTTAAATCAAGTAAAACCAGATTAAACAATTTCTCAATCAAGAACAAGTGTATAACAAAAGAGAAATAAATCATGAACTCCTAGTGTTAGGAACTATAACATAACCTACCGATAGCCCTTAAAACTTACTTCGGAAACTCCTACGAATTACCAATAATTCCACTTAATAATCTCAGGGTGTTTGAACAGGTAAAATTATTTCTAAGATCCTAAACAAGTCATTGGCTAAGTGATTGAAACCTCAAAATATCAAGATCTAGCTTTATTTGGTCAGACACACATTTCGGCAAAGTCTTAGGGGTTGTGCTGGCCTCTGGCGCTTGGCGCGAGGTCGGCGTGAACTCGGCTACACAATTACATGTCGCGCTAACTCAAATAAAACTTGGCAAGAGATGGGTGCGAACTCGGCGGTAACGAAAATCAATCTTGCGCTTAACCAAGATCCTTGGTGCGAGATGAGTGCGAGCTCAGCGAGAACTAAAACAATCTCTCGCACTGACTAAACTAGTTGGCGCTAGGTAGGCGCCAACCCGGCGGACACCACCTACAGTTTCGACTCTCTGTTAACCCTAGATCTCCATGACTGACCAAAAATTTGATCTCTATAACAATTTTCCTAACCTTCTACTATCCCCAAAGGACGTTTAAACAAGTTTCGAAATTAATCTAAACACATCGAAATTTATCTCAAAAAATCCTTCCAAAAACACACATTCGAAACTGTATTTTCCAAAAACTCATGCAATACAACTAAACTCAATGATCAAAGCCAAAACCCAGATTAAAACGATGCTACTCACATCTTGCACGCTCGAATCCTTGCACTGCAACTCAGGGAACTGGAAGTGAAATATCGATCGTCGCCTAAAACCTTCTCTGGTCGCACGGTAATTTTTCTGAACACCCTCCGATCTATGAAAACCCTCCGATCGACTAGAACACACAATATTGCTCTTCTCCCAAACGCCCTAGGACTCCCAGCCGAAATCCTTCGAACTCCAAAAGTATGCGAAACCTATGACCTAAATACCTTAAAGTATTTATACTCCTACGTTCAACCACTTAAAGCTCATGATCTGATGCATGCTCGCCCCCACATCTCCATACATGCGCAGCCTCCCAGTCGTTTGATCTAATGAAACTATTCTCTACATAATCACCACATAAAAATTATTTTATTTTAAAACCACTGAATTCAACCAAAGAAAACTTAGCTAACCGATTTGTCATTTTATAATTTCTTCTATAATTATTTTTCTTTTAAGTATTTTGCTCTAAATAATTCCCTTTTCTCTATTTCTAAGATTTTCCATTAATTAAACTAATTAACAACAGAAATCTAATATTTTTAATATGATTAAAAATTTGGGATCTTACAGTTCTCCTCATCCATTAATTCTCCTTGGCTAATAAGAGGATATTTTAACGCTATTCTCTCGGTGAATGAGAAGATTGGAGGGAGGAAACCTGACAACAGATCAATGCATGACTTTCAAGATTTCTCTCAACGTGCTGGATTACAAGATTTTGGTTTTAATGGAGACAAGTTTACATGGTGCAATGAGCAATTTGGTCATCGAAGAATCTGGGCAAGATTGGACAGGTTCTTGATAAATCAACAAGGGTTAAATTCTGCGGCTTCTTTAAAAGTTACTCATCTTCCACGGGTTTGTTCAGATCATAGTCCCATCATTTATCAATTGTCTCTGATCTTAGAAATTTACCACCTTCCATTTTCAAATTCCAAAAAATGTGGATTTCTCACCATTTGTTTCTTGAAGTGGTGCAAAGTTCTTGGAGTGCTAGTGTTGAGGGTTCACCTTTGATTGCTTTCTCAAGGAAGCTCAAACAATTGCGTATGGTTCTTCGAAAATGGAATTGGGAGGTATTTGGAGATGTTCACCGAAGAGTTGATCAGCTATCATCTAAGATATCAGAGCTTGAAAATAATATTCAGCATCAATGGAATCATCAAGACGCAAATCTTCTTCAACAGAACAAACAGGAGCTCATCAAAAGTATATCTCAGCAAGAGACTTTATATAGACAGCAGTCCAGGGTGAAATGGCTTCAAGAAGGTGACAGAAATTCGAAGTTCTTTCATGCTTCTCTGCAGGTTTGAAAACAAAAGTTAATGTTGCAAGGATGTGACTGGTTTTCAAAAAACCCAAATATTCAGGAAGAAGCTATTTCCTTTTATTCTAATTACTTTACTTCAGCTCCTCATTCCTTCAATAATCGTCTTGATTTAATTCATAGAATCCTAGATAGCAATATCAATGAGAGTCTTACAGCTTTACCTTCTCTTGAAGAGGTTAAAAAAGCTGTTTTTGATCTTAATCCAGATAGCGCTCCAGGTCCCGATGGATTCACAGGCTGGTTTTTTCAAAGCTGTTGGGAAATCGTTGCTCCTGACTTGCATGCTGCTGTAGCCAAACTCTTTAATGGTAGTAATCTGCAGGTGTCTTTTACTGCCTCACATATAGCTATAATCCCCAAGGTGGACCAGCCAACATCATTTTCTGATTTTCGCCCTATAAGTCTTTGCAACTTCTCATACAAGATCATTTCCAAGATTTCAGCTTCAAGGCTTTCGGGAATTCTTCCTCTTATTATAAGTAGAGAGCAAAGTGCTTTTGTCAAAGGAAGAAATATCTCCCTTGCTCATGGGCTATGTCAAGATATCAACAGAAAATGTTTGGGAAGCAATATTATTATCAAGATTGATATGACCAAGGCTTTTTGATAGAATGGAGTGGGATTTTATTATTGAGGTATGTAAAAGGTTTGGTTTCTCAGAGGCTTGGTGTAATATTATAACCAGATGTCTGAATAATTGCTGGTTCAGTGTTCTTTTAAAAGGTGCATCTTGTGGATTCTTCAAATCCTCTCGGGGCTGTCGTCAAGGGGGCCCACTGTCCCCTCTACTTTTTATTATTTCTAAAGAGGTTTTGAGTATAGGCTTATCTTCTTTGCTCCAAGATGGATTGATTGGCAACTATCATACAGGCAGAACCCCAGTTAGAGTTTCTCATCTTTTGTTTGCAGATGATATTCTTATATTTTCTAATGGCAGGAAATCTTCTATGGACAACCTCTTGAAATTTCTCAGCTTATATGAAGAAGCTTCCGGTCAACAAATCAGCAAAGTTAAAAGTTGCTTAATTGCATCCTCCAGAATTTTAGTTTCCAGATTAGAAATGTTGCAATCCTTTTTAGGCTTTACAATGACAAGTTTACCAATTAAATATTTGGGTGTTCCTCTATTTCATGGAAGAGCTTCCATGTCTATATTTTCGGGTTTGTTAGAAAAAAATACAAAAGAAAATAAGTGGATGGAAATCAAAGCTACTGTCTCACAGAGGAAAGGTAACACTCATCCAAAGTGTGCTGTCTAGTATTTCAATTCATTCACTCTCTGCAATTCCTTTCCCAAAAGTAGTATTGAAAAGAATTGAATCTTTCTTTGCTAATTTTTTTTGGGGGGAAACTTATGATCATGGGCAAAAAACGCATTGGTTGAGTTGGGATAAAATAGCAAAGCCTAAATCAGAAGGAGGATTAGACATAAAATCTGTGGCTGAGGTTATGGCTAGCCTTCATGTAAAAATGGGTTGGCGTGTTCTTTATGGTAACAACTTGTGGTCTGAATTCATGCGTGCTAAATATTGTCCTTCGGGGCAATCTCATAGCATCCAAGAAAAGAGTGGAAGCTCTAAAATCTGGAAAGCCATTCTAAAGGTGAAAGAAACTATCCTAACTAATACAGCTTGGTCTTTGGAGGAGGGGAGAATCAGCTTCTAGTTCGATCAATGGTCTCACCTAGGGGGGCTGGCAGATCACGTTCAAGAAGACAATATACTCAATCCAGATTTGCAAGTGGTGGACTTAATTAATGAGAATGGCTCATGGAATAGCTCAGCCCTTTCTGAAATTCTTCCTCAAGACATTGTTTCTCAAATAGAAGATATACAAATTAGTCCCTCTCAATTTAAGGACAATGCATTGTGGATGGCATCTTCTACAGGGTTGTTCTCTACAGCTACTGCTTGGAATCTAATCAGAAGAAGAGGAACTCCTCATCCATGGGGAAAGTATATATGGTTCAACTACATTCCATCTAAGATTAGTGTGTTTATGTGGAAGCTTATGAAGGGAGCTTTGGCAATAGATGATCGTGTTCAAAGATGTGGAATTCACTTATGTTCACAATGCAATTGATGTTCCCACAAAAGAGAGGAGACGTTGAACCATTTGTTCTCTTTTGGAGAAGTAGCTCAATCAGTTTGGGAACATTTTGCTGGTTATTTTCATTGTCAACATCACCCCCTTCATGACTTGGCTACCAGATTTTCATTTTGGTTTGCAAGAACTAACTCAAATGACCAATTTGGAATGTTATTCAGAGCTACTCCCTTACTTATTTGTTGGGAAATATGGACAGCAAGATGCAGAAGTAGGTTTGAAGGAGAAATTATGTATGTAAGCTATATAGTTGGAAAAGTACTGCATTGGCTTCAGGAAGTTTCTTACATCACCAAACCTACAAAAATCTGCAGATATGTGCAAGCTATAATTCTAGAAAATCTGAACGTATTCTCCCCTTCAGTTTCTTCACCGAAGGCTAAATTCATTCGTTGGAAAAGACAAAGGAACCACTCTTTTATATTGAACGTGGATGGAGCTTCAAAAGGGAATCCCGGCTTATGTGGAGGTGTAGGAGTCATTAGGGATTCTTCTGGACAATTTTTTGTAGTATTTTCTACTTATTATGGCATTAAATCTGATCTTATGGTAGATCTAGTGGCATTAAGGGACGGTCTCCGCATGGCTGATAGCAAAGGTTTTCATGATCTTCAGATTGAATCAAACTCTAAAATTCTGGTGGATATTATTAATGATTTGGCATCGATCCCTTGGAGATTTTTAATATGGTGGAAAGAAATAAAAGAAAGATTGAACTACTTCAATCGGGTAGTGAACAATATATACAGAGAAGAAAACTCTATGGCAGACGCTCTGGCAAATGAGGGTTGTTGTCATTTTACCAAAAATTTCTATGATGATTATTCGGAGCTATCTCCGCAAGTTACAAGCTGTTTATTTAATTATAGAACAAGATTATATGCCATCAGATATTAGTTTCTCATTTTGTTCTTGTTAGGGGTAAGGTAATGAGAGAATAGGATTGTATGCCATTAGATAGTAGTTTCTCTCATTTTGCTTTTGTTTTTGTTAGGGGTAAGGTTTTATGTCACCCTCGAGAAGTTGTACTACTTCAATTTGATTTAATATACAGGTCAGGGTCTGCCTCAACCCTCCTCCCACCGTTGGAGTGCCACTAAGGTTATTCCTGCCTTAGTGGGTTTTCCTTTAAAAAAAATGCTTAGTGGTATACTAAGTACAGGTCGTAGTGCCTAGTGTAATCATCAAACTCATTCTTTGGGAATACAATTACTTAATTTCCAAAAAAAAAAAAAAAACCCAACCTATGAATTTCGGAGGGAACTTCAAGCCATTCAATACTTTCCTGATACAAGACCAATTTACTGAGTCATATGCTTTGCTTAGGTCCACTTTCATAGCACATTTAGGTTGGTTGTTCTGCAAATGATAATTTTGCAAGAGTTCATAAGTAAGGAGAACATTGTCTGAGATATTCCTGCCAGGAATGAATGCTGATTGGTACAAGCCTATGAGATCTCCAATAACTTCATTCTATTGGCAATTATCTTGGATATGCACTTGTAAAGGATGTTTACACAGGATATGGGACAAAAGTCATGAGATAGCTTCTATTGGCAAGAGTTCATGAGATAGCTTCTCTTTGGGGCCTAAATATTGATTTTAGAGTGGCGGTTTAGCTCACTATGAACTACATTCCCTTTTGGGGTTACTTCACATTGTTTTTTGTTGGGGTTTGCTCCCTTTGTATTTTTGAGGTACCCCGCTTATTTTGAGGGGTCCTTGTCATTATACATTTTGTTGAAATTTTATTAATACATCACTTACTTTCCAAAAAAAAAAAATTTTGGGAAGTCCCCCTTAGGTAATTGAGAGTAGAAGATATGGGGGATCTCTCGTCTCCTTTGGATGCCTCCATGATGAGGCCACATGATTATCTTTATTGTTGCTTCAAACAAACTCCAGCATGTGGTCTGTTCAGGTATGCATTTGATTTCTTTTGCTTTTCCTTTATTGTGGTTAAATCTAGCTGCAAAATCAATTTGTGGAAAATTTGAGGATTTATTTGTTTTTAGAGTCATACTCGATGTCTAATTATTGACATTCAATTCTCACGATTGTTAATTGTAATTTTTTCCTTTTTTTTTATTTTATTTATTAATTTTTGGTCTATGAAGTGGCAATGGTGACGGAATTGGATTTCTTTTTGTTATATTTGAATTGTGTACATTTTATTTTATTTTTTGGAAGGTAAGTATATATTGTATTCCAATGATAAAGTATTAATTACAAACTACAAATGGACACTATTGCCCAAACCACCCAACACGTGGATGAACCTATACACAACCTGTACCTAGGACAAAAAGCACACATATGAATAAGTCATATAACAATATTTACATCAACACCCCAATTGTGGCAAATACTTCAGTTTCTAGGATTATCTTTAACAGCTTTCTTCAAGTGCGAGGCCTTAGCTCTAACATCCAAGAGAATAAGTTGCACCAAATCATCATGAGTAATAACCTTATTCTGAAATATTCACCTATTTCGCTCCCACCAAATATGATAAACCATGGCACCAAGAGAAACTTTCTTCAACCATGCTACCACATTCTTGCCAACCAAGCTATGAGTCGCCCAAGCAATCGTTTGATCCCAATTGCTTGGAGCCCTGTTGATATCATTCATTCCCATGATCTTCCTCCACACATTGCTAGCATAAGTACAACTGAAAAACAAGTGATTAAGGTCTTCTCCACTTGATCGAAAAAAGACATGTAGATACATTCACAATGTCACGCCGATGTAACTCATCTTGGGTGAGAAGCTTTTGTTGATAGCTAACCACAAAATGAATGCATGTCTTGGTAGATGGTCAGGAAACCAAACCAAACTTGTCCATGCAACCTTTAGTAGCTGTCTTCTTAATGAAAGATAGGCACTTTTCAAATTAAATTGAGAAGAAGCTAAAGGAATCCATATTACCTTATCTGGCAGCTCCAGGTTAGGCGTGCAGAGGTGTTGAAGGCACTCCAAGCTTCAATGAGTTCATGAGATTGTGCAACCGGGGGATCCCACTCATTATTATGAATAATGGACGATACTCTTGCATCTTTAATAAGGCTGGAATCATAAATAATTCTGTCACCGTACTTGAGATATAAGGAGCCACACGGGTGCCAATTATCATACCACAACCATTGCCGACTTTGATCATAAATTTTGGATCTCAAGTTGAGAATCTTGCGCCATATCCAAGAGGGCTGAGAGGGGACTTTAACTTGCCAAAAACTTCTCCCTTTCCATGAACTGTGTACATTGATTACAGTTTTTTTTATCAGTTATTGTTGTAAGTTCTCATAACAAGTTGGTGATTATGACTAAGAGTTGATAGAAACAATAAGTTCTCTCAATAGATAGAACAAATGGTTCTTATTTTGCGATCAGGTCACAGCTCTATGACTGATATGAGTATAAAGAATAGTAGTAACTTTGAGGTTATTGGTGGCACTTACCTTGGGATATGTTAAACTATTTTGCAATTAGTATTTTTACATCATTTTATCATGGAAACTAAATTCCATTTGGTGTGGGATGGGTCGTCAATAAGTATCATTTGGTGAAGTGGAGTTTTGTTTTTAGAATTTATACAGTAGGTGAGCTGGGATTAAGGTCTTATGAGCTGTTTAATGCAACTCTTTTAGGGAAGTTGCTTTTGATTTTCATTCATTTGGGCAAATTATGGAAGTATTTTGTGTTAGATTTCAGTAGGGATACTAATTGGGCAGGGCTAGCACAAGCTAGGTATGCTTTAAGCGTACTCGTGCCCAGCAAGGCACGGCCTGTTAGGCACAATGGCCTAGCGGGCTACGGCCTACGAAGCATGCTGGCGGCACCACACACTTTAAACGTGTCAACCCATGGGTTTGCCAAGCCTCGTAGTGCCGACATGCGTGGGCAGTAAAAAAATGGGTTTTTTTATGTTTCAAACAGCTATATAATAGCCATAATATGAGGTATACTTGTAATTGACTATTTCTTCCCTTCTAACAGCCAAATAACAGTCATATTTGAGGGCAGAGGTGGTAAAAAGTCACTTTTGATTTTTTATAAATAGGCTTAACCGTTTCCACTCCAAACCACATCAATCTTCTCATCTCTTCTAAGAGTCTTGTTTAGAGATTTTGCTAGTGGGCAAAACTATTTATGCACAAAAGAAGATTTCGCCCACTAGAAAACCTCTGAACAAGACTCTTACAAAGTTATCATTTTTTTTCTTTCTTCCTTTTCTTTTTATCCTAGACTTGAAGAGCCATTTCAAAGATAGGACCTGATTACTAGAATAAAATATCTCCTTTTGGTTTCTATTGTATAACAGTGTAAGATTTTGCAAAGCATAGGGATGCTATGCTCTACTAATCGGGCTGAGCCGGTACGAGGGAGAAGGTTCTGATATTTTGCCGCAATCTTGCAATGGTTTCTTCAAAGGGGCAAAAGGACTTCGCCAAGGGGACCCCATCTCCACTTACCTACTTGTGCTAGTAATGGAATTAGTGCTGGGAATTATCAATAAAGCTACAAAGGAAAATTTTCAGTTTCACCCAAGATGTCTTGATCCAAGAATTGTTATGGTTTCTTTTGCTGATGATATTTTTCTGTTCTCTACAGCAAATGAGCGCTCAGCTAATACTATCATGAAAGGATTGAAGATGGTTGAGGATTTCATAGGGTTAATTTGCAACGAAAGCAAGAGTACTATTTTCTTCTGTGGAGTGTCAAATGACATCAAGGAAAGAATCCTTCAGCACACCAAGTTCAATGAAGGAAAGCTGCTGATCTGATATCTGGGACTCCCTCTAATTTCCAAGAAACTCAGTATGATGATTGTGAAAGCTTAATCTTGAGAATTAAAAGCAAAGTACAATCTTGGAAGGTACAACTTCTCTCATATGCTGGGCACTCTCACCTTATCAAATAAGTTTTGTTTGCAACCCAAGTCTATTGGTTAGCAAGCTTTATTCTCCCAAAGAATGTGACTAAGAAAATAGCTCAGCTTTGCTGTAAATTCCTGTGAGCAGGTTGTGATATGTCTCACAAAATGGCTCTAGTTAAATTGGCAGCAGGTATGCACACCAAAGACCGAAGGTGGAATTGGTTTGCTAGATATCAATGCGTGGAATAGAGCTTCAGTTATGAAGGGAATATGGCAAATTGTTATGCACAAGGACACCCTATGGGTTGCTTGGGTGCATAAATATTTAATCAAAGAGAATAATTTCTGGGCGCTGTCCACTCCTAACTACTCGTGGTCTTGGAGGAAACTCTTGAAATCTAGAGAATCTGCCCAGAATTTCATACTTCATAAAGTTGGCGATGGTGCCTCCACTTAGTTATGGTTTGACACTAGGTTACCATGCGGTCCTCTTGTTAAAAAATTTGGCACAAGAATCATCTATGATTCGGGATTGGGTAGGCAAGTAAGAGTTAAAGACATCATCTCAGAAAATGATTGGGATCCACTCGCAGCTTCTTCTATTGATCTCATTGAAGCATGGCAGCACCTTGATAGTGTTTTGAAGCCTGATCACAGCAAACCAGATAGAATACTGTGGAGGCCAAGCACAACAGGTACCTTCAACATTAAAGAAACTTATAGGACAATTAAAGGTGTCAATTCTCAGGTCCCTTAGTATCATCTTCTATGGTTCCATTCGAATATCCCTAGACATGCTTTCATAGCATGGCTTGCCGAGGTTGCTCACCCAAGACCGATTATGCTCCCTAGGAATAATGCAAGAATCAAAATGTATTTTTTGTCAGGATGAGAAAGAATCCCTGCAGCACTTGTTCTTCGGTTGTGCATACACAAAAGCCATTTGGACTAAGATTTTACATATTAATGGCTTCAACCGGCCCATGAGACCTTGGAGTGAAGAAGTGCAACGGGCCTCAAGGAAGTTTGGGAAGAAAGGAATGATTGCGTGGATAAGAAAATTATCGTTTGCTACACCATTTACAACACATGGTGTGAGAGAAACAGGAGAAGGTTTCAGAACTCGTTTCTTCCAAAGGAAGTCATTTTTTGATCGTATCATCTTTGATGTTCAAAGCAAAACTACTGCCACTAAAGTGCATGTGAAAGATAACCCAAAGAACAGGGCGTTCATGGAAAATTGGAGATTACAAGTGTCTTATATGTAAATATTTTTTTGAATAGTTACATTATGATGTATGGATGGCATAGTTGAGGGTGAAGGTCACCCGTGAGTTGTTCTCATGTAAATACCTTTTGATCTTTTATATATAATATATACTTGCTTACCTTCCAAAAAAAAAGTGTAAGAAATTGTATCCCAATATGTGTAAGAAATTTGTATGAATAATAACTATATTTTTTCATAATTTTTTGTGTTATTTGTTTTTTTTTTTTTCCTTTTTTCTATTTTTTGATTTTTTTTAATAAATATATTGCGCGGCTTGCCCGGCACGTCCCAGCTTTAGTCATGCTAGGGGTATTGGTATATGGGCCAGGCACGGCACGGTCTGTCTCCCAGGTGGAGCGTGCCATGCCCGGCCCGCGGCCCGATTAGCAATCCTAGAATTCTGGGGAATTACTTTCAAAATTCGCTTGGAAATTTTTGTAGGGTTTAATGTAAGAGATTCCTTGATTGATTTTGCTGATTTCTAATATAGGAGCTCACGTTAGTGATTATTTACATTTTAAGGACGATGATGTGACCTGAAGATTTGATTTTAGGTGACCTTTATGACATCAAAATTTGAATTCAGTAGCCTTTTTGTTATCCTACCATTAATTCTGTTCACTAGATATTTTGTATTTTGCTTGAATGCAAGCAACCGTCAGAAAGTGGAGTTTTTCCTTTTTAATGCAGGAGAGAGAGGAAAGGGAGTTCCTTTGAGAGAGGAAAGAGAGAGTTCCATCCAATTTCTCTTTGTTTCGGCTTCCAGTCCTCCCGTCCAATTTCTCCTATTTATTGACACATCCTTCTGTATGGTACCCTAACACATGACTGAATCAGAATTACTTTCAAAAAAGGATGACTAAAAATCAAATTTGCCGTGAAATTAAGCCGTCAGATTGATTTTGTTGTCTCTTTCTCTCATGGGTTCATGTGAGTTCTAAGTATAGGAGAGGCACGTGCACTATTACAGGTGGTTAATGTGGGCCCTCTTTGAATGATAGTTTTTTTAAGCATAATTTCTTTGCAAGCGAAGACTATTTGAGTGGACAATTTCAATTGGGTTTAGGGTGTAGGAAAGATGTTTAGAGATGAATACTGATTGATTTCTTGATTTGAGGAAGACATTTCTGAAAAAAAAATATAGGACTAAAATCTAGGGAATTTCCTACTCTGTTAATTAATATTCCCTTCCCGATGATCATTGTTGAAACAAAATCAGATGATCTAAAAACAAGATTTTAAGATTTTTCTTCGTAACTTTTTTATATTTTTGTTTAATTCTTTTTAAAAAATTTTAAAAATTAACACAATAAAGGAATAAAAATTCCAATAGCACAAGCAATGTGCCAGATAAAAAGGAGAAATGAAAGAACACTTTTCAACACTTATCTTCAATAATGATCCCTTTCTTCATTTGCCATTTTAATTGAACTACGCAGGCCATGCACGTGCTTACAAAACTGAACACATTATTACATTATAGTATAGTAGCATTTCATCCATGCACTCATTTTATTAATTTTTTTATTGAATGCTTATTGCAATCAATTGTCAGGCACTAATTCTAAAACTATTTGGATGCAATCAAAGACGAAGTCCTGATTTCTGATTTCTAATGTAAAATTAAATATAATTAAAGTTTATCTAATCCTGTAGCATTCTATTAAACTTGAAAATGGTATTTTTAAAATTAAAAATTCTAGAGAATGGTATTTTAGGTATGTGAAAGTGATTTTCACTTTAGGTACTTTGTGCTTTTGTTTAACTAGTAGATAGCATGTGACAACTAAATCTATATGACTTTATTATGAAAAACAAAAAAATCTTTATCATTTTGTAGATTTTCTTAATCAACAATTCTTCATAAAGATTTATAAGAAAATAAATAAATAAAGTTAAAGAAAACAAACTCAAAAAAACCCACATATTGAGTTGCGTTTGAAGAGCAAGGTAATGTTTATGTCACCTCATAAACCACTGTAATTAATAGATGTCATTTATTTTAGAATAAATATCACTTCCACAAATTAATTATACAAATCTTAAAATATTTTGACATCTTCAAAAAGGAATAAATAAAAATATGATTTTCACAATACATTTTACAAAGCTTAGAAATATATTTGATTGATAAGTGGATAACAACATATGCATAGGATAAAAAAATTTGTTCATAGGCTTGTACGCAAAACTCATTGAGCATGAAAATTAGTATTTTTATACTTGCTTGATATTTGTTTATATAGCATCCCTATTAAATTATTAACCATTATTCCATCTAAAAGAGATTTAGCTACAAGTCATTAATTAGAAGGGCTATTCAAATTCTCATATTTTATGCTCATTGAAAGTGCAAAAAAATTCATGACGGCTCATAGTTTGCACAAATTTATGATTGATCGAATGACTCTGAAATCAATGATTTACAATTGAAGCAATTGATCATATGATTTATACATTACATGTGCCTAAATTAAAGTGATCGAATTTGCATTAATAGTTGTTTCAATACTTTCAGATTAAAGAAGTTCAAAATCACCAGTGCTTTTTTTGTTTGAATTCTACTTTAGAAGGACCTTAAACAAATGAGGAAAGAGACAAAGAATTTTAATAAGTTGACATGTTGATGTCTGTCACTTGTTTCATAAGGGAAGTGAATGCATCCTTTGGCAAGTCAAACTCAATCGCTGCAATTTCAGCAACAGCCTAAAAAAAATATAATAAATGAAAGTACATAATGTTTTAAAAAACTAAACACGAAAGAAAATAAAATATGGGCCTTCACCTCAATTGCAGAAATCATTTTATATCCCCAAGAGTCCATGGTGTCTTTCCACTCAGGAAAAGCTTTAAGTATAACAAGCTTAGAATTTAGTTCTTGTGCAAACAAAAGAATTGGCAACTGGCAAAATTTATGGAACAAAAAAGGGGGGAAAACACACTTGATATAACCATTAAAAGAAGAGATACAAGACCTAAAAATGGGTGTTTAATGGCCGAGCACCCAATTGCCACATGTATCTCTGTTCACACCCACCGTAGCCTGGCAAATAAAGGGAAGTCATGTGGCACCCAAGTAGGCTAGTTCTACAAGCAAAGACATGCAAGCATATGCACATGCCAAAGCAAGAGAACAACTTCCATACATGTGATAGGTGGCATCATCACCCAAATGAGCATTACCGAAATATGGTTCGTGACCGAGCTTGGTGCACAAGTAATTCAACCATCTTAATGAACAGAACTGGGATCGTGACGATTGCTTGACCAGAAAATATTGGGAAGATTGACGACTCCAAATTGTCATGAAGATCATGGAATCATAGGACGATAAAAAACCACTAAGAATCGGCTATAAAAGGCATAGTTACGAAGTGTTCTAGGACAACATCCACTCAACCGCAACCGGTAATTATAATTATCTTTCGATCATCCGTGATCACTATCCAATCTCCTACACTAACACTATAGTAAAAGGGATAACTGGACTCCTCTCACCGCTTCCTATCGCAATGACATTCCAGGCTACTGTTTACTCCGATTGAAGTGAAGATCCTGCCACCAGCAAGGAAGTCTAGGCCGCCTATGTTTTCCTGATTCTATATTCCAATTACGGCTACCTAATTAAAAGCAGCCAGTACCAAAGCTCCCTTTTGTCAAGCCAGGTGAGTAGCCAAGTGTCAGCTAATAGTACCCCTAGATGAATCCCCGAATCAATTCTACCATTAGACACCCCCTATATCCCTACTCTATATTCCGATTATGGCTATAGGGCAAGGGGAGGCCTGTACTGCTAGCATTGTTGATTTTCTTTGATTTATTTCTTTTGTTTTATTTGGAGAATTGTTATAATAAACGGTTGTATTTTCAGCGACTGATATTTGAATATAGTGCTTCATTGTTGCCACTGTTGCTTTCAAACACAAATAAGAACCCAAACGAAGACCAAACCCTTAGTTTTCATTCTTTCATTTGACTGATTTTATTACAAGTGACTTGCAGTACGGCTAGTCCGATTTCGGTTTAAGACCCGGAACAGGTGCCCGGGGTCACGACCCAACCCAAATTTCGTATCAACAAATACTTGCACGCCTGCATACAAACACGCCATCCCTACAACCATGTGTCGAGCCAAGTCCAATTTGGGAACAATCTCCATTTAAGGTCAAGTCCTGCTCGAGTGGATGGTTGGTGCTCCTTTGTCATTGCTTTCAACTTTTGCTACATTTCCTTATCGACCAAGTTGTGTGGAACCTCAACTCCTGCAGGAGTTATACCAACTTGGCATGTCCATTAGAAATAAGGTTCTTATATATAACCTTATTTCTAATTGTAATACAGAATATAATCATCTCAAACTTACAGGTATTACCAAGTCAGATACTGTAATTAGCTCGAAAAGCTAACAACAGGAGAAAAAGGAGCAAATTTATAGTATAGAGGATAGGAAATTGAAGAGACTATCAATTAATACATTAGTTTTATGTTGAACTTTAATAGAATAAACTGAAGCCTTTTAAGCTTCTAATATGAAGCCTTTTGAGCTTCTAAATGAATGCTCTTTTGAACTTCTAAATTAAAACATTTTGAATTATGTTATTATATGGTGTTACTATATGGTTTTAGATACATACATATGATAGATCCAAACCCGAAATATGCAACGGAATCAACTGATCACGAACAGGATTACACCCACGTTTCTAAAGAACCTGATTAAACAAGATCCTCTTTGCTTTCCAAATTTAAATCCTTCCCTAAGATGGACGGTGTTGGAAAATATGTTTTCCCATGTGACAAAATGCATGACAAAGAGTATTGAAATTCATTAAAACATTCAGTTTGTTGATGAAGTATGGTTGAATGTGTGACTTGAGATAGCTACTAACAAGGTTAAGTGTAATCTGCTTTAGCTACTCAACCAACTGAAATCTCAAGCAGTTACGAGATTCAGTTGGGTTGTTTTATAGATAGTTTCAGGTTGTTGAGGCAGTTATGAAAGTGGTTAAGTGTAAAATCCCGAATTTAAAAATAAATAAATAAATAAAATTTATTATTTAGTTTTCATGGTAGATGAATTTATTTAATTGATAGAAAAATTTCAGAATTCGAGAAAAAGGAGTCAAGCCGAGGGATTTTTGGTTGAACTAGATGGGAAATTTTCTCTAAATAAGGTATGAGCAATTGCTGGGATTTTTATTTGTTGGTTGATTATGTTTTGGTAGCATGGCAAATAGGAGATATTAATCAACTAAGGGGGCTTCTGTAAAAAGTTGATGGAACAGTGAAGTGTGGGATCATGACTTAAATTAGCTGTTGACAGCAGCTATATGAATAGCAGATGGGGAAATTTAATTAAATAGGTAAGAAGTGTTGGTTAATTTTAATTGGCTGGTTTGGGATGGTAAGATGATGTGGCAGATGGGGGAGTTATAGTGATTTACTTTTGCTGGTGTAGGAAATCTGTGGAGTGCCAAAGCATGGAATCATGCTTTAAATCTATTCTGGCAGTAACTATATAAATAGAGGTGAGTTCGTGCATTTGTTTTGTTTGATATCTGAGAAACTGATTTTGGAGATCTGATCAGAGAACTTAGTGAGGAAAGAAGCTAGGGTTTGAGAAGGTCAAAGCTAGTTTCGGTGGAGGTTAGAGAGAGAGTGAAGTTGGTCGTTGATTTCTGTTCAAGAGGAGTGAAGTCTCTTGCGGCAATAGTTGTAGATTTTGTCAGGAGCTATGCCTTTCATCAATTCGATCTAAATTCCAGGTAAGAATGGTTATCTAGGTTAGATATTGTTGAGTTTTTAATGGATAATCTCAGATCAATAGAGATCTGATTAGGTTTCTACTAAATTCCAGAGAAGTCAATTGCTGGTTAAAATGGAGTTGCTATTAGCTGCGGCAGCACTCTAAGAGTGTCAAGATCAGAAAAGGGAGTTGGCGGCTGGGCTACTGTTGGGCTATTGAGGTGCTGTTGGTCAAATTGAGAGGTTAGGGCTGTGATTAATCTACAAACAAGTAAGTAGCATTGTTTAGTCTGGTTTTGCATGATTTAATTGAGGTTTGAGTTGATATAAGTGGATGCTAAATATGAACCCTGTTTTAGCTGATTTTGGCGCCTAAATCTATTCATACATGAGATGTGTTTTGATTAAATTCCAAGGCAGATCTGTAGCTTAGTTAGATGATTCTGGTTATGCAGAATATGAAATAATAGACAAATTATAATGTAATGTATGTTAGAAGCAGAAATCATGTTGCTGTAGCTAAATTGCAGTTTGGAGATTTGGCATGATCGAATAATGTAAGGGGTATTGATTTGTTATTGAATTAATTTCGAATGAGTGTTTAAAATATGCATAGAGGGGTTAAGCTGATCCTAGTTACAATTTGAATTCCAATTCTACAGTTAGTCTTGCTGTTTTTCTCTAGTCATGAATAAGTTGGAGGAACAGGGACTTGGCGTTGAGTATTTTCACTTGGAGCCAACCTCATATGAGGTCAGAGGCAGCTTCATCCTTGCAGCTTTATGCTGCTGTCTAGCAATAGAAATTTCACCTGTGTAAAGGTTTTTATTAGTAGTTAGTTAATTAAATTTAAGAGCTGGGAATATAAGGTAAAGAGCTAATGAATTATGGGTTGTGTTCATGGGTAGAAGGCAGTAGGCTTTGGGTGCTGTCCACCTCTTCAGAGGTCAGCGCCAGCATTGTTTTTCTACAGCCATATGCGGCTGTTAGCAATGGTTAATTTACTGGTGAAACTCAGTGTTGATAGTTAGTTTCTCTTGTTTAAAAGCTTATTATTCAGTAGGAAAACTGGTTTGTTAACTGGCTGTGTTATTGATGAAGTGGAGCATGCGCCAGGTGCTGTTGAGGTTGGCGCCCAGTTTATAAACCAGTTCATTTCATGTTTCATTTATTGTTGCTATAAGTTTTTACTGTGGGGAGTATTAGTGGACTTAATTAAGGATAATTGAATTATTTTGGAGGCATAAGAGATGATGAATTAGAAGTATATTGAGGCCTTAAGTTCTGCATCCATAGACAATGTTTGGGCGCCAAGTACTGCTGAGTGGCGCCCAGCTTTATTTCAGCTCTTGTAGGTGTCTTATAAATCTGGTTTGGAAATTTCTTAGGGAATTTAATTAAGGGTAATATGGAGTGATTTAGATGAATAGAAGGTGTTGGAATTGGGGGTATATTTAAGGCTCCAGTTAATGAATTCAGGATCTGGTATTAAGCAAAAATCTGATTTTCTTAGAGTGTTGAAATTTCTCCAGCAACTATACTTTCTAACTTGAAAGACTTATTTGGGAAAATACTTAAAAGGATAATTTAGAGATAATAAAAGGTGATTGGAGTGAATAAATAAATACTGAAATGAGAGTATTAGAGAGGGGTTTAGTCCAAATAGCATGGTGAATAATTCAGTTTGGCATGGGTGGACTAGGTGAAATGGAATTACAAATTGAGAGTATATGAATGTTTCTTTTTGAGGTACAGATCATATCTGAGATGCTTGGGAATGTAACAAAGAATATTTTCAAAGACTAAATTGATTTAATAATAGACAGTTGTGGGTTTCATAAAAATTAAGTTAAAAGGGTTCGAAGAAGATCTCATGGGACTATTTTAAAGTGAATGAATTTGAGAATAATAATCATAGGAAGAATTTACCGTTTTAGGCATAAAACAAGTATTACAAGACTAATTTCAGTAATGGAACTTAACTCTGATTTTAATCATTCGGAATTGCTGGTTTAGTTAAGAACAACACTTTTATAGAAAATTTGTCTGTTAAACTAGGGTGGGAAAAATACTGTGATTAACAAGGGAAATGTTAGGGAGTTTAATTTAAAATTTGAAAGACAAAAAGGAAATACTCGTAAAACTTATTATTTGGATAAGTTGGGTATATGAATTTCTAATTTTTCTGAATACGGTTAAACCTTGATTAATTCCATTGGATTTCACCTCGGTTTAAATGGGATTGTCATGGTTATGAAATCTTTGCATAGAATCGGTTTTAAGCGGATTATACGGAAAAAAATAATTTTAATTGATTATGGATGATTGGTTTTCTGATTTGGATTTGGTTTTCTTTCTTGTACTTGGAGAGACGGTTTGTGATTCCTACGTGTATCTCGGAGATGCCCGTGTATCTCGGGATGTTGTTGTCTCCGTGTATCTCGGAGATACCCCGTGTAGCTCGGGATGATATGATTTATTTTGAGATGAGTTATGCTTACTGGTTTTCTCTGTTGGTTCTGGTTTTAGAGTCTAGTGGGCATAGCTCGATATGGATCCATGTTAGGAGCTAGACAGTGGGAAGGATTGTTCTTCGCTAGTCGCAATACCTTGTTCACGTACGCGTTCCATCGTGTATCTCGATGAGGCCTTCTCTATATCTGGTTGGCTGCGGCTATGTTTGGGCTAGTACATGCCAACCCATTACTGTATCTGAATGGGTTCTCCTGCAATAAGTCGATGACCGTGTAGCTCGGCTTCGCTCATAAGCCGAGAGGTGGCATAGTGAGCATGGTCTTACACTAGTTAAAGGCAGTCTTATTTCATGAGTCCTGCGGCGACTTATCAACTGTTGTTTTGATGATACAGATATGTTCGTTATACTGGATTATTCTTGTTGTATCTTATATTGATCGATGAATTATTGTTGAATTACTCGGATTATTCAGAACTAAGGTGTTATCGCTACTGTTGCATGATCTACAACTGTATCATATTTTAGAACTGATAAACTGTATTTGAGCACGCATGTGCTGCTTACTGGGATATCCGTATCTCATTACGTTTTGTTTTGTTTTGTTTTCAGTTTCTGGTAAGGACGGCAATCAACGGGTATATACTTGGTTCATGTGAGTTAGCCTCGATTATGGTATTTAATATTTGAGCTTGGGTTATAGTGCACTCTGATTTTATAGTTATTGTTTAATTCATGTTTTTCCTTTACTCTGATTTGCTATCCTGGGTTATATAATAACCTTCGGAGATAAGTTACGGTTTTATCTACGTAACTTGGATCCGGGGCGTTACATTAAGAACCTCTGATTTAAAGGGTCTTGGAGGTTCTTGGAAGCGGGATTTTCGAGCTGGAAAACTTGGTGAAGAGTTGAACCAGAGAAGATCAAGAAGGAGAGGTTGCTAGAGTGTTCTAGAGGGCTGTGAAAGACCTGAGAACAGAAACATTCCAGATCTGGTGAAAGATTGGAATGGGCTACCTCATCCATTGCAAAGTGTATGTGTGAAGTCTTGAAGCTATCTTAAAGCGTGAAGATCAAATTGAAGAAAAAGGTTGAGGATTCAATCTTTGTGAGTGACTTTTTGGTTTGTTGAAATTTTCTGTAAATCTAAACATAGTTGAATTGTTCTTTTCATCTTAATACAAATGTTTCAGGCCTGGTCTTCCTCAAAGAGACTCGTGGTTTTACCTTGACAATTGTCTAGGGTTTCCTCGTTAAATCGTGTGTCCTCTTGTAACTGTTTTTGTCATTTGGTATTGTAATATCTTCTTTTTGTTTAGAATCCTAGAGAACAGGGACCTGAGATTAGAAATCTCAATTGGTATCAAAGCCTACCCACTCAAATCTGTTTAAGAGTGTGATCTTGGTTCTCTATGGACTATAACAAAGAAGGGGCATCCTCCTCTAGGCCTCCTCTATTTGATGGGTCGAATTATGCCTATTGGAAGGCAAGAATGCGAGCTTATCTGAAATCTTTAGATGAAAGAATATGGTTATCTGTCTTGAATGGGTATGAAGCACCCACAAAAAATATTCAAGGTTTTATTGTTCCAAAGGCTTATGATAGGTGGAGTAAAGGAGAATTTGACAACTGTAGCTGGAATAACAAGGCTATTAATGCCTTGTTTAATGCTGTTACAGTAGAGGAATTTAGAAGGATCTCAACCTGTGAAATTGCTAAAGAGGCTTGAGATATTTTAGAGGTTACTCATGAAGGTACAGCTACTGTTAAACTGTCCCGGTTGCAACGTTTAACCACTGTCTTGGAAACAATTCAGATGGACGAAGAAGAAACCTTCGATCAATTCTATTCAAGGTTAAGTGACATAGTTAACACTAGCTTCAATCTAGGAGAGAAGATTCCCACTACAGTAAGATATGTTCTGTTCTGCACACTACAGTCTTCTCTATAGCACATGATCAAATGAGAAAATCCACAGAAATTAGTAGTGTTATATTTTCATATCCTTGAGTTCCAAGTTCTTATCTCTACTATCATTGTTTTTGCAGAATAGAAATTGAATTCTTAAGACTTAAATTCAACTTGTTGTGATCATTGGGTGTATTTGTGAACTTTTGAAAAGAGAATCTCAAGAGACAGAGTGAAAGTCACCTGAGCCTTTTTTTTTTTTTAAAGGAGTAGTGTGCGTAAGAACATGGGATGAGCTGTAAACTCAGACATACTAAGTTCAAAGTGTGAGTAAGAACATGGGATGAGCTGTAAACTCAGACATACTAAGTTCAAAGTGTGTGTAAGAACTCTGGGATGAGCTGTAAACTCAGACATCTTGAATTCAGTGAAAAAAAAAATGGGAAAAATGGGAAGACTACCTATCTTAATGAGTACAAGTCTTGAAGAATACCACAACATCTTTGACACTCAAGGTGGAATCATCAAAATCAAGTATTCTTTACATCTATATCTCATTAATAATAGTAATTTTTGAAAGGACTCACATGGATATTACTTATCTCACTCACACTCAAAAAATTCTGAAAAATTTCATCTCATAATATTAAATTGCTCATGAGTTGATCAAGTGTGCCTTGAGGAACAATCTTGCACTTTTATCTCTAGTAAATGATTGTTGAGGTGAATTAGTAGTTAATTTTGTAGCCTATACTACTAAAAGAGCAAAAATTTACTGATTTCTCAAGGTGCTTCATTGTTTGATAATCCAAAAGGTTTGTGAAATATTTTTTTTACTAAATGTGTTTGGATTTGTCAATCTTTTATGGTGTATTAATATCAATGATCAATTACATATGGATTTTATTCATTTTGCAAAGATTATGCAATACAAATGTCTTGTAAGCCTCAGCAGGATACAATCTGTTTATGGGTAATCTCAAAACTAGATTCATCTTTCTATCTGTGTTTTTCTGTGTTTGATGTAGCCTCCACAGGCTTCAACTTGTTTTCTAGGTATCTTCATTCAAGGCTACATTTTTCTGTTTGTAGAAAAACAGATTCGGGAAATCTGTTTTAAGCATCTTGTGCCTTTATTTGGGTACACCTGCTTGACATGTAGCCTAATATAGCTACATTGAGCAGAGTATATAAGGGGTTCGTCTCTTGTTTTTAACCCATTTCGTCTATTCTATGAGACCCAATTCAAAAAAGGGAAAATCTCATATTAGGGCTCTATTCCGTTCTTGGTGAGTTGCTAAATTTTTTTTAATCAATTGTGGCTATCCTCAATCCCTTTCTAGGGTTTCTTGTTATCTTCCTCTACTCGATTGTGCGTCTCTTCATTTTTTTTTTAACCTTCGTCTATGGCATGAATAGAGTGCACAAACCTCTTGTCCCAAATCTTCTAAGATAGAACCACTGCTCTCCGTAAAGAGGATCTTTCTACCCAAGCTAGAACACTGCTGTAACGCCCTAAACCCAGGTCAATGCAAATCAAGCACCCAATTCGAATCCAAAGTGCTACTGGGTCGAAAGTAACTAATTACCAGACATTGCAATTGAATTCATTTAACAATTTATATCAAAATGCGGAATTCTAACATCAATAAAGTCACTAAGCATGGATAAAAGTATCATCAAAACCGTCACATAAAAAATAAATCATAAGTCTGGTAAAATGGGTTCTATCACTCTCACTCTCATAATCATCCAAATGCATTGAGTAACAAAGAAAAGTATCAACTGTAACAAACTCCAACAAAAGTCTACTCGAGAAAATAATAATCCTCCGAGTGAAAATCAGCAAACTCTCCCTGAGAACCAACTCCCAAATCGTCCCCACATGGATCTGCTGAAAAAAAAAACACGGATGAGATACGAATATCCCAGTAGGTAACACTATGCATGAACAAACAGTTTATATACATAAAATAATCATGCTTTCATGCTCAATAAACTAAACGAGTAATCAAGATACAATCACGTCAAATAAAACAATACTCAAATAAAAACAATTCATCAAGTAAGAACTATTTCTGAACTGAGAGTATTGCCACCTATCATAATCACAGAAACTATGCCATCAACATGATTCTCAACACATAAGTGCAATAAGCAAAACCAAAACTCAACCATCACATAACATTGTAGGACTCATGAAGAAAAGCAGGCCTTTAAAAAGAAACTCTCCATTCACTACGCCACCCCACGACTTATGAGCGAAACTAGTAATCACAATCCTCATACCAACAACTGGAATCTGAAATATGGGGCCTAGACATCCACTTATTGCGCACGAAACTCATGTACTAGCAACTGGAATTTGAAATACGGAGTTCGGCATGTACCACCGAAGCATGCAGCCCCTGAAATCTGAACATGGGGATGACCGCTAATCAACACATACAGGGCACCTCACCAGCAATTGGTATCTGAAATGAGACCCTATTGACATGAAGACCCCCCAATGCAAACTAACTTGCAAAGGAAGCGCGAGTGCAAACTCGGAGTATCCAACCAAAGAAAACATTTTCACTCTCTAGCTTAACCCTATGGATCCATATGCAGCTATGCCCACTAGACACCAATAGTAATAACTCACTCAATATCAATGCAATTTAGAAACAATGCCTAGTGGCATATAGGGTTTTCCAAAGCTTATATACTATCCAAGAAATAACTCAACATACTAAATCTGATGTAAAGTTTTTCTAACAAAATTTCAGTTATCAAAACACTTTAAAAAATATACTTATACGTAGTAAGATTTATCCCATTCGACTCAAATCAGTTTGTGAAATAACCAAAATCTATGAATACCCAAAGTAAGACATATTTTAGCAAAACATACCCAAAATACTCTTTAAATTGTTTTTAATCAAATGATCGACGGAAACAGTTCGTAAACACTTAATATTTGTTGGTTCAAAGGTTTAATATCTTTAGAAATCATTTTATAATGAAATTTTCCTCAAAATTAAAAAAACTCAAGAATCTGTGTTGATCGCTCGACCCAAGCACTCAAGCGAAATGGTTAGGCGATCGTGTTATCAAGTTTGAATCAGAAAACAACACGGGCACTCAAGCGGTCATGTTGGGCGACCTGATTATTAAGAATATTTATAACTGGCGCTCAACCACATCGCTTAAGCGATGAGTTAGGCTGTTAATGATTTAGGAAACACAGGCAAGTCGCTTAATAGGATCACTCAAGCGATCGTGTCGAGCGCTTGTCAAACAGCGGCTAATTCCAAAATTCAAAACTGGTTTTGCTATGCAATATACTACTTTCTGTACATCATAATCAACTTTATTCATATCCAAAATCATGTATACAACACTTCAAAACATGCTAGTCGATCAAAACCTCAATAAACACATTTAACGTCAAATCGAGTGTGCTACCTACCTCTCGATTGATGGAAGAAGGCAATCTCTCCTCTTCCTCTTCTATTACTTATCTTGGATCTGATCTCTCTCTCTCTTTTCAGCAAGAACAGAACTCCTTCAGGCTTACAGAACTCCCGCAGTGACTCTCGTTCTCCCTTCTCCTTTCTCAGTCGCCAGAGACACAATACATAGGGTATACGATTAAGCGTATGCTACAATAAGAAACCCTATTTTAATACAAACTATCCCATGCATCTCATATCTACCAACTACCATACAACTAACCAATCCAATTTAAATAACTCTTAACATTATACTCACCCCAATATCTCATGATCCAACGGTTGGATTTGCACCATACTTCAGATTTCCCTCATCCATGTGATCACATATATAATTTATTTCAAATTTTAATAAGGACCACATTAAAAATATAGATACTTATTTAATTAAAAATTCTAAAAATTTCGAGGTCTTACAATTGCTTCTTTGGGGTCTGGCTCCTTCTAGTTGCACTCACATGAATGACAATGATCACACAAATAGGGAACACTGGGGTGCTATTTATAGAGAGAGCAAGAAGATAGAGTCTCACAATTTTGGGATTCTTATCTACACTCAATTTTTATCTCTAACCACCCTGCACACTCATACTGTGAATCTGAAAGAGGGTCAATTCAACCACACGTGGGACCCGTCCCACCCACGGGTAGGACCCACAAGACAACAATTACTAACCTTTAATTGTAGTTGCACAATTAGTTAAATTGAAGCCATTTGAACTTCTAAACTGAAACCCTTTAAATTGTGTTACAAACCTTTAATTTGAAGCGTTTTGAACTTCTAAATTGAAGCCTTTTGTATTCTTTACTAAAAATTGGTTATGAAAAAGTATAAAGATGGTGGTTACAAAATTTTCTTCCACAATTAGCTTTAATTATTAGTTACAGAAAATAAAAGAGAGTGGGGATGTTACTTGAGAGTGATAGAGATGAATAGTCACAAAAATTTTCATTGTCTCGTTAATAATCGAGATTAATTAGAATTGAATGACAATTTTGACATTGGGGAGAAACTTTGTATTCTTTTTACCTATGTATCCCTATATATCAAAGTTACTTTTTTAACTTTAAGAAATTGAGAATTGCCAACATATTTTATAGTGTATATAATAAATTAACGCTCTTCTCAATGGTGCTTAGCTAATTTAAACTAAAATGGTAGGGAAAAAGAGGATGACAACGAAAAAAAAGCTATTTTTGATTTTAGGAGTAGTAGAATAGAACGTTTAGCAAGCAACCAAGAAGTTGTGGGTTCGGTTCATTTGCTAAGCTGTGACATGTCATTGGGCTATACGTAGGTGCTCCAGCATTGCACAGCAAGAGAAGCAGGCCATGTTCTTCCGGGCCGGCCCACGGCCTGATAAACACCCATGTTGTGAGTCTGTTGCTGCTGATGCTATGCGAACTCCAACGATGGAGATGCTTCCAAGTCATTCGTCTGCATGGCCTCCATGTAATGAAACAAGAAACATATGTGTCAATGATGTTCTTTCGAAATCTACCACGTGTGATCTATAAAGGCCGACTTCTCCCTGTAATTCTACCCCATGAAATTGCTTCTATTAACTATATAAAGATCCAAAGAAAGTTGTTGCAAAAATACAAGAGGAAAAGGTCAAGTCACCGAAAAATTGAAAATGTCAGGTGCCCAAGGAGCACTACCGAAAGCGTCACAAACAGCAACAACATACGAGTTGGTGGAAGGAGGAGAGAACAAGACAAGGACGGACTTACAATAAGCAAAATATGAGGGAGGGATAGAGATCGACAAGCTTCAAGATAAAGTGGAGGACGCCGCTGGCACAGGTGGGCCTGTTTTCGGTGCTGGGAAGGAAGAGGACAAGCAAGACCTGGGCGTTATTGGTACTGCTTAGCGAGTCGGTGGTGATGGCGAAGGGACTACCTCATCATCACCTTTAAGTGTCGCTCTTGTATGTTTAAGCTGTAATTTAGTGTGATGATGTTGGTGTACTTAATGTGTGTTTGTTAATGCTTTAATGCTTTGATAAGTTGTCATTGATTAGACTTTATCTTCTTCTTCCTTGTAATAAGTGGGTTTTCTGTTGTTTTTGTTAACCAACCCAACTGTTTCTTTGGAGAACACAAAAGCGCTAACACGAGCTTCAATTTTTTTAATGGCTACAAACCTTCTAACGTATGTAGAAATCATGTTATCCTGTAATTGAATCGGAAGTAATTTTCTTTTTTAATGGAAATTAATGGCAGAACATTTCGTTCACAAGATTTATATCATTTCAGAAATTGCAAATTATTTCGAATTGTTAAGACTTCGTATTTTTTTTCTTTTTTTTTGGAACTTAGGGTATTCGGGCCCACTTACTCTCAACCAACTAATCGCTGAGGGCCCATGCAAGATCCTACAACCCACATGGATCGGGTAAGTCTAAGGCCAATAGACCTTATGCAGGTAGCCCCAAAGAATTGATATCACCTAAGAGGTTTTGAACCCGAGACCTTGGGAGGGAGCACACCCCCAGGCCCAACGCCTTGACCACTAGACCAACCCTTTGGGTTGCTCATCACATAAGGTGGAAGGGCATCCTGGACACCCATGGCATTCATGCCGTCTTATGTTTTTTTCTTCTACCTAATGGTAGCTTTGTTAATTGCGTAATTTTGTCAATATCTACTGATTAGAGCCCCAACACTATTTTCATCACGCTAGAAGGTAAGAGTTTCTAGGATTTTTCGATCCTCTAAATCTATTGGTGCAGTTTTCAAAACCATTTGGCAATGATTTCGGCCGTCGAGCTTAATAATAGATTTCATATCTCTACCAGGGCTTCAATCAATCGGTTTAAAAAATGATGAGCAATTTTCTTTAAGTATTTTTTACATATTGTTTGACTGATCATGAGAAATCACCTATGTAGGTGACTTGTGGTTGAGTGAAAATTGGTGCTCTACAAATTAAGAGCCTCCTTTTTCATTTTCTCAATTTCTAAGTGCCAAAAGCAAAAATAACTGGTGATAACTCTGTAATTTAATTCACATAACTCCATCTACTAGGTATTTAGTTGCTATTGCATCTCGACTTGGTGATTTTGCCTTGTATGAGTTCATTCTCGAAATTTCTGTTGTCAAGTTGGAGCCTCCATCATGCTCATGCATTTTCATCTTGGCTTTTAGGGATTAAATGGCGGACTGTGCAGCTTCTATGTACAATTTTATTTGCAGCATATATAGGATGCCGTTCCCTCAGGTTTCATCTTTTTTTTAGGTTTTTCTTTCTTTTCTTTTTTTTGCGTAGGACCCACATTGAACGGCACTACTTCAAAGCTGTAAATAAGATTGTAGACAGGAGCTATACAGTCCACCTTCCGTCTGGGGAGAAGATTGTCATATTTTAGGGAGTAAGGGGTCTTTAAAGGTTTGGCATGAAATGCATCTTGTCTTCTAGGGAGAAGGTTCTCATATTTTTTGGGAGTATGGGGTCTCTAGAGGGTTGGCATGATGGTCAATGCTTGGGGCCTGTGGTGTGCTCCCTCCAAGGTCTCAGGTTTAAGACCTTTTAGGCTCTATCAATTCTTTGCATGGGCCCTTAGGGATTAGTTGGTTGAGCGTAAGCAGGGTCGGATACCTTGAGTTCAACAAAAAAAAAAGATTGTGAAATTAGTCATGATCTAGAGCTTCTAGAATATTTTAATCATTATCCTGTTTTTTTTTTTTTTGGAAGTTAAGTCCAAATACATACATACATATATATATATATAGCAATCGGATTTTTCTCAGATTTCACAAGAGAGCTCCAAACCCCAAGCTTTGAACCCTGGTAGCTCCACGTCATCTCTGACGTGGCTGCCTACTTGGATCAAGTGCTCAGTTTCTCGAACCCATAACAGATGATAATTAAGTAATTTATGGCCGTTGGTCTTCTTACAACAGAAGAGAATTCAAGGACAAACATGACCTCACGATTGGTCTTCCATGTGCCATCTTTATTTTCATCTCTACTCATCCAAACATCTATTTTTGCATCTCAGAGTTTCTTCAAGACTTCTCAGAGAGCTGTCGCACAGCCTTGTTTCTACCAGGCCACCTGTATTTTCATCTCTGCTCATCTAAACATCTATTTTTGCATCTTAGAGTTTTTGCAAGACTTCTCAAAGAGCTGCCGCACGACCTTGTTTCTACTAGGTAAATACGAATCCTTGTTGACAACCTTGCATCTTAGATTTCCTTTATTTTGATTGTTAGTTGCATCTTATATTTCCTATGTGATTCTGTTAATAATAATTTTGCTTTGTTCTGGTTGTCTATTAGATATCCGCTGAATTTCCCTAAAGTGTCTTTAGGTTTGGTATTTATTATTTTGTTGTGATTAACTCCCGCTTTCTTTTGCTTTCTTCTGAATTTTGTGTTCTACGTGTATGCTAAATTTCCTATATGATTCTGGTAATTATATGTTTGCTTCGTTCCAGTTATCTATTACATGTTTGCTGAATTTCCTGTGTGAACCTCTGTTTTGAGACATCAGTCCAGTTTACAAAAGTGTCTTCGGGTCTGATCCTTTCACTTTCTTCTGAATTTTTTATGGACTAAAGTTTTTTTGTAGATGCTAAATGTTTTGGATCTCTTTTGTTTTGATTATAATGTTATTCTTTCCAGCCAATTGTTATGAGGGATCGCTTTGTTTTGATTAATTTATATGAAAATTTGCAGGTCTTTTGACGTTTGGCACCTTAATTTTGTCATGAAAATTCTCAGGTTTTGTATTGGGTCTGCAAATCTTGTTTTAAATACAATGTTCTCAATTTGGCAGTCAATATTTCTATAAGCATGCTTTAAAATTCAAACTTCAATTTCATGGTAGTCTTATTAGACTTTGTTAAGCTTGCAATATCTAATTTGTTATTTTTTCTGTTTCATCTTAGTAATTCTTTCTTCAACAGTATATTTGGTGGCTATGACTTACGAGGATTGATCAGGTATATTATTTTCTCGAGGTGTGGATTTAATTGTTGTGCCATTGAGTTATGTAAGTCTTTTTGTGGTAGCTTCAAGTGTACTATTTTTTTTATTAGGTACCTTTTTCATCTCTTTATTTTTTTAATTTCCAAAGTTCATGGGGAACACTGGTGTCATAACAAATAGGACTATTTTCATGTAATGTATTTTATTCTTGGTTATATTTTCCCAATGTCCTATCAGTTTGCACCTGTTACAACAGACCTTGAATTTGTTAACAATTAATTTTAGTTTGCTGATTTTTACTAAAAATGTTAAATGTTTAATTACCAAAAAAAAAAATTTGTTAACTGTTTAAAAAAATTTTAATTTAATGATTATAATTTTACATTTGTTTACAACTAATTGTAGTTTGCTGATGTTTGCCATTGGGGTTTATCTAAGAATGCAAGAGGATAACTTGAGGATGCCAACACCCCATATAGCTAAGGTGTTGGACCTTCTCTCAAGTACGTCATATTCCTGAACACCTCTTTTCCAGATCCATCTGTTTGGTTTTGTGATCTTGAACATCTATATTTCAAGTGACTTCTGAATGTAGTTGAGAGTATTCATCTAAAGGGGTTATAGAGTTCAACATTTGAAGTTTTGATCATTCCCTCACATTTCCTTTTTCTATTTGGTGTTCTGTCTGAACTTTGTTTTGTTTGCTTTCATGATTAATTGGATGCTATCTAGACCTAATCTTCACTTGAAGAATTCATGAAACCAGTAAATTTAAAACCCCAGATTTTACTTAGCATAATTGGAGAAATTATTTAATAATAATAATAATAACTAATATTGATGGATATTTCAGGTAACTGAGGAGCAGGGGTATTTTTGGGGATTTCACAAGGTTAAATGGAGAAGGATGTAATTTAAGGTAAGTGGTTATAATATTGATTTGAATAATTAATAATAATATGTTAAAATTTATTTAAGTTGGCATTGGTGTTAAGGTATACAGTTTGGTGGAGTGGCAAACATCTGATCATGTGTTAATGGACTGATCAGGTAGGAAGCTTGTGTAGGTAAGCGGGTAGTGGATCAGGAGGTTGTGTTTGATTTGAGCGCCAACGAGCAACCTATAAATAGGTTGCTGTTGGTCGAAGCATTGTTTTGGCCAATCGCGAAATTGAAGGAGCTGGTGTTATCAGAGGGAGTCGGATCATTGAGGAGAGGAGCAGGAGGATTCGAGAATTTTGGAATCTAAATTGGAGGTTGCAGGAGATCGATTGGAGAATTCAGCATTTGAGTGCTGTGGAGATCTCAATCATTTCGTTTGCAGATCTCAGAGAACTACTACTGATCGGAGTGTAGCCGTGAATTTCAGAGTGCAGAGATCAACGAACTTTGGATTATGATAGTTTTGATCTATTCAGGTAAGTAGCACTTTCATTTCATCGGTTGTGAACGAATTATCTGATTTGAATGTTGAATTTCCATATTTGGCGAGAACTTGAATGAATGAACATGTATTTGTGAATTTCTGAAATTTCGATAATTGTTGTGCTTGGATTAAATTCGAATGCATCTGATCTCGTTTTAGAAAGATAATGAAGTGGAATTTGAGTGTTGTTAGGATTAGATATTAGTTCAGAATTGTCGAAGTGTGAGGTTGCAGAGAGTTGATGTTGCTGAAGGAAGCAAGTCATGTGGGCGCCTACTGGCCGCCCAGACAACTGCTAGGCGGCTGTGCAAAATATCTAAGGCCACCCAGGGATTGCTAGGCGCCTGGTGGTAGGCGCCCAGCCCCTGTTTTCTAGCTAGGTGCAGCTAATCCTATAGAAGTAAAATTTTCGACATTTAACCCCCAGATGCTACTCCATGGTATCTTAATGAGTGTTATTAATATTCTAAAGTGGTTGCTAATAGAAGGTTCCATACGATTACAAGAGGGAGAGAATTAAAGTAGAGGTGGCAACGGGTCGGTTCGGTTCAGGTTCGGGTCGGTTCGTTATCAGGTCGGTTCGAGTTGAACCCGATTAGTGGCGGGTTGGAAAAATCCCAAACCAAACCCAACCCGCCACGAATCGGGTTCAACCCGCCCAACCCAATTATTTTTTATTTTTGATTTTTTTGCAAAAAATATAATAATCATTAATCGCATTGCCAATTTACCATTGCCTGATTGCCAACTTGCCAAGGCCCAACGGCCCCCACACAAAATCTGAATCGTCCATTGGTTTCTTGGTCCTCTTTCAAAAGATCAAAGAGGGCCTTGTTAATTATATATAGTCACGCTGTCTATTCTTTCACCTTATCATAAGAAATGAATAAATAAAGAGGGTATTTATTAAAGAAGAGAACTAAAGCGACCTGGGTTCTTTGCTTTAGCCTTCAGCTATCAAAAAAAAAATGTTCTTTGCTTCCGCTATCAACCAGAACCTCTTTCGTGCTAATAGCTGAATAGCTATTTGGTTTCTTGGTCCTCTTTCAAAAGATCAAAGAGCATCATGGCCTATTGGCCTTTTTTGAAGGAAAAACCTTGGGATCTATTCTATAGCAATCAACCTCACAAGAAATAAATTCAGTTCCGGTATAACAGTAATAGAAACTGAAGCTGAAAATTCCAAACATAATATAAATTATATAATGTTCAAAATCCACACAAGCATAGATGATAGATCAAACAGGAGTTCAGTTCCCTTTCAGCAGCATGGTATGATGTTTAACAGGAGTTCAGAAACCCCAATTTCCCATGCACTAATATAATCATAGTTTCAAATTGATCTTCTTGATTTGTGATGAAGTTGATCTTCTTAATGAGTTCAAGAATTTACAAAAGCAGAGAAACCAGAGAAACAAACGTTGCTGTTACAGGTCCCTTGGCCCTTGTATTGATGACAAAATGCTCAGGGTATTTCCTTAACAATGCCAACAAACCAAACCATGGTCTTCCCTGGGACTCAGCAAGAGGCCAGTCCTCAGATCTGAGATATTTCCTAACCCAACCATGGTGCCAAACATTGCCATATTGCACTACCAGCTGCAACAAGAATGGAAACAACAAATATTAATCAGTAGAATTAACAAGAAAAGCCTTCAGCTAAGTCCAAAATACAGCATAGCTGTCCAACTGAAATCTGAGACGGTCTACATTAGAGACGGTCTAAAGCCTTAAGCTAATTCTTAGCTTAGATGCCTTGGGATGCAGTTCACTCTCACCGGCTTACTGCTTACTGCTTAATGCTTCCTGCTAAATCTATTATTGTGTAGCTTAAAAGCTTCACCTTTCCCCTCTTCAGCAAATAGATTTTCGTATCACTATGTTAATAATGCCTTACCCAGATCAATATATTTATACAGATTATCACAAATAAAACCATGATCCTTCATTCCTTTTTTGACATAAATGTTAAAATAAATATCTAATAATAGAGAGGCATTCAAAAAGAAAAATGCAAAGTACAACAGAATTAATTCTTATGCTTGAATCATGACACAGACCATAAGATGATATCTGAAGTGGATCAAAACATGTTTAGATTCGTAATAACTCTAACAAAAGAAATGGCATAATGTCCAAAAAGGATTGGGGACTGACGCAATACTTACATTTAACTCAAGAGATATGGTTCAAGGCTTCAAGCATTCTTCACAATAAAAAAAGGAATATTAAAATTATGCTTAAAAACAAAACCTAATAGAACAAACTCCCACACCACCTACAACTATAGAAACTACAGTAACAAAATCAAACCATCTAGATTAACAAAATCCAAAAAGAATTCGGTCATTCCAATCCTTTTCCCAGCAATCAACCTGTAACAAGAGAAACAAATAAGAAAAGGGAATGAGAAAAAAAGAGAAGAAAATGAATTAGTTATACAATGCAATATAACATTAACAGAAAAAAAAACTTATTCTTTTTAAAATTACTTTACCTACCCTCATTACAAAATAGTATCAATGTTAGAAGCTGCCGATGAAGTTGTTGGTTCCACAATATTCACTTTCAATAAATCTTCTATGCCATTATCCACATTATAATCATCTCCACTTATACTTACTACATTAAAATGCAAGACAAGTTAAGTTTTATCACAATTATCCACATTCAAATAGTATAACCATTAACCAATAATAAAAAATTGACTAAGATTACCTGAAGATCCACTTATCCAATCTCGAGTACATATCAAAGCTTCTACATTTTGTGGTGTAAGAGAGCTACAATATTGATCTAAAGTTCTTCCTCCAACACTGAAAGTTGCCTCTGATGCAACTGTTGATATAGGAATCATCAAAACATCACGAGCCATAGCAGAAAGTTCAGGAAAACGGTATTCCACTGACTTCCAATACAACAAAATATCCAATGGCAGCTTCCGATCATAAGTTTGTTCTTCTAAATACATCTCTAATTGTGATCTCTTTGTCACAGAAGCACAATTTTGGCTCTCAAATGTATCATAATCCTACAATGTAAAAAATTAGAAATTTGTTAACACTAACTGACTAACACAAGTGTAAAATAAAATAAAATGAGAAATTTTCATTACCTGCATTTCCTTACCACTATCAATGTCATCATTTACAAGTCCATGACTAAGAACTGCGATGGGTAGTGGAGCCCTCGAGGAAGATGACGATGAATGACTCATGTACTCATTGAACAGTGAATAAAATGCCTCACGTACAACATTAACATGATCTCTTCCTTCACTACTACCATAAAGCTTTGAGTACGAGTAGTCTATCATCTTTAATTTATAACGAGGGTCCAAAACTGCTGCAATAGCAAGAATTACACGGTAATCTGCCCAATACTTATCAAACTTTCCTTGCATCCGTTGAGCCATACTTATCATAAATGTATCATTTCCTTCCAACTCCTCTTTCAACTTAAGTTGTATCCTCCAAACCCCTTGAAAGTATAAATTTGCAGTAGTGTACTTGCTTCCCAAAAATGACTTTGTAAGATCATAAAACAGTTTCAAAAATTTAGTAATCTTCTCAATCCTTTTCCATTCCTCTTCTGATGGACAATCTTGATAATTTGCATTAGAAAATGACAAATGGCGGAATGCATTTTGATAAAACAAAGCACTTTCAAGCATCAAATACGTGGAGTTCCACCTTGTAGGAACATCCTGCCTTAAGCCCCTCTTTCCCTCCAAAGACAATTCATTCAAACATGTTTTAAATTTTTCTTTTCTTGCTTGTGAACCTTTGACAAATTTTACACTTTCACGAACCTTTTGAACTGATTCATCTACCTCTTTCAATCCTTCTTGCACTATAAGATTTAAAATGTGAGCACAACAACGAATGTGAAAGAAGCGACCCCGAAGTAAAAGTGCACCCTTTAGGTCTAGCCTCTGTTTGTAAGAATTGGAAAATGTTGTATTCGCACTGGCATTGTCTAAGGTAATTAAAAATAATTTTTTTTCAATGCCCCACTCTTCCAATATACCAGACATTGTAGATACAAGAGCTGCACCAGTGTGTGGAGTAGGCATATATCTAAAGTTGATGATTTTTTTGTGCAATCTCCATTCCTTATCAATAAAATGTGTTGTTACACAAATATAACCATCCGTTGTTATTGAACTCCAAAGGTCTGATGTAAGACAAATCCTACCAGGGATGGACTGAAATATTTCTTGCAACTTTTGTTTTTCCCTTTTATAAATCTTTAATACATCAGCCTTCGCTGTGTTACGTGAAATTCCTTTGGCATCTTGATTTAACAAAGTATGCAGATCTCTAACCCCTTCATGCTCCACAAATTGGAATGGATAACCATGCTTGATAATTACAGTAGCCAAAGCCTCACGGTATAAGTCATGACTCAATTGAGAGCTTCTAATTGACACCCCACTACCAGTTTGAGACATAAACATCTGGCCTATATCTCTTGTGTCACGCTTAGGACAATTTAGAATGTGACGTTTCATGTTGGAAGTCCCATGACTACTTTCACCAATATAAATCTTTCCACATCTTTTACACTTTGCCTTCAGTTTTTCATTCCCAACTTTAAGCATTTTTTCAAACTCATCCCACACATAAGATGTTTCCTTTCTACGCTTTAGATTTGTTTGTGATGATTGGGAATCCATTCTTATATTAGATTCTTCCTCCTCAATTCTAATTGGTTGACTTGGTTCCATAACTTCTTCTTCAACGGTTGCCATACTTAAAGTCTTAATCTCACTTTCATTAATAAACAATCAGATTCATACCAAAAAATAATAATAATAATAACGAATGAACGACACCATATTCAATACTTCAAACACAATGAACATTGCAATTAAATAACCTAAAATCAATTAAATAACCTAAAAAGCTGCAACATATTTCTTGCAGGAATAAACATCATCAATTGAAGAATGTTACAAGTGACAGAATATAGATTGGATCCCTACTAATAACAGGAGAAGAAATTATGAATTTGTCATTATTGATGATGCTCAACACCATAATAATACTGTTGCAATTATTTTTATAGTGTTGGGCACCTTGACTTTTTTGTTGTTGAAAAATATTAACACAAGTTGTGCCATATAATTTATGATCAGCAATTAACCAACTGTAATGATATTATGATAAGCAAATACTCAAGAAGCTACTTCAGCAAGCAACTTGGACATGTAAAGAAAAACACTAACCTTGTGAAAATTTATGGTGCAAGTAACATTTATCTGTGGAAGTAGGCGCAGATATTTCACATCCCCTAGCTCCAAGTATGTCAGGACCTTAAGAATTACCTGCCAAATAAAGAGAGGAATTAAGCAAAGAGATCACAGTTAGAGATGTGATCTAACTATAACTTGCTTGAATCTAACTATAATCAATGAGAAAGGAACCGCAGTCAAAAATGTCAACATCCATAATCATGTTGTTACAGACACACACATATATAAACAAAAAAGGGAATAGGTTGAAATAGGTGAATTTGTTCTCTTTCAAGAATCTTAACCAAAGTTAAAAGAAGCACCTTTTATACGGAATCCAGTGAGAAAGATTCAATCACAAATTGGAGTTGGGAGAAACAAATCGTTGGCTCTAATGCACTCAAAAACAAAAAAACAAAAAGAGATAAGCTTTGCTTATAGAAAAACAAACCAAACAATGACACATGAAGAAGCGGCAGCCCATGATGTTTTCAATCTATTTATTCATAATTAATAAATGGACTCACTATTAATTATGAACTCATAATTACTAATCTGTGAAATGGGGAGAATGCCATATTTATGAACTCATATACATATGTAATTTTACTAATTTATAGAAGAAATCTGAAAAATGGAGAAGTCGTTTGCTGCAATTTTACTACTCACAGGGAAGTTTGTTGTTGTGGTAGGTCCCCAATACTTCAATGCTGCTAAATCATAAGCCCTAGCTGCCTTTTCTTCTTTGTCATAACCACCTAAAAACAATCCAAGCAAAGAGAATAGAAGGAAACCTCAGTCCAAAACGGCAAAACCCTTTTTATAATGCAAAGTAAAAGAAGATGCAATTAAAAATTAATTAAATAAACAAAAGGCTTAAGGAGACCATTTTCTCTCAGATTCTTACCCAAATAAACTGCGAGAAGGTTGAGTGATTTCCACATCAGAGATGAGAAAGGCCGGAAAAAGGGTGAAGCAAAAAAAAAGAAATTGAAGAAGTAAATAAAAAATCAGTAGATTGATCCATAGAAAAGGAATGCATGGTGGGCATTTAAAAAATTAGAGAGACTTGTGAATATACCCTGCCTTCCCTTCCGGGTTTGGCCTTCTCTTCTGCAACTGTTATCCCACAAGAGGAAGAGGGCGGCGTTGCGCGAGACAAGAGGAAGATTGGAAGAGGGCGGCGTCGCGCGAGACAAGAGGAAGACTGGAACTCTGGAAGAGGGAAGCCGCAAGCGAATCGTGAAATGTGAATGCAAAAAAATGAATGCCCTAAAATTTTTTGTCTTAAATAGTCGGGTAACCCGTCGGTTCACGGGTTGTAATCGGGTTGACCCAATAAACAATCGGATCAACCCAAACCCGTTTAAGACGGGTCATTTCGGGTTGACCCGTCGGTTCGGGTCACCTATTGCCGGCTCTAAATTAAAGTAGTGGAAATGAGCTGTAGAAATCAGAAGCATGTACTTGATATGAGTAATCGATAATTACTTTTGATGTTTGAGTTTTTCTGTATAACCGCGTTTAACACTTGAGAGTTCAAATTTATGTAACACTTGATTTTGGTCAGAATTGAGTTAATCTAATATGCTGGAACAGATTTCACACAAGGATTATTTCATGAGTATTTTATATACCTTGTTGATTTATTATTGATGATTGTTTTGGAAATTTTACTCTAAAGCTCTATGATGGAGTGATCTGGTCCTGAGTGACCCATGATAAACAGTGATCGTGTTTAACTGTTGTTGCATTACATGTTGGTTTTTTTTACATGCTAGTTTACTTATTGATAAAAGTGTTGGATTGGTTTCTCATTACTGGTTTAGCTTGTCCTAGATCCATGACTAAGCTTAGTAATGTAATATTTTTGCTTCATTGGTGTAATGGCATGGCCTTGTGTGTTGCCACAACCGGTATAGAACAGCCCGAAACCCTAAGTAGGCCGGGTTGTCAATGCCGAAACTCGAAGTAGGCCGGCATTGGATGACGAAAACCTGAGTAGGCCGTCATTTCAGAATTTTGAAAGCCTGAGTTGGCCGGAACTGTGTACATGGAAGTGTGGATGTCACCTTGGCATGTCGATTAACCAATCTAAGCAAATTACATGACACTGACCTATATTGTGATTTGATTTGACATGAGATCTTTTATCCGCTGGTTCATTGGTACAGGTTATTTCACCATATGTGGTTCATTGGTATTGGTATTTTCCACCGCCTATGTAAAGCAGTATCGCTACCTTGAGTGGTCCGGTGTTGTCAATGCCGAAACTCGGAGTAGGCCAGCATTGAATGACGAAACCCTGAGTAGGACGTCATTTCAATATCCGAAACCCTGAGTAGGCCGGATACACACATGGAGGCGTGGACTTGATCATGATGTGGATTTCTCGATGTTGACACTTGTTTTGATTTGAGCTATATCTATTGTGTTGTTTTGGAAAATTGGTTTCATCGACACGTAGGTATATGGTTATATTGGGTTTCATGGTTATTCACATGATTTGATATTGATGCTATCGATTTCACTTGTATGCGGGATTACATGAGTTATATTATATTACTGGATTATTGTGGAATTATTCGGATTAATCATGTTATCGCCACTGTTACATGCTTTATATCTGATCCATGTTTTATAACTATGAAAAATGTATTTTAGCATGCATGTGCTGCTTACTGGGATATTCGTATCTCATTCCGTTTTGTTTGTTTTGTTTTCAAATCTTGGAGAGGACGATACCGGCGGGTAGTTTCTTGGTTTTTGTGAGTTGGGATTTGTATTACTATAATTCTGTATCTCAGTTTGGGATTGTAGTGCACTTTGATTATCTAGTTATTGTTTCATTCATGTTTTCCTTCACTCTGATATATCGATCTTGTGTGAAGAATTAACTTTCGGAGATGAATTACGGTTTCACTACGTAACTTGGATCCAAGGCGTTACAGTAAAATTAGTTTTGGAAAGAGTGCTTCCCTTTTTTCCAATTTTTTTTGTATCAATTTTTAAATTATGATCTTTATGTTTGGAAACAAGATATTTATTGATAATATGCCCGCTTTCATACAGTCTGGATGACCAAAATGTTACTACTACTGATTTCTTCATTAAATTTTCCAAGTTATGATGGATCTATTTCTATTTGTGTTATCGCTGACTGTTTTTCTTGGATTTTACAATGAAAGGAGTGGTGAAATTGACTCCATATACTAGAGTACACACCCATTTCCTTTATTCTATAGGTAATAATCAAAGAAAGGAAACGGGTGAAGTGAAAGTATGGCTTATTATATATCTATTTACTAAAACAGTTGTTTGATTAGACAAATTTGAATTTTGATGTGGTTTCTTTTTGGATGGGCTCATAGATAAATTTGGATTTTGATTTGTTTCATTAGATAAATTTGCATACACACCTGTTTCATTTTATTTTTTAGCCTATGGGGTGTGATTTTGTAGGTGTTTCATTGACGAATGAGATATTCCAAGTTGATTTCTGTAAAACCCCAGATTTTGATAAGTAATTATTAGGAGAATTATTGTGAAGTATCATTAATTTTATCGATGGAAATTTGAGGTCATCGAGGAGCAAGGATACAATTGGAATTTCACAAGCTTAAATCATGAAGATTATAAGTTAAGGTAAGAGGGTATCAAATATTGGTCTAAATGATTTAATAGTAATATTCTTTAAATTTGTTATAATTTGGAAGGTGCTGATGTAGGCAATTGGTGGAGTGACAAGTCTATAATCAAGTGGCTAAGGGGCTGACCATGTAGGAAGTGGTGTGGGTGAGCACCCAGCTAATCATGAATTGAGGTTGGCTTTGAGCACCAACGACAACTATAAATATCAGTCGTTTTTTTAGTTTTGGGGTTTTCGCTCAAATTGGTCGGAGAAGATTGTTGCTGCCGGAGTTCAACCAGTTTGTGGAGGAGAGAAGAAGGTGAGTGGAGGAATTGAATTTGAAGCTATTAGAAGCTTAATCAGAAGTGAAAGTCTGCTATTGGAATTCAGTGACAGAAGTGCAAAAGTTCGGCCATTTCGATCTCAGAGAGATCAGGTAAGAGAAATTTAAATTTGATAATTCGTGAGCAAATCAATAGAGAGATTAGGATTTAGTCCAAATCTAATCAGATCTGGAATTTTGTAGAGAAATCAAAGATCAGTGATTGATCAACTGTCAAATTGTAACTCTGAGCTGCTATCGTTGATGATCAGAAGGAAATTTGGAGTTGCTGAGCTAGTGGAAACTCATATCATGTGAGTAGCATTTATTTCTAGTTTTGCCGATGCATCTGATAGGATTTCCATTGCTCGTTTGTTTAGAAATGAATTGAGCGACTGTGAGCATGTCGAATGCCAACTTCTAAATTTTCTATACCAGAATTTGATTGAATTAAGGTTGATTGTCCCTGGTTGAGTTTTTAGAAGATGAAGCATGCTAATGGAATTGATATTATAGTAGAATTTTGGTTTAGAAGTGTTCGATTAAGAATTCAGCAAGTTGGACATGGATTTTCACCTGAGCGCCCACCACTGCCAATCAGTGCAGACCTCTCTGTAGGTTGGCACTGGTTTTTATTTTAAAGACGGCTAAGGGGCGCCAACCCCTGGAGGTTAGCGCCCATTCACTCTTACTTAGCCAGGTGCAGCTAATTCATTCCAGGTTAATTTCTATTAGTTAATCGACTAAACTTTTTCTAGGAGTTATTAATAGGATGTTAACAATGTGCTGATGTGATTGTGAGATAAAGAATGCATATCAATAAATTTTGGAAGAATTAAATAGTAGAAGGGAGAAGTGATTTCTGGAATTAGTAGCTACTGGAGGTCAGTGTCCACTCCTTCTTCAATAGTTATGTGCGGCTATTTCATCAGCAAATATTTTATATTGTTTAAATAGTTAGAACTTATTCTAGGAATCTCAAATAAACCTTAACAGTAGATTTATTTGCTTGGAAGATAATAAATTCATACAATTAAAATTTGGAGAGTTAAATGTTATATTAGAGAGTTTATTGATTGAAACCTTCAACTATGTAAGTGAGCGGCTGATTGTTAACAGGTGCAGATTTTGTGTTTTGTTACCGAGATAGTATTTCCTAGCCACCTGAAGAGATATCATTTATATCTGAAATGGGTTGTGAACTAGAATTCCTACACTACCATGTTAGAGAATAAAAGTAATATAGTTGAGATCAAGGAAGTAAAGAGCCAATTTCTACATATACATGTTTGCAAGTGATTGAATGATTTTCCACTATTTGATGTTTTCAATATTGATATGTTAACACTTTAAAACTCAGAGTGATATCTTTTGTTTGATTTGATTTTAGTTAACTTAATATTATGGGCAGATTGTAAATGTAAGTGTTCTTGAGACTTTTGCATTAAATATTGTTGGATATTGTCACTGGAATAAAGATTATATTGGGAGCCTCCATGATGGAGTGATTTTGGTCCTGAGTGACCCATGATAACCAGTAAGCTATGTTTAACCGTGGTTGCGTTACATGTTGGATTTACATGTTATTTTATTAGTTATGTTAAAAATGCTGAATTTGAGTTTGTTACTGGTTTAGCTTGTCTTGGATCCATGTCTAAGCTTAGTAATAAAATGTTTTTGGGGTAATGACATGGCCTTGAGTGTTACCATGACTGGTGTAGAGCAGCCTGAAACCTTGAGTAAGGCGGGCTGTCAATGCCGATACCCGGAATAGCCGGCATTGGATGACGAAACCCTGAGTAGGCCATCATTTCAGAGTTCTGAAACACTAGTTGGCCGAAACTGTGTATATGGAGGTATGGATGTCACCTTGGCATGTTGATTAGCCAATTTAAGCAAGATACATGACATTGACCATATTATGATTGATTGCTATTGCTGTTGGACTGTTTAACCTTGTTAATGAGATTATGCTGATTTCGGATTTTCAATTGTATTTCCACTGATTACTTGTGACCGTTTGTTTATCATGGCATATTTTAGAATTGAGATAACTATTTATGCATGAATGTGCTACTCGCTAAGATATTCGTATCTCACCAGTTTTGTTTTTGTTTTGTTTTTAGATACTCGTGGTGAGGCGACTGCTGGGGTAGATCCTACCAACACCTATAGAGAGGAGGATTATTTTTACATTCCCTAGACTAATAGGTTTATTCCATTGATTTGAGATATTGATTTGATATTCTGGAATGTAATAATTGGTATCAGAATTCATTGTTTAGTGGCTTTTAATCAAATAAATTCCCGCGCTTTCCTAGTAGTTTAATTGTCGCACTCTGATTGTAAAACCCATATGATTAATCCAAAAATCATATGAGTCATGGGCCCATACCTAACACTCTGTGAGACATGTTATATCTTTATTGAACAATACGGATCCGGAGCGTTAAAATTTCCATCGTTTGTAACTTTGTCTTCCATTAACTTGAATTTTAACCTACCGGTGGAAAGTTCTATTTTTGAGATTTGAAATCTTGTTATGGTAGATATGATGGCACCAATAGAAGCTTCATTATTTCAACAATTGAAGGAACATGGTATCCACATTTGAATCTGGTAAAAGTGCATCCTAGCCCCATCTTTTCTTAGAAGAATCGAAGATCTTGATTGTGAGCAATGCAACATGACTATGTACAAGAAAGGCATATTTTGATGTCTTAAAAGCTTTAGTTGATTAATGCAATAGATCTTTTAGAATTGATATATATTTTCTTAAACTTAACACAAACAAAGGTGATAGTTTTAAAACTCATGTCTGAAACTCTGTAAAGGTTGAACTACGATGTACCTGGAGAAACACCCCTATAGCCAGTAACAATATTAGTTTATTTTTCCTGGTGATCACCATGGTTTGTTTTTGACACCTTGTAACCAGTAACAGTATCAATTTGATGATTAATGGAAAATACATGGGGCCAATGAGACAATGTTCCTTTTATTATAGAGTTATCTTGGTTGGTGTCTTTTTATACTTGTAGAACTTTTATATCAGATGGTTTTTTCAGGAGTTAAATTTTATGCTTTAGATATTTTTTATGTGGAAATATTTGTGCAATTCCTTTATATGGTACCTTTTGTACAAAAATGAAATGCTCCTACATACTGTGGGAGGGCAACATTCTATCTTGTTGAATTGAAGTTTCTTTTAACTATTATCTCTTTCTATACCAATATTCAAAAAGCCATAATCATTAAATTATATTTTTGCACCACCTGCAAGTTTGCTCGCTTATGTTGGTGAACTGAGAAGGCTTAAACAGTCATGTTTAAGCCATATCAAATTACCCGGTCATCTTTGCTTATTCAAAAACACTTCTTGATGGCATGATACAGAACAAGGCTATATCAAATTAATTGGTTGTAGTCAAAGCCATATATGAGTACATTTTTTCTAATTATTCTACACCATAGATGTGCAATCCAAAATGATTAAACAACCTTACATCTTGCACTAGAAAGAAGAGAAGAGAAAAGAAAAGAAAAAACTTTACATGTGTCGATTTGCATTAGTTTTGAAATATATCTTAATAATACTGAAGTTTGTATAAACAATCAATTGTAAGGAGGTGACTACTCATTCCTAATAAAACGTTGCAGTTTGGGGACTAATGGTGAAGAGACCATGTGATATGTTGTTTACTCTTTTAATTTCCCAGTAAGTTATGATTGGTCTATATGTTTCATGAGTTATAGGTCATGATTGTTATTTAGATTTTGTACATGCCATTAACTCGGTTTTTTTATTTATTTATCAATTTATGTGTGCTCTTTAGGGCAATGGATCATTGATAAATTACATGGATATAATTATTGCCAAATCCTATCGATTCCATCGCCAGATTTATAATGACTTAACAAACATGGGAATATGGCTTTTCCTAAATTTCATCTTATACTCCTACTTACATGCAATTATAAAATTGGTACATCTGCTTGTAATTAATACACCAAAGTGTTCTTGTTTTTCCTTTTTATTCTAATCTAATGACATATGCATGTTTGGATGCATTGGCTTGGCAATTTAAATTTTTCGTTATTATATACAAAAAGGCATGTATTAAATTTGTTAAACAGTATAAGTCCTAATATGGTAATGATGAATTTTTATTTATTTTAGAAATCAACACTAAAGCTATATATGCTTTAAAAGTGGAAAAAAACCCTCTTTACTAGGGCTCTAAGTTGAGTTTAGAGGCGTGTAGTAAATATGTTAAAGAATATGAGTTTAAAAGTTAAAATAATGATATTTTGGTTGTTATTTTTCTTTTTCCTTTTTTTTTTTAACAATTAGCACCAACTTTACTACACTCTTGTAAACTTAATTTGAAGTTTTATCTTTGTTGATTTTCCAAATTTTATAGCATATAGTTTGAGTTAACTTTCAATTTTGATAAAATAGAAATGATCATCGGAAACTCAATAATCAAATTGATTTTATTTAAGAAAAAAAATTAAAATCAGAATCGTTTCAATAAACCATATATCCATTAAATTTCAGTTATTTATATAATAATATGTACTACTTTATCCATTCCTGTGCATCGCATGTGTTTTTGCTAGTCTATATATAATATATAGCAATCGATAAACCCACGAGAGAGCCCCAAAAATGAGTCTCTCAAACCTGGAAGCTCCACATCACAGCTAACATGGCAGCTGACTTGTCCAAAGGCATGATTAACCCAAAACTTCTCCTTCCATTGTCTACCTCTTCCACTCCCGTAACTCTCATATAACTTCCATTGTAACTCCTGCCTCTTCCGCTCCCGTAACTCTCCTATAATAAATCTCTATATAATATATAGCAATCAGTAAACCCATAGAGAGCCCCAAAAACGAGTCTCTCAAACCTAGAAGCTCCACATCATAGCTGACATGGCAACTGACTTGTCCAAAGGCATGATTAATGTTGGTTAAAATCACAAGTGCACGAGTCGCCACAAGTAATTAAGTGATAAATTTAGTATCATTCCCTCGAGGACTAAAAGCTACTAATAAGTACCAAAATTGGATTAAACTATTGTCTATCTGATCAATCGAGTTTGATTAAGATTAGAACTGGAAAATTAAAGCAACAAAAATAACACACAAATTAAAATCAATGGAATGGGATTCTAGGGCCGCCAATTCACCATAACTAATCTTACACAAATTATCCAATTGAACTAATAGCGTTAAACTCCTGTTGTTGCCAATCGAGTTTCTCTAATGTTTTTATTAATCTTTTTTCAAGCATTAATAAAGCACCTTAGCAAACAAATTGACTACATCTTTGTGACAATTTAAGACATGCAAAAGTCATTGTGCATGAGACTCTTCTAACGACCACACAAGTTCCATAGCTATCTCTAGCCTATGGTCACTTATGGTATTCCACAAATAGAATGATTTGATCATTCGCCTCTTGATCTCAAATCAAATCCTTGATCTTGCAAACGATGGCTGGTCATTCACAGGCAATAAGATCGGAATGAAATACACAACAACATGAACAAACACTAAATCAATTCAATTGAAAAACATCATGTAATCTTCAGAAAATAAGAATTAACTCATGATTAAATTGAAACAAAAGATAATATCATTTGAGTTCAACATCAGAAAAAGGCAATAAGGAAAAATAATTTGGAGTCCAAGAAGTAAACACAAAGGCATCCACGTTGTTTGCTGCTCCTCACGTTCTTGTTTGAAGATTCATGCCCAACAGCCGTTTCTGTCCCAAAACGTCAACTTCCAGCCTCTGTTTGACCCCTTAAACGTCCCCCTCTCCAAAGTAACATTAGACGAGATTTTGTTCGCCTTTTTATAAGCTTTCCAACACCTCCAAAAATCATCACATTCCGAGATCGTATGAGGAAGTTACGGCCGAAATACCGAACCGGTGTCAGTTTCCTTTTAAGCCTCATCGTTTCCGGATTCGTCTCTGTTTGAGGATTCCTTTTTGCTTGACTTACTCCAGGATTTTATGTCTCCATACCTCTCTTTTCCTTTACTTTATTCACGACCCAAACACTTTCTAATTTTCTATAAACCCAACTCTTTTCTTTTATTACTCCATGAGCCACTCTTATTCAAACTTGTTCTTTCCTTTAAAGAATTCTTGACATTGTTATTGTAGCTAATTTTCCTGCAATAAAAAATACTAAATTGATTAGATTATTAGACTTTCATTATTTTAAATATATCAATAAAAATAATAGCAAAAGTCTAATATTGATCACAATTCTTGACAAATTAACTTAATTAAAAGCTAACCAAACTACACTTTTGTGCATTTATCAATTAACCCAAAACGTCTCCTTCCATTGTCTGCCTTTTCCTCTCCCTCTCCTGTAACTCTCATATAACTTCCATTGTAACTCCTGCCTCTTCCGCTCCTGTAACTCTCCTATAATAAATATCTCTTCTTCTCCTGCAATCAGTAAACCCACAAGAGAGCCCCAAAAATGAGTCTCTCAAACCTGGAAGCTCCACATCACAGCTAACATGGCAGCTGACTCGTCCAAAGGTATGATTAACCCAAAATGCCTCCTTCCATTGTCTACCTCTTCCTCGACCGTAACTCTCATATAACTTCCCTTGCAACTCCTGCCTCTCCCGCTCTCGTAACTCTCCTATAATAAATATCTCTTCCTCTCCTACATTAAGTAACCTCTCCAGTTATGATTTCTATCAAAAGCAAGGATTTTGATGGATACAGTGAGGCAAAGTTAGGTGCGTTTGTCTCATAGAATTCTAATGGTCTTTGTGGTTTTGTGTAGGTTTATTAGCCATGAGTGTTTGATTCATTTTAGATCTCCACCAAGAAGGTAAAATTATCGGGAAGGGCATCATGTTTAATCATGAAAACTTGTGTTTTTAAACTGTTTTCTTTCTATTGGAAGGCATTGTTACTTACATGTAACTCATTTGAGTGTTTGATATTTGGGAGAACCCAACTACAAGATGCAAGTGGATTGAAATTGTTTAGTGACTCCTATTTATGAACTTCTATACAAATGTTTTTTTTTTTTGTATCATTGTTTCTGCTAGCTGTTAGCACCTCATTTTTACACCCCAAAAAATGAAAGAAATGAAAATCCTAACTGAAAAGTTAAACCCTGAGGGGGGGCCAAAAAAATTGACTTTTTGATTTGATGAAAATCAACCACCATGCTTCTTCCTTTTGAAAAGGAAATTTCGACACGATTCTAACGCAAACTGAGTTTGCTCGAATCGGAGTCCGGATGAAGTTATGAGTTGGTCAAATCTGGGGAGAGTAGAAATTGCCTTTATGCTCGAGCCCAATCAAGTAGTGGCAACTCCGAATCCCTCTTTTACCCTTTAGGAGGCACGCATCATCCGAGCACCCCGGTGCCCCCGTTGTTCCCAACGTGCGCACACTAGCTACACAGTCTCACGCTATGTTTGATATCATTAAGGCTGAATTGGGTAGTATTCTCTTTACTGTAGTCCAGTAGGGCATCTAGGAGGTCACCACTTGCAGGAAGAACATGGGATGTTCCAGATTGTAATCTTTGTTCGATCATGCCATCAAAGAAATCCATTATTTTACCAGGGTGAATTGCCATTCTATTTCTGATACATTGTATGTAGATCCAAAAATCTAAGAAACTGAGGAGTCTGAGATTCTATTTCCTCAATTCTTCAACTATACAAGACATGGTATCTCTAAATCAACTACGTCAATAGAGAAGATGGTGTACGATAACAAACTAAAACTGGTGGTGGAAGCTGCTTAGCCAATATAGTTGGCTTGGCATGTGTGAGCACAGTTTCAAACATGGACAATAAGTTCCTGAATCTTTTGGCGTCAAGGCTTTGATTGGCGTCGAGTCAAATTCCTGAATCTTTTGGTGTCCATGCAACTGAGAATTCATGGTGGTCGAGCGCACATGCTGTGTCTGGGACATATATAGCAGCTAGCTAAGGATAAATAGGGCTTGACAAGGCCAAGGTGGAGAGTCATGAGGGGACTGTTTGGCGTGGTGGCCAAGTGACTCATGCAGTCGGGTTCCAAGTGCCAACATACCTTATTAGACAGCAAGGCCATTAGTAAAAAATATTTTTAAGATGAACAGGTCAATCATAGATGGGGATACAGGATTTTTACTAATCAATCATTCTTTGCATTGTATGTAGAAAAAAAAACCCTATAGCCTCCTGATTACAACAATAGTGCAATTGATCTGTTCACATTAAAAAAATTTTACAAACATTTAATTTAATAAGTTGCTTATATATTATAAAAATATTACAATAAATACATATAGTTAAGTGCTTTACCAAGATAAAATTATAAGAATGATAAAAAAGTATGGCATTATGGACTAGCCTTTCTCTTATGCTTATGGGCACAAAATTACTCATATAACATTACGTTATACCAAACAAATTTATGGTTTAAAAAAAATTCTTTAAGTTGTTACATATAAAAGTAAAAAATAAGCATCTAATAAAGGAGCAAGTAATGCAACCTTAATGATATTGGGTACTAACAAACAAGATATAATGTATGGTACATTTGATTTTATTAAATATATAACATATATTAATTACCTAGGGGCCACCTTGGTTTGGTTTGGTCCAAGTTGACATCAATTCAAGACCAAACCAAAGGTTGTGATTGTTAATCGATGATTGAACCAAATTTATTTAAGAACCAATCACTCTAACTTGAAAACCAAATCCAACTCATGTATGTACAGGTTTAGTTAGGTTCTATTAGGTTTAATGTAGTGAAGCATATTTTTAAGTTGGGTTTCAGTTTGATTTGGTACAGTTTAATATTGAAGACCTTAACCCAAAATCAAATAAAAATTAATTCACTTTACAAATTTTAGAACCAACACTAAATCATACGCTTTTAAACCCAATCCAAGAAGATACAAAGTTTTGAGTCAGTCGCGCGGTTCTTCCTTTTTACCAACCAAGTTGCATTCCTATAATTACCAATAACTTTTATCTAAAAGTTAAACGGCTCTGTTTTGGGGCAGTCACGCACGGGTATTGGCTAGTTTGTATTAATAAGAGAAATAATTTACAAGAATGCTCTATTTGGAAAATATTTTCCGGAATTTAAAAGTTTTCAAGGCGTTTGTTTCAGTAGAGAGCGAAAACTAACAGAAATTTTTTTCCTAATCGGCGAAAAAGCGGCGGAAAATAACTTCAGCTAAGATTTCAGCGAAGAACAAACTCGTGTTTCGACTTTCGTTTTCCTCCTCAACTTCGACTCTCTTCGTCCTCCGCACGACGAACGTCTTCCTCCTCTTAGGGCACGACGAAGGTAGTTCGTGAGCCTCCTGTTTTCTTCCTCCTCCTAGGGCACGACGAACGTCTTCCTCCTCCTCGGGCACGCCTACGACAGATTCTGCAAAGCATTGTTCATTCTCTCTGTGCTGCTCTCCAGCCATCTAGGTTTCTGAGGCTTTACAGAAATATCCTGGGAAGAACTATTGCTGCAATCTGGTGAGAAGGAGGTCAGATCTCCATTTAACGTTTCCTTCTTTTCTTATTATTATTTTTTTAATTTTCTGTTGGGTTTACGAATTCCTTCTTTGATTCAGTGTTTCGGTTTTTTTTTCCTTGATGGGTAATGATAGCTTTGTAATCTTTGCTGGTGCTATGATTAGGAGATCATTGCTTCTTCTGGATGTTAGGTAATTAAATGTTTGATAATTGATTGAGATGATTGATCAGTGGTCTTTGGTATCATTCCAATATAGAATTTGGTTAGGGGGATTGGTACCAAAAGTTTATCAATTTCTCTTGCCATGTTTTTATCTATTTCCGATTGATAGGATGCACTGGAATGGCATTCTAAGTAAGATTGTCCAACTCTCTCTCTCTCTCAATTCTTTAATTAGAACTAATTCGATCTTCAAAATTCCACTGTTATAAAATGCCAATGGCGTTGAGGTTTGGAAGATGTAGATCACATGGCATCATGTGGACATGAGGACGACAGATATTCTCTAGCTACAATCTCTTTACTGCATTCAAAAGCTCCGTATATTTTCAAAATCATTATTAACTGTCCATAACCTGAATTGCCATCTGGGTTTCTAACAAATTTGAGTACACAGATTGAACAATACAGCTCGTTTGATCTAGTGTTCTAATCAATCCAAAATCTTAGTTAAGGTGAGATGCCCACTGTTATAAACATATACTACTTTTATTCCCCTTGCATCTTTATGTCATCTACTCTTGGAACATTCAGAAAATTTGAGTTATGGGTTATTCACCTCTTAGTTGTTTGCTACTTACTCAAGGATAACAATTTATATCAGGGGTGTGACTGTTGAACCCCTTTGCATCCTCAGCTTTTAAGTGAATGAAGCTAGTGCTAGTTTAGACTAGGTTTTGGTTTATATACATCTTGACTTATTTCTTTTTATAATATTTTAAATACTTCTTGTTTTTATTTTTACATTTGGTTGACTATAGTTTGAATATGTATCGGTCATGGATTTTGGAGATTTCATGCTCTTATAATCGTTGACAAGTTTGGGTTCAACATTTAAACAAACGTAACAAGAAATTATCGCAAGTGGAGTAGCTTCAGCCTCCTTCCATCTACAGCATCCAGGCACTGTCCTACATTTATAGGTGGTGAGTTCCCAAGTAAGGTCCCAATTTGTAACAAGTTGTCTAAGAAGTGGGGAATCCAGGATCACACCACATTCCATACCAGCTTTCATCTGCACATCATTATCCTGAATTTGATATAGTATTTGTCAAAATTCATGATAAGAATCAAATAAACGATAATAATTTTGAAATATAAATATAATAAGGAACAGATTTGAGAAATCTTGACGTTGGTGCTTCTAGTATATTATTTTATAAGCTTGTTACATTCAATTGCAACCATTTTAATTAACTATTGCCATTTATCAAAATATATCAAATTAAAGATTGATCTGACCAATACAAATTGTCTATTTGGTAAGAGACACTTCGCATTACCCATACAAACAATATATAGTTTTAGATGTTGATGGGGCTTTGTTGCATGTATCAATGGCTGTCTAATATTTTAAATTTTTAACCAACTAAAGATATTAGACTTAAGGGAGCCCTTTCTGTCAAAATAAATAAAATAAAAAAGGTTAAAAACTCTAGAAACTCATCCGAAAGACCTCTTGATTTGTTGACATTCTTAGAGAGGGATATAACTAGCAGTTAAGAGTATGGTGATTATGTTGGTTGTGATGGTAGTGGTGGTGGTGATAGTATGTAGGTGGTGATCATAACGGTGATGACAATAGCGGAGGGAGTAGTACCACTTACATCAATAATGATCGATAATGGGGTAGTTGATAAATATAGTGGTGATGGCATGCCTATGGTGGTATACAAATGGTCATTAATTTGTAATCTGTTTGTAATATTACAACATTAATTTTATTCATCCGTCACAATCTGTCAAAAACCGTGCTTTCATTTAGATTGTAATATATTTATAACATCATAACATAAATAACATAAATTTCGTTCGCTTTAGTTTCAATCTCTTAGATCTCTGACATTAAATTCTTTAATTAAGTCATCTCACATTTGATTCCACAAATTTTTATGTTTCAAGTAGAAATCATCTTCAACTTCTTTTATTTATTTTATCTCTTATTTAGGCACTACCCAGAAACTCTCGAATATGCTCATTTCTTGCTTTTCATCCTTTGTTGTCTTCCTCAACATCTATCTCAACTAGGGGTGTTCCTGGGTCAAGCGATCTGTGTAGCTCAAGGTGACTAGCCCGTTCTTAAACAAGCTTGTGGTCATGGATTTGTTGACCATAGGACCAGGCTTAGATTGGTTTCGAAAAGCCCGAAAAAAAGTTTAAGCAGGCTTGGTCATGCATGAGAAACCTCGGGTCGGCCCAACCCGACCTGACCTGATGTTAAATATATATGTTAAAAATTTAAAATGTTTATTCGTCTTTTGCTAGACTAAAAATTATTTTTTTTCACAACAATAATTCATACCTCTCATTCAAAACGTGTCCCTAGACTGAAATGATTTGTTTTCACAATAATAATTCAAAGGATTGATTAGTTAAGTTCAAATTTGGTTAAGCATGACTTATCTTTCACACCTCTCACCACTAAGCGAAAGCCATGAATAGGGATGGCAACGGTTCGGTTTTGCAAAAAACCAAAACCGAATCGACAAGTTTACCATGAAAACCATAACCGTTCCGTAACCTTTACAGTTTACTAATTTTAAAACCAAAACCGTTTAACTTTCATATTCTTAACCAAAATCATTTAATTGAAACCATAACCAAACTGAACCGTTTTACCTTTTTTGGAAGTTCAGATAGATTACATTTTTTATTATTTTACCGTGTCTACACAGGGATGTGCCAATGAAAAACTGTATCAAAGCTCATCAGCCTCCTATTCTCCAATACGTTGTTCTATTCCATCTCTAAAATTTTTAATTAATACCTAATGGGCTAACCGGCTAAGGAGTGGGGCAGTTGTGCAATTCAAACCTTATGCATATTATATGTATTCGGTTCAGTTTCGGTATGGTTTCCTCTTAAAACCATAACTGAACCGAAATCATATCAGTTTTTTCAGTTTAAAACCAAAACCGAACTGAAATAAATTATTGAAGACCCAATAGGTTTGGTTCGGGATTTGTCGGTTTTAACCGAACCGTTGCCATCCCTAGCCATGAACATGAAATTTTTTTTATTTTCCCTTTTTGGTTTTAAATTATAAAGTTATTTTAATATGAGCATGCGAACCATAGTGGATAAACAGGGCGTTGCAGATTAGGTCTCTCCGCTATTTACTGTTGCGGCTAGGGTTTCTAGCGAGTTTATTACCTTCTTCTCGATTCAGAAGAAGAGAAGCACTTGAACGAACTTCGGCTAGTAATAGTTTTGTATCGTACTCGATGGATATGAAAAAGATGGCCTGTGAATATTTTTGTTAATTTCTTTGCTGTGATTTAGGGAGACTGAGGAAATCATCAATGAAAATGAGAAAAATTTGACCTCTGAGAAGCCATCAGGGGAGGAAGATGCTGCTGATGTTAATAAGGATAATCTTGTCAATGAGCCAGAAGAGAAAGAACCGACCCTCCTCTTTCTTCTGGTGTCTCCCCCCCCCCCCCCCCCCCCCCCCCCAAACCGGTTCATGTTTTTCATACTTGATTATAAATGGGACAAAAATTTGCAAAAGTTCACCCATCTCTCTTCCCCATTTCTCTTTATTTATCCATATCTCTGTCTTTTGAGACTGTGAAGTATGTAAATTTGTGTGCTCAAATGCTTTCTTGAAAACATAGGCCTTACAGTTGTCCCAAACGGCTCCTTCTAGTCCTCCCTCTTTGGTCAATGAACATGCCCTTTAACCTGGTGGAAATATGGTTATTTGGTTAAGGCTCACTAAATTTTTAGATTGTTACTGATGTGATCTGTGTATTAGTTGATTTCGCAAATTACAACTTCCACTGAGTAGGAAAGGCTCATTAACATTTAAATGCTTACAATTTTTCTTTGAACATAAAAGAAGTCCCTCCTGTTATCAATAAGTATATTTATTACATGCTGACAGGGTCGTCCCCCATTTGCAGGTGATTAATGTCTTGTATCATATTGTAACTAGTCTCCAAGTTTTGTATATAAGTATAATAACATTTTCTAATACTTTCTATGTAAACTGTTCTTCCTTTTTGAATTATATTCTTGCTTATAATAGGTTGTAGAAGAGACATCACATGGTGTGATAGTAAAAACCTTATGCCATTAGCATGGGAATGTGGGTTCAAGTCTGGGTGTAGCTACTTTGCATCAAAATGTTGAATGTTAAAGTCCATTTCCAGTATTCCCCTTTTGAGGCCCTGCTTTAATGGGAACTACACCAGGTTGTGGTCCTCATAATAGGCTATAGAAATGTAAACTTATTTTGGAGGAATAAATGATATTAATGACATTGAAATATGTGTGATAGTCTAAACAGTAATAAAGAGGGAATGTGCAGAATTGGGCCATTCAACCCAAAAAGAAGAAGAGAATTAAACAGTAATAAAGAGAAAAATAACAATCCTAGGCTCTATCAATCAGGAGGGACTACAACACCACTAGGAACCAGCCAAAGGAGTCTTTATGCCTCATTCCTGAGGGCCTTGTTTCAAAAAATTTTACTTTGTTGGTTAATATGAGCATAGATTCTGATGATTCATTTTGTATTCGTCTGTATGCGTTTGTTTTGTATCACAAGGCTGAATATCTGGGAACAAATAATTTTCTAACAATTGGGATTTGACTTGTTTTGTTTTCATCTTCTTTTTAATATTTCTAGAATGGGAACAAAGTTTCGAAGGATATATGAAGTTCTGTGATTTTGTTTGTTTTATTGGAACTTCAACTGGTAGCAAAATTAATATTAATTTGATACTGCATTAAACAATCCGTTGTGTTTGTCTTTATGTTTCATATTGTGAAATTCTTATTTGTTGTTGTTATTGTATTTATAATTTATTATCTGTTATCTTTATTTTTATTTTGCATAGTTTTAAGCCTAGCACATGCCCAGAAAAGGGAAAAAAAAAACAAATAAATTCCTTAATTGTCGTATTATTTTTCCAATAACGATTACAATACCAAATGATGTGGAAGAAATGACATAACATGTTATAATACATACTCTATTTGCTTCACAGGTTTAGAATTTTTGATTAAAAAGTTTGCTTTGTTGTCCGCTACCAAAAAGTTTTATGAGTTGTTGGAAGGAAGGTGGAGAGCTTTTTCAGATAGCAGGAAGGCGAATGTATACATGTTTCTTATTCCCTTAGTCAATATATTGTGCTTTAGAAGGGAAGGGAGGGGTTATAAGATCATTTTAGTCTTCTCTGTCATTGGAATTTCGAGGGATTTGATTTGGAACTTTGAATTGAAGAGAGTGGGTAAAGTGATCCACTATATAATAGCCTTTTAATGGCTTTTTTTTTCTTTTCTTTTTGTTGGTTGGGGGTGGGATTCACACATTTTTTTGTAGTTTCAAAGCACATCCTTTTAGGTGTACTTGCTGTTTTCTTATTGTATAATCTAGTAATATTCTGTTACCTTCTCTCCTTTGTAATGGGGGTTAATAATAGTTCAAATGAAGTTTTGAATCTTCACATCCAAGTTACTTGTGGTGCTACAGATATGAATCGTCAATAGTCATGTCTTTGCCCAGGTAGTTGTATTACTACATTTGAAGTAGTAAATATGGCTGGTAGGTATATCCTGCCTTTCTTTGATCAAGTAATACTGGTGTGAAGTTTCCATGCCTATCTAGCACATATAGGATTGCTATTGTTTGAATCTATATTATGGGGAATTCTAGGTTGAATGAAACCACGTCATAGGTGATGTCAAGCTCCCTTTACCTCTTCTTTTGTTGTGGCCACATCTTGAAAATTTTAATCATCAGCTTCTAAGTTTGGTTTAGTCTTATCCCTAAATAATCGTGGAAATCAATTCAGTGCCTTGACATTACTGGAGGGAGGGTGCCAATTTTTTTTTTCACAACCATACTTGTATTATTTATGTCAGCCCAAAAAAGCAAATGATGGTTTCTGTTAGAAGTGAATTCCTGGTGCAAATAATGCAGTTTATTTCAATTACATTATCCTAATTGCTACTATGGATTCTATACTAGTGTCATGTTGAAATAGGAGATGACTCTTGAAGAATATGAGAAAGTCCTGGAAGAGAAAAGGAAGGCTTTGCAGGCACTAAAGACTGAGGAAAGGAAAGTGGATTTGGACAAAGATTTTGAGTCAATGCAACAGCTGTCAAGCAAAAAGGGCAATGATGATGTATTCATTAAACTGGTAAAAATCACTGAAATCACTTATGGCTTTTCCATCCAATTTAATGATTTTAATTTTGGTTTTGGGGTGTGGGGGGCCCTGGGGGGATGATTAAACCCTTTAATCATTCAGTTAATGAGGCTGACGGCATAACTATCTGCTAACTCATAGCCTATCTGCTAACTCATAGCCATTTCCATTGAATGGATTTTCTTAGGGCTCAGAAAAGGATAAGCGTAAGGAAGCAGCTGACAAAGAAGATAAAGCTAAAAAGGTAATACAATCATACTATCATTATTCATAAAAAAAAATATTCTTTTCAATGTTGGTTTTTCTTCCCATGAGCCAGGAAGCCATCATTTTATCCATATCGAATTTTTTGCTTTCCTTCTTTTACCATTGACCTATGTCTCTAATGATGTCGTGACCTGGCAAATGTTCTGGGGAAGCTTTACTGGATCTGTTATATTCATAGCCTGCCAGAGAGTTTCTTTAGCTATGCCCATGGGTCCATGTTGCTGATGTGTTAAATGGAGTTTGGTTTTGCAAAATTTTGACTTCTGATTTGTAGTGATTTGGGCTTGGTTATCCTTGTTTCTATCTTAATCAAATATGCTGCTTTTTTATTATCCTTGTTTGAATATGGAGCTCTATTTCCAGCATTGATACTTGTCAAGTATTCTAAGGAAGCTGGAACGGCTCATTTATATATTTACCTTGATAAGGATTTTCTTTCCATGTGATAAAATTTAGATGGATTTTGGTCTTGCAACTCTTCACTGTCCAGTATAATATGGTTTTTGTCATGGTTATGTTTGCTTTAGCCTTAATCAAATATATTACTTTTTGTTCTTCCTCCCTTGACTGCAAATATGCCTTTCCAACAATGTAAACACCTAACAATATTATAAATAATTGTTTGCTTCAGCCTTAATCAAATATATTACTTTTTTTTCTTCCTCCCTTGACTGCGAATGTGCCTTTCTAACAATGTCAACACTAACAAATATTATAAGTAATCTTTACTGGATCTTGTGAATATGTATAAACAGCCCCAAATCTCCTAAGCTATGCTTGTTAGTCCATATTGCAGAACTTTGAAATTAATATATACAGACATATTTTTAGATTTTTGCTTTGTATTATGATTGGGATTTTTGCAGAACTTTTAAAATGGTCTCACACCTTTCAACTATATTTTAGTTGTATTTGTTTTGTCCCAGCTTAATAGGAAAATTCATCTCACAAGCATGATCAATTATTTTAAATTGGATTTTGAAAGTGATATGTTAACTTAATGGTTGTTTAAAAAATTATTTCCTAAAGCAATGTTATTTAAATGCCTAGGCGAGTCTACATGATAGACTGCCCTGTTGCCTAGGGAGATGGTTGCTTAAGTCCTAGGGCGCTTGAGCCGGTCATACACCATTGGTTGAATTGTTTTGAAATATACTATGTAATATAATAAATGTTGATATTTTAAAATCTAATGTGTTGTGGATGTTTGGACCTTAGCATGTCAAAAAATCAGCAAGGATTGGCAATGAATGTGGGAAAAAATTTGATAAATAAGAACAAGGAAGAGAAAAGTAGGGAGAAAGGATTGTGTAAAAACTAGGATGAATAAATTCTAGGATTAAGACTATTATCGGCCTGTTGTTGTGGAGGAAGATTGAGATGTAGGAAAGAAGGATTTATCTATGATTTGTTGATTTGAGGGCTTCAGAACCTTTCTTGTCAGCTATCAAATGAAGAAAGCCCTCTTATGTTGGATGTAATCTAGGTAATGAAAATACAAGGTGAATTGATATTAAATTAATTGTGTTAAGTAATATTAGAGTTATCTGAAGTTAAATCATTAATCAAAATAAATAAATTAATACTCTTTTGAATTATTTGATTTGAATGAAATAATTGGTCATAAATCAAACTAGGCTTTTGCCTGACCCGAAATCTTCCCTAGGCGGTATCCTAATTCTTGGGTTAAGATTGTAGAGGCTGGTGTTAAGAAGAGTGCCTAGTTGGTAGGGCTGTTGTCAACAAGTTGAACTGGATTGGCTTGAACTTGGGGTTGGTCGCATGAGCTGAGTTTGATCTCCACTATTAGGCTCGCAAGTCCAGCTTGATCTTTAAAGAAAAGTTTTATTTCGTTAATGAGGGTGGGCTGCTTATTGAAATATACTTAGTTGATCCTTAAAAAAGTTAATAATTTTTAATGTCTCAGAGCTATTTTTAAAATAAAGACAATTGATTTTTGGCGTGCTTTTTGAGATGACACAAACGCCCTAGCTATAAACGCTTATAGGAACAGGATTGACATAAGCTTAATTAAATTTTAGAGTTAGTTCAGCCAAAAACAGTGTTTACTCTATGTTCTAAGCCATTTTACCATTTGACAGCATTCATTAATAAAAACCCAACTGACTTGCTTTTGTTCTGTTAGAAGTCCCCAGACAACGATAAATCTTTAGCTATTATTTGTCCTTCAAAGAAGCTATGATTTTTCAGATAGCAATACAGAAGGCACATAGGAATCTAATAATGGATTGGAAAAGAAAAAAGGATACAGTTATTTCTGAGCAGGAGGAAGTTTCCCTTGAAGGGAACGATGAGATCATGACCAGTGCGCGTTCAGGTTTGTCGGTTGGAACAAGATGGCCGGCTCCTCTGATGGAAATAGATGTCTCTCGTTTATATGCAATGACATACCCCCCAGGGAAGAAATTGTCAATTACAAGTATACCCAAAAAAAACCCATTTTTTTTTATTGCCCACGCGTGTAGGCACGATGGGGCTCGGCAAACCCAAGGGTCGACACGCTTAAAGTGTGTCGTGCCACCCACGTGCTTCGTAGGCCGTGGACCGCTGGGCCATCGTGCTTGACAAGCCGTGCCTTTTTGGGCACGGGCATGCTTAAACCGTACCCTTTGAATTCTGGAAGAACCGAAGCTCACGACGCCACACCAATCACAATAGAATCGACCACTTGGTCCACCGATAACTGTGTATCCCTGAAAATCCTACTATTATGCTCCAACCAAATAAACCAAACAGCTGCATGGAACAACGTATCATACAACAACTTGCCCCTCTTACCCAAGCCCCTAATCCGCCACTGAGAAAACTATGCATTCAAAGTATCTGGTAACACCCAAGAGGCTCCCATCATCTTAAACAACTGCATCCGAATGGTACTAGCGAACCGACACTGAAGAAATAAATGGTCAATGCTCTCTCCAGCATCCTTACACAACATGCAAACATGCGGGGATAAAGCAATCCCTTTCATTCTGCTTAGTGAACCAACTAGCTCACTGGTAGTTAGCTTCTAAAAAAATGATTTGGTGTCTAGTGTTTTACTCATTGGAGGCACTTTTATTTTCTCTTGAAATAGATGGTTTATACCTATTGTCATTTTTTCCGAGGTTCTTCCATTCTGCTTATGTGAGCTTTTGATCTTTCAAATTATGAAAATTATGGATGTTGATATTAATGATTATAAATAACTCAAATCGCCACATTCCACATTAAAGATGTTTGAGTGCACTGTTCTATGGAATCATTATGAAATTGAAAAGTTGTCAATTTGATTTATAAATTTTTGACTGCCATCTACATCATTTTGCATACTTATTATGAGCATTGAAAAGAATTCCCGAAAATCCAAAACTTTTGACCTTCCAAAATTTGAAATCTTGATTTCTGGTCCTGAATATTTCTTGTTATACATACGCTGTTTACAACTCTTCTGCATGCATGCTGTTTTAAACAGGGTGGGATTTTTCTGGCTATCCACCAGTTAAGAGGTTGTTTTTTCCCCTTTTAAACGAATAAAAAATTCTGCATAGCACTCCTATAATGATTATTATTTCTGAGATCACAATCAATAGTTAATTCTTCCATACTCTTCAACTGATCTTGTAATTTAACTTAAAAATTGAACTAAAAATTACCCATAATTAATGTTGCATTTCTCTTGATAAACTGAAGCTAAATCAATCTATGTGCCAAAAGTTTAGGAGTTTCATATCACATGTTAACAGATCTACTTCTCGTATTTTTGTTTCTTTATTTCAGGAAGCATTATACCATTTGGCATCTATTGATCTTATTGAATTGTGCAATGAAGCAAAAATTGAGCGTTGTCGGGCAACAAGAGACTTGAGGAGCTGTGGACGTTATGTGCATTGTGTGTTAAACTCATGTGGACATGCCTCGTTGTGTGCAGAGTGTAGTCAACGATGTGATTTATGCCCAATTTGTAGGATGCCCATACCAAAGAGTGTCAATCCACTCAGGCTTCGTCTTTATTATGAGTGCATAGAGGCTGGTCTTATCTCCAAAAGATATGATGATAGATTTCATGAGAAAGAAGATGGCGAGAATCAGTTAACTGCTGACGTTGAACGCCTCTATTCTCTTTTTGATGTTGCCTTGGAGAACAACTTGGTTTCTTTAATTTGCCATTGTATCCTTTAGTGTGATTTTTTATTTAGTTTTTTTTCTTCTTATCTTTCCATTTTATGTGATCAAATCATTTAAGCTGGTTAAATCTTGAGCAATTCAGAAGCGAAAAAGTAAAATTGCTGAAATATATAACTGTCTGATCATGCCTTCGTTTTATTTGTTACTTGTGGAAGATTTTCAACCACTGAATTCTTTTCCATGAGAAAAAGAGTTATTTTAATCTTTTGCTGCAATCTATACTACTATAAAGCAAACCCAGAATGCTTTATGTTTTTGGATTACTAGAAAAATGCTCTTTGAAAAATGTTAAGGACTCCCATATCGCCTAAATAGTTATCCACTCAACCACAATTTATATAACTGTCTCTGTAAGGGTTTAAGCGTATATGTGCAGTACTGCACATGCCATCCCCTAGTATTAAAACAAAATGAAAATATTGAGAATGTCATTAATGGATTTAAATATTCTTTACAAGTTTCTTGACCAGATTCTTTAGATGTTACAGATGTTTGCATGGATGAAAGTGCTGTGTCCAGTGATCCTGTAATCGCATTCTTGTTGGATGAAGTGGTTGTTAAGGATTGGTGCAAGCGGTCATTCAGAAATATCATATCAGATCTTCGGGGGATTTGTATCCTTAATCCTGTTTTAAAATATGGGCATGGAGTTGCATTTATGCCTTTTTCTTTCAGTGAATTGGATAATTTATAACTTAACATTTGTAATAGATAATCTTGAAGTAGAAGAGATGAAGACGAGGTTGAGTTTACTTCTAAAGTTTTCAATGCACCTATCTGGCATTTCCAATGTGCTTGAGGTTTTGGAATCATCTTTCAAGGAAACAATTTCAGCACAGCTTCATGATCTGCACCACCTTCAGGACAGTGTACTAAAGTCAAAGCAGGTTTAGCCACATGGACTAGTATATTTCTGTTGTTTACTAATGTAGATTTTTTTGATCAATATATTTACATTGGCAATTTATTCTTCATTTTTCTTTTTTAATTCATTATTTCCTTATTCTGATACCACATACACAGGTTAAAATCCTACTTTTTTTTTAGTTATGGCTTAGATAAATTTAGAAGTTTTAATATTACTTAATGCTGATGTCCCCATTGCACATATTGAAGATTAGCTCCTGTAAACAAGTTCATAGCTTTTGTACATCTCATATTGGGATAAATCCCCAGGAAACTCTCAGGAGCAAAGTTCCAAAAATTTGAGGATACCTTATAAATTCCTCGTGGTGCCTCTCCTCAATTGCTTTGACTCTTCTTGACATCTCGTCTGCCAAATACATATTTCGTTGTACTTTAATCTCTTCTTTCAGGATTTTTGTCCTCAACACATCACTTTCATTCTTTGACGTTGGTTTTTTTTCCAAGAGTATTGATCTTCATAGATTGTAAAGTTGTGTTTCTACGGTTTTAAATAGGAGTAGACCATCATAATAAACCCCATGGTCATAGAAGTTGGTCTTCCTACCAAAATATGACTTGAAGACTAAACTATAGTGTATTTTGTCTTGCTAGATAGGATGTTGATAATGTTTTCTTCAAGAAAAGGTAATGAAACAATTAAGTGGTCATGGGGATTGTCATATCATTGAACCAAGCAATCTTCATGAATAATGACAATGATCATAAAATACACATCCAAAAGTACTTAGTACGAATGCGTTCAAGTGCCAAGTACAAGCACAAATGAGTAGAGGAGGAAAAAAAAAGATATTTGACTCTTATACTTTGTCCTAGATTGCCCTAAGAGGCATATTGTCTGACAGAACTGCTATACAAAAACTAGGCTTTCTCCATTCCGTCCCTAGCAGGGCTCTTACTAACTTGTTAATTGATCTTTGCTTTTGACCAAACATGATTTTCAGTCCCTCTGTCAAGAACCAAGATAATTGAACCAAGTGAAGAAGTCTCCAGAAACAGTCAACATTTAATCTAAGCAAAGATGCCACTAGGGATAGGTCCCCCGTCTAATAACTTGTGATAATCTTGTGCCTCGTTGTTTTGAAGGCAATAGACAATGAATGAATCCATGCCTGAAGTAAATTGTCTACTTAAATCGGCCTTGAATAAGCATAGAGAATGGAGCCCAAGTGGTCTCTGTACAGCACTCTTACTCTGGATAACCCCAGATTGCACAAGGAAGGCCCATCAAAATTGGCTTCTTTTAGACACAAGTTCTCACATTGTACAGAGGGGTATATGGGTCAGGTTCTTTTTAGAGAACCAAGGATATGAACTTTATGCATATACTCTTCAACTACTAGACAACCCTTCTACTTTGGATAACCCTAGATTTCCCAAGGAAGACCCATCAGAATTTTTTTCTTTTAGATCAAGTAATCACTTGTAAAGGTGATTATATGGGTTAGGTTCTTTTTATAGAACTAAAGATATGGATGATCTCCCTGATATCCACTACATCCAACTGCACTATCACTTGACTCCAACTGTAACTGAAGCTACAACAGAGGATACGACTAATAACATGGATAATGATGTGCATCTGGTGCATATTGGGGAGGATGTGAGGACCTCGGATAGTCTTCATGACCCATATTTCAAAATTGGTGCTGCAATTCATCATGGGGATAGCTATCAAGTGGCTTGGTCTCATCATTGTCACGCCATACAAACTTTCCGTTTCCCCCTGACACTGATATGGTTATCGGGCTCTACATCAATGACATGGAATATCATGACGAATGTCCTGTGTTGCAATATATGCATCGTACATAGTCAAAGGCATATGCTTACTCTTGCTGGCATGACCTCAACCTTTGGACGTTGATCCTCTTGCTCCAAATGTAGATCCTCATACTTCCTCAATAGTGCCAATTTCCATATTGTCATCATCATTATTGTTGTTATCGTCATCCTCATCTTCGTCCTTGTCTATTTGTCTACATACAGGTACATCCTCCTCCTGATCGCCACTATTGACCTGAATAGCATCAGAATGATGATCTATCTCATCATTAGATTGCATCTAATCATTTTGCAAACTATCCAAAAAGGACATTGTCTCTTTTTCTTATCCACTCATTAAATACATTATCCTCATCAAATATAACATTAAGGTCCATAACATTATAGGACTTGTCACTGTGATCTTGCTGTTCTCAAATTATAGTGCAGAAAAAACAAGTTCATGTAACTTCTTCGCCTTTAATCGATTGTGAGTTTTTGTGTGAATTATTGCAAATGTATTCTAATTGTTCTCGCACCTTGGTGAAGAGCACCTTGCATTTAATAATTAAGTACAATTGATTTTAGATGTGGCGTTTGTGAACCATAGTTATTCCAACAAGAACATACAAAAGGGTTTCCGCTATTTAGTTAAGATAATTAAATCAAAATATTTAATCACATACTTAAAATTATGCAATAAAAATCATACATGGAAGGTCCCTTTTCCGTTGATTGATAACAATTGCATCACCAAATTAACCCATTCAGGTTTCAAAATCTCGAACCTATTAGTACAATAAATAACATTGTTTTAGTATTATTTGTCTCCAAATTAATTAGTGGATAAATTTACAAGTATGTTACAACTCTTTTAACTCATTTTCAGCTCGAGTTGCTCGATCCATGTTTGACTCTAATCTTTCTATCACACACATTAATCATTTTCTGATTTTGCTATGTGCATGCATATCATACTTGTACTAATATGCATGATTGAGTAGGTACGTTGTTACATACCAAAAAAAAAAAAATATTTGCTCACTAAAATATCTCATGAACTAATTACTAATCTCCAAATATAGCTCATTTTCTTGGAGTATGGATATCTTGATTCAATTGCGTCTCCCATCTACTGTCAATTATATTGTAGTATGTTTTGTAGTGTTTCAGTGAATGATTTATTGCTAGTTTTGCTTGATAAATGGCTTTATACAGGATGGGAATTGTAGGCTTCTTTTCTTGATTTACTAACTTAAGAACTTTTGCTTTCCACACTTATTTTCCCTAGCTTGTCATCCTTGCGCATTTGTGGCTGATATTTCATCCTTTTCTAGGTTTGGCTTATCTTGGAACTTGGCTTTTAGGAGAGACCTTTATTCTGTGAATTGGAAGATTTAGCTATTCTCCTAGATAATTTGAAGGAGGTGTCCATTGATTCTTCTAGTGCTAATAAGGTTATTTGGTCCCCTTCTTCCAGTACATTCACTTGCAAATCCTTCTTCAAATTGCTCAATCAGATAGTTACTTCTACTCCAGTGCCCTTTTTTGTTTCCCGGGTATGGAAGCCCAAGATCCCCCCCAAGATTAAGGCTTTTCTGTGGACTGCCATCCGTTACAAGATTAATACGGCTGATTGTCTCCAAAGAAGATGGAAGACAAATGCTTTATCTCCTCATATTTGTAGCATGTGCATGGAGGCAGGGGAGAGTATAGATCACCTTTTCGTTCAGTGCCAGTTTGCTAGTGCGTTATGGATGTGGTTGATTGGAGTATCCTGGGTTCTCCGTAGTACTTTAGTAGCATTGCTTGACCAGTGGAGAGTTAAAGAGGGGTACGATTATGTATAGTTCTCTTCTTCATGCAGCTGTTTGGCATATTTGGTTAGAGCAAAGTAGCAGGATTTTCCAGAACTCCAGGGTGTCTGTGGATCGTTTTTTTGACTCTATAGTATTTGCAGTAGCATCATGGATGGTGGTTTTACCTGAGTTTCGAGGCATCATGGTTGGTGATATAGTCAGGAATTGGCACATGTGGCGCTTTTCATCATCTTTATTGGTGGACGGAGGGTCTTGAGGATGCTTTAGGTGGGATTAGGGAGGAGGGTGTCGTGGTCCAGTGATCAGTATTTATTGGTGTCAAAGCTGAATGCCTTATTTAGTTTCGGCTCCATTGAGCTGACTTTTTGAGATTTTGAGAGATGTTTCACATGGTTGTATATGGTTGGTGGTTTTTGTGCAGTTGGCAGGTCCTCCTTTTTGCTTTGGGGCTGTGTTTGTAGAGTTATGATGTACTTTCCTCTTTTTATACTATATATATAAACATAATATCATTACTAATCAAAAAAAAAAAAAAATTAAGAACTTTTGCTAGTGGTTCCATGACCTTCACAACATACTCAAGCTTTAGTCGTAGATCATTACTAACGTGAGTTACATTGCCTCTCTTGCTTCATCCTTATTTGCTCTAGATTTGCATACTTGATTCTGAATCTGATGCCAATCATTAAATATAAAAATTTGCTTCAAACTAGGTGATACATAAGTAGAGATTTTATAGAAATAAACTCATATAGAATCTAGTAATGCCGGGTTTTAGCAACTTTCAATCTTTAGTGAATTTTGCTTTTATCATATTATAAGGTGTGCACTATTAATCTCTTACGGGATGCAGGGGTACAACTCCAACAGCCACCTCCTGAATCACATCAACCATACTCTTAAAGTTCGAAGATGCTGCTGCATTTGTTGGAATGTGATTAAATATAAAAGATTTGGGTATGAACTTCCTCATCTTCTCTCTGACTGAACCCTTGCTCCAAATGTAGCGCCCCAAATCCAGATTTATTAAATAAAATAAATCCAAACCCGAAGTACTAGTTTTGTGGGCTTAATGCAACTAATATCTAAGCAATTAAAACTAAATATGAACAATTATTACATCGGAATATGCTAACAATTTTCAAATTTCATTAATACCTCAAAAGTGCGAAAACATGAATCAAAAGTAAATCAATAACCTTCTAATAACATGTCTGGTCTAGATAAAAAGAAAATCAACTAACTCTCTAAGACATCATAATAACCTCAAATAAAATCAAGTAACATCTTGCTAATAACAATGTGATCAAATCCTACTACAATCCATCTAATAAAAATAAAACTCAATCCTATATAAGGCAAAAGTAATCTCCTAGTCTTGCTCTACAATATCTTCAGTTCCGGATGCTCTTCCCTGTCAAGTGTGTCCTCACCAGGAAGATCTGTAAACAAAATATTTAAAAAAACAACGGAGTGAGTTAAAAAAATCCTAATCTTGTTGGGAGTTGAGTTGGAATTGCTTAAAAATAATTTTATAATTGAAAAATAGGTCAAAAATGGCCAAGGGTAATAATTTGAGAATTGCCGCTCGAACCTGGGTTAGGAGTAGCTTGGGCATTAAGTTAAAATTTGTTTTTGGGTTCGGGTGCTAGTGTGGCGCTCGAGCTAGGGATCGTGCGAAGGGAGTCTCATTCGAGCTAAAGTTTGTGCGCTAAAGACAGAAACTCATGCTCGAGCCTGGAAATTGGGCGTGAGTTTCACGCTCGAGCAGAGCGGTCGTGCGCCCAAAACAAATTGATCTCATGCTCAAGCGTGAGATTAGGTGTGGCATAGGTGCCACAATCTTTTGAATCGAACGACGAAGAGTTTTCAGAGTTTTTTTTGGCAAAAATTCAATCTGAACTCTGCAATCTCAGTGCACAGATCAATTTTTAATCAATTCAAACATCCTCTAATCCTATCTCAGATAGTTCCACATCATTCAAAAACACTGAATAGGCCTCAATACAGTTTTATAAGTGTGCAGACAATAGTCCAGCAATCACGAAGCAAAATATAACCATTTAACTCTCAAGAAAATCCGTAAAAACCATTTTATAACATGCTCTTAACAGTCGAATACATCAAAAACTGATCGGCAATATGGTTTAACAATGCCAAACATCAAGACAGATACGAACTAATTTATAACTTCATTATTTATCGATTAACCTCCAAAACGATGCATGCTTTTCCAAGTTTAAAGTCTGCTCCTTGCCTCTGTTTGCAACCAAAACTGCAACCTTCTTCTCCGAATTGATCTTTACGAATACCAAGCCAAAACCTCTAAGAGATCTCCTTCACAAGAACTACACGATGGATTTTCTCTCCTTGTTCTGTTTCAGCCGCCCAAGCGACAAGCAATTAGAAGAGACTTTATAAAACTAACAACACATGCATGCAAAAGTAACCCCATGAAACCCTATTTTAATTTGGAGTTATCCCATGCATCTCACGCTATCATACTTCATGTAACTACTCAATAGGATTTGAATAAATTAAAGATATTCAATAAGAACCAGCTTACCTCATAACTCAAGATTTAACTGTTAGATATCCATCAACTTCCATTCTCCACCATATTCCTTATTTAATTCAAATTTCAGATTAACACAATTATCCTCAAATAATTCAAATTTAATTAAATTAATAATTCCATAAAAATACGAGGTATTCACTGGACATCTCTTAATTTCTTCTTCCTGGAACCTGATGAACAAGACAAAGATGGCTCTATAGGGCTGTATTCTTTGCAGTTCTTTGGGGAATATGGAGGAAAAGAAACCGTAGGATTTTTGAGGACCTTCAGGTTGAAGCCTATACAGTTCTAGAGGAGATAATGGTGATGGCTTCATCATGGCTCCATATCAAGGAGTTTCATCATATATCTGCATCTGAGATTGTGTTACAATGAAGGGCTTTAGCTATTGGGTGATATGAAATCTTTGAGGGATAGTTATACATAGTAGTTCTGGTCTGCTGTTTTTTCAACTCTTCTATCGGCTGTGGGTTAGCTTGGTGGCTATGTATCTAGTTGTTTTATTTTGCTTTCTTTTTGGTATCCTTGTGTCCATCATCTCATGGACTATGTATTTCCCTTGCCCATTTCTTTTTCTGATCTAATGATATTCTCTATTATTCATCAAAAAAAAAAAAAAAAATGAGGATGGCTCTATAGAATAATTTGGCATCATTGTAATGTGGGAACGTCACAGCCTAGGTTGATTAGCATGCTCAGATTATGTCTATATACTCCTCTGGAGGTACCACTCTTCTCAAAGCCATATCTTTTAGCTTCCTTCCTTTCGGACTCAGATTATAGAGATGCTTGAACGGAGGCTCTATATGAGGCTTCTGAGTCCTAGTCAACACATCATCATGGTACACAATGACATCATTTGAATCCTTAGGGAGGGGGGAGGGGTGGTTGGTTTTAGAGGCACTGCTAACCTATGTCTAATATCACCTTTTACCATCCTCCTTTCTTGCCTACCAGCAACCCTAGCCTACAAGTGCTCTCTCATTTGCTTTTCAACCTTTGGAGGCACTTATGGACAATATGCCACGTTCTTATATCTGTGCGCCAAGTGTTGTTTCAATCACGACACTTCACCAACTTTAATTACTTGGTGGCAATAACTACGCGCTATTTTGTTTTTTTCCCACTCGTATCTTGTCCCATGGCTCCAATCAATATCCTACCTTCGATCGTGGTGGTCATCTACATTGCCAGTGCTAGATGCAATACTGCTAAATGCTAATTTGTGCTCATAGATAATTCGATACTCATGGAAAATCTACAGATAATCATAGACTTTGATATCCATAGTTATAGACAATCCATAGAAATCACAAGATTGATAGAGACTTGCACAATAGGCAGCAAAGAAAAATGCAACAACTTAGTAATAAAAAAATCAACAACATAGTCATTTTGAACATTATTTAAACTTTATAGGATGCAAAATAATTTATAGAACATTATTTATTTGTATTTGAATCATTCAAAATTTTTTGAATTTTGAATTTTTTAATATTATATATTTTTTAAATATATAATAATATTTTATATATTTTTGTTAAAATTTGATGTAAATATAAATTTTCAATTTTAAATTAATTTTATTATTTTCCAAAATTTTTTTAATCTTTCAATTAAGTTTACTTGATTTTGTCATCTTTTTGTATTGGTGTATAATTTTAATCATTTTGGATTGAAATAATGAAGATAAATATATATATATTTTAGTTAAAAATTAAAAGTTACGGGACCCATTGATAGATCAAGTGTAGCTGCATCATATATATGAAAATGAACTGATTCTAATAAGATGAGAGCCTTAAAAAAAAAAAAAAAATACATGTTTTACCTTCATTGGGTATGGATATAGATGCAGTAAAACTCCAAATCCAGTCTAAAACAGGTCTATGGTTCTTCTATACTGGAGCTTTGAAGATTTTGTATAGAAATGAGGAAAATCAAAAGAAATTGAGGGAGAAATATGCTAAAAATGCCGTTTGGAAGGCTTTAGGTGAAATTTCATTTGATTTGGGCGACATTTTTGCCAAATTGAGCGACTACTTAAAGATGTTTTGTGGTGCAAGAAAACAATTTCAAAAGTAAAAGTTCCTCTTAAAATGTGGCAAAATTTTGTTTTGTTTTGGCATCACGGCCTGATAAATTGCTTGACCTTTGAGTTGAGCATTCTCCACCCTCCCCTCCCCCACCACCACCACCACCACCACCACCACCACCACCACCACCACCACAAACAACACCGAAAGCAGGAAACTTCGTCTCTTGGGGGTTGAATAGTGACATTTTGCCAAAACGGAAAACACTACTCGGATATACTTACTATTGCTTGTGATAAAATGAAACTTTTACCCTTTTGAGGTGGTTCAATTGCTTATGACTAATGGAAAAAGAGAGGAAAAAAGTCAATAATGGGCTATGATGCTGTTATATGTAAAATTAAATGGTTGAACTAATGGTTCTGAGTTAGTAATAAGTAATCACCGTGTAATTAAGTAATAGTTTCTTACCTATGATTTATTATGTCGCTGCTTTCTAGTGTAAGTTATAATAAGGACCATAATGCAGTATAGGTTGGGAGAGCTGGCTAAGAACCTAACCTTGAACATATTTATGTAATTGGGGATTGGTTAGATATAGTTGTGCAGGCAACCACCTCTATTAACGCTGCTTTCAGGTTAATATCTCTTGATTGAGGGATCAAGATTTTCAATTCACAGTTCCCTTTTTGGCCATTGATTTTCTCATTGTTCTTCTATATTTAAACTTGCTCTTAAGTTTGATAGTGCCACTGAAACTTGATCATTGGTCCACAGTGAGCAACTGGACCTGTAATTGTGTCTTGCAAAAATTATATAAGGGTTCCATTGCAGCTGGTGGAAGGTTAGGACTTGGCAACTAAATGGAAGGGACTTGGGAACTAAATGGAAGGAAATAACATAGGACAGGACAGAGAACAAATTGAGACAAAACCGAAAATGGTAACGTAGTAAGGTACCTTGCTAGAAATTGGACTCCTTACAGAAACAGTATCTGATTGGATGTCTTAGCTGTACATGGATTGTGAGTGTTACCCTGTCCCATTTCAGCAAAAGCCTTGTTTGAACTGGGCTCAAATTGCCAAATGTAATGGACTCCTTTGAATTCGAGTAACATTAGTCCAGGAAAATGATCAAATCAGTGATGCTGCAATTGAGATTGTGAGATCAACACCTGTTTTAAGATATTCCAAGGTTCCAAGAACTCATTGAAATAGTGCCTGGAATTACTGCCATTAGTTGGATTCTATGGGTATGGATGGCCATTACTCACCTCATTGTAGTCCACTTGACAACGCTTCATCAAACCTCCTGAACCTGTGGGGAGACCTCTTGTATCTGAAAGTGGGGATGTTTCAGATGAGGATTTGATGGAGTTGGGTGATGACTTAAAACTGAGTGAAAGCCCTACACTGATTTAAGGCTTCTTCTATTACTATATTCCTTCCTAATTTTTAGATTTGGCAAAAGTTTTTATGCTGCCTGCTAACCTGATGCAACCATCCTTTTTCTAGGCTTGGGATTGGCAGTGCGTAAAAAGACATAGCAAGAATAGAACACACTGTTAGAGTTTCTATATTCCTTCTTAACATCTTGTTTATGATAATGGTCACAGTTTCCAGCGTTAATTGATTTTTAGGTTTCTGCATTGTCTTGATATATATCATACCTTTTAGGCTTGGGAATCTTCACCTTATGATTCTCGTCATGCCAAATTAAAATTTCCCATATATTTTTCTTTAGTGATCAGCATGGTCTTTCTGCTGTAAGCACATCTATTATTTTTTCTGTTGCCAAGGTTGGCTGCTTGACGGAATTGTCACTGAGAGCCCTTCAAACCATCAATCTTCCTACTTTTAAGTCTTCATTAATATTTTCATATATTTATGGTAATGTAATATCTTTCTTCAGCATCATTTCTTATTTGCAGTATGACAACAATCCTATATTGTTTTTCAATTATGTCTTTTTGTTTCTTCCAATGTGTGTGCATGGGTATGTGTGTCGTTGACTCTGGCTTCTGTTTTTTTTCAGCATCTGGAGCTCATGGCTTGGTGCATTAGACATCATTTTCTTGAAAATCTTAGGTCCCGTTATGCTGATTTTGCACTATGGTGTTCTGTAGTTTCTGAAAGGAAATCAGCTGCAGTTAAGCGTTCATGGCCCCATTTAATTCATACTTCTGTTGAGTTTGAACGAAAAGAAGGGTCCACACTTTTTATTGAAGATGCACTGTCAAATCTTGAAATAGAACAGGGATGTGCACAAGAAATGGGAGAGGAATCAGAAATTATATCCTTGCAGAAGGTTGTTGGTTCACCATCATTTTACAGATCTAAGAATGAGGGCCTTGTAGGGTGCTACCCATTTGAAAATGTGAGAGCTGCTGCTGACGTACTATTCTTACATAGAAGCTCTGATTTGGTAGTTGCAAAGAGAGCAATTGTATCCTTTGTATTTGCCTTTACTTAATGTAGTGCATTTTGTGAGATAGAATCTTCTTTTTCTGTTTCCCTTAATCTGAATATAGTTTCTGTACTACTTGTTTGATTGATATTGGACAATGCCTGATGAAAATTGGATAGGCATTGTAGATGATTTTGCCGCTACCTTTGGGATAACAAGGCATTCGCTACTGGAATCCTTAACTTTCTATCTTCTGGATGATCATACTGATCATGCTCTTCAGGTTAGTTTCATGTAATTTTTAATATGATTAGGTTTCTGTCTGGGTATTAGCTATATGATTGATGTTAAACCCATGAATATTATGATGTCTTGTTCTCTTCCCATCTTCCTTTCTTCCTTCATGCTTTAATTTTTTCTTCAGTATTATCAAGTTTAAGATTTTAGTGAAAAGGAAGAGGGAAACTAGAGGAGAGAAGAAATCTGGGGGTTGTGTGTCATGCTCCAAATCCCATAGCACCTAAATGCAGTGTTTCTAAAAGGACTTGAGCATGACCTTGCTAGTAAGCACATTCCTACCCTTGCATCACGGTGCACCACACATTGATACGGCAGCTTCAAAACCCAGGCAGAGTCCAGCGGACAATTAATACTTGAAGGCCTGCAGAAGGGATGCCGTGAACTTGCTTCTTTTGAACTACAACTCCAGCCCTCTCTTTAGAAAATGGGTCACCCCCAAGAACAGATTTGTTCGTAACGCCATTGGGAACAAGACCATAAACACAGGAATCGAGAACCACCATCACCATTGGAACACCACCGATCGGAAAGCAGAAAACACCCACGCTCGGAAACTACTGCTTGGAAACCGCAATCGGAAACTGCCGCTTGGGAACTGTGATCAGAAACTACCGCTTGGAAATCAGAGTCGCCATTGGAACACCATTGATCTCAAGCCCAATAATCATTTAATTGATGGATTAATTACTTAGGACAATTATGAAAATACTAAATTAACATTGCATAGCTTATCCCCATAAATTTATTCTTTTATCCCCTTATTCTATACAATTTGGCCTCAAACGATTCTATGTGTGTGCAAACAACTATTGTTGTGAACTTTCACCAATAAAAATCCTTACAATTTCAGACTGTTGACTAGTTAGACACTTTGACTTGGTCAAGGTCAATATGTAAATTTCTGGGTCCTTACACTAAGAGCAGGTGTAATAGAATGCCGCATGAGAAGTCTCCTACAATGATAAAAAAATTTTAAGACGATTTCATGCTTTGGGACTTTTGTGAACTCCCGTGCTTTATAAGTGAGATCACGTGGCTTGGAAAAATGTTTCATTAAGTTATTTTAGTTTAAGAATTGGTATGAAATATATTACTCATTTAAAAATTTTATTTTGAAGTTGGGGTGGGATATTTTTGTCTCATGATTGGATAGTGAATCTAGGTTAGAGGAGCAGGAGACTAAAAAATGGAACAATGACCATAACTTTCTTTTCCAATCGAAAAGACATTTGGTAGAAGATTGGCAACAAACGTAATTTGTTCTAGGTATCCAAAGCAGGTTACCCAGAGGGGTAGATTGGCAACAAACTTTTTTTTCTTGGTAGAAGATTGGCAACAAACCTAATTTTGGATATTTCAATGTAAAGTGACTCTGCTCAGACTCGAAACTGTATTATCATGCTTGCAGCCTGATTTTTATGATTACAAAAAATAGTGGTCCTTACTGAAAATGGAAGTATTCTTTATAAAATGGTGGAAATACCTGATTTCAGAGGTATAACTAGAAAGTTGAAAGATTTTAATTGAAATGTTTGAGAATCATGCACATAGGGTGAAAATGTCAGTTTAAATAAAAATTCTGAGGTTGTGTGCATGAATTTCATTCTTATGGCTTTTGCTTTCTTTTTTTATTTATTTTGTTTTTCTGTTTTTCCTTGGAATCTTTCAGCTTTATTTGCCAATGTTAACCCTCTATCCCATATATGCAGGTATGTGCTAGTAGACAACACTGTTTATTCACCTACAATGATGATCCCATTAAATGCATAACTTTAGATAATAGGCACTTGCAGCGGGAATTGATCCTTCCACTTTGTTGGTTTTAGGAGCCTATTTTAGATATCTTCATATAATTATTTGGAAAGGCTTGTTCAACAGTCTGTATGTGCAGGCTAGCTTGTTGTTATGCAACCAGGTGAACCTTTCCAACTAGCTACACAGGCCACATAGTAATCTGAGACTTAAACCACATTCATGTGCCAATGGCTCAGTTATCCCATGATATCTTGAATGACTGGATATTTCCATGAGATTTTTTATGGTAAGTAAGGATGGTTATGAATAATGAGTGGACTGGATTCGGATTTTAGTTCCTATGGAGCCACAAATGAGGAAGACTGTATACAATGGTATCTTATTCTCTTTTCATGTTCTTGGATATGACTATGATCTGTTATGGCTTGTAAGATCTCAGAAAATGATTTTTCCTGTTGTTTTTATGTTGATTATTTCTCACTTATGTTCTTGTTAGGAAGCTTGCCGCCTTCTCCCTGAAATTGCAGGTCCTACAACACATCCAAAGATTGCACATGTTCTATTAGAAAGGCAGAATCCTGATGCTGCTCTGATGGTTTTAAGATGGTCTGGACGTGATGGTTTGTGTGGATATGCAAATAACGAGCATGGTGGAGTGCAGTTGGTCTCACTTGCTGAAGCTGTGACCGCAGTTCGGGTGAGGGTTGAGTGTGGTCTCCTTACAGAAGCATTTATGTATCAGAGGATGTACTGGATAAAATTGGAAGAGGAGAAACTGAAACAAGGATCATCCAGGGCATTTTCAAATGATGCAAAAAATAAGACTTGGATGGATCAGATGGAGCTTTTGGTGACTGAAATATGTTGTCTGTGTATACGGAGAAATTTAGTAGACCGCATGATTGAGTTGCCATGGAATTCATATGAGGAGAAATACCTCCATAAGTGCCTGTTAGACCATGCTAAAGAAGACCCTTCAACAACTTCGGGGAGCCTTCTTGTTGTATTTTATCTTCAGGTAATTGATGTGCTCTTAATTGAGTTAAATCAAAAAACTTCATTGTTAGTTTTTTTCCTTGAGCATATTATTCATGTTAACTTTGTCAACCTTAGATAGTTTAGGGATCATCAGAAGCTCTAAACTCAGCTTTGTAAGTGGGCTTATGAGTAGATAGCCACCTCTAAATTGGGGCAAGGATTCACTAAAACTGATAATGTTCATGCAACATGACTTTTCAATAGAAATTCCTGTCTTCAATAGGGAGACATGTGGTAGCTATAATGCTGTGTTTCAGGCAGCCAAGGGGAAACGTAAAAACAAATTTTTTTTTAACAAAAGGGAAACACGAAAACATTTTTGTCCAGAAAAAAATTTGTGTGCAACCATCTAGCCAAAGAGAGAGAGAGAGAGAGAGAAGAAAAGAAAAATAGTGGAAGATGAATTACACCTTTAAAGGAGTTAAGCCGAATTACATTCTCAAGTCAAAAAGCTCTGTCCCATCTGAATGTATGAATATTTAGCCTTTCTTGGTAGGTTGTGTAGATTTTATTATTTTATTTTTGCGAGCATCTAAATATGTAAATTTTACATATTACCTCATTAGTTGGATGCTTACCAAAAGGAAAAAGAAAATCCTCATCATATGGGCTGGAACAGTAGTTTCTCCACACCATAACATTTTATTAGGATCAAATTGTAGACTTGTTCCTTTCGGTCCTTTAAATTCAAGTTCTCTCTTTAAGCCGTAAAATTCATTAGACTCAAAGATTCCATCTACTTTTACTTTTCATTTTTTAAATCCTTTGTACTTGCATTTAATGGCTTTGTTGGTTTTTTTTTCTTTTATTTTGATTTATCCAAACTCAGTGTTAATGTTGCACATAGCATCGTATGATTTGATATATTTATGTTCCTTTATTTGATGCCCTAGAGACTGACTTCCATGCCTACAACTGACATTTTACATGATGCAATATTGAATAATTACATTTTATTTATGTCATTTTCTCAATATTTGTACATGCAGCATTTTTCTTGATGTTATATGTTGATTGGTTGTAATTATGTCACTCATAAAATATGTAATGTTACTTTGTTGCATTACAAACAATTGAGTCAAATTTAGAACTTTTTAATTCCTTTTTAACTTTTATTATCATTTGGATTAGGAGAAAATATGCGGCAATTATATAGAGGAGAAAAATGGATAATAGAAAGACTTCAAATTGAAATCTTCTGTCTTGTGGGAGATTAGAAACTAAGGAGGAGGCACTAGAGGAGTTAAAGAGTCTTGACAGTAGGGAAGGGAGTGAATTGTGGGGACCAGCGGACCGAGTGAGGCGGATAGAGATTAAGGAAAAAATGGTGGAGATCTTGAGATTAGAGGAAATATCTTGGAAGCAAAATTCAAGGGAATCATGGCTGAAGGAGGGAGATGGAAATACAGCTTTTTTTCATAGGATAATAAATGGCAGATAATGAAAAAATGTTATAAATCGACTTGAGATGGATGGAAGAATGGTAGAGGATATGGGAGAGATTGAGGATTGTTTGGTGCAGTTCTACTCTGAGCTGTATAGTTTGGAACAAGATATTAGCTTTCATTTGAAGGAAAGTGGTCAATCAAAGTTGGATGATTGGATGAGTGTTTGGTTAGAAAGAGAGTTTGAGGAAGAGGAAGTGAATGAGGCAATTTGGGAAATGGATGGGTGTGCTTGCGTCCTGAGAATGCCGCACCGCAGGGCACACGGGAGTGCGTGCCTCCATTTCGGGAAAATCGGGGTTTCGGAGTCGCCACTGCCTGATGAGGTCCAGGCGGACGCCTAGGTGCCTAGGTTTGTTTATTTAGATGGTTTGCGGTTTGAGATTCTGGTTAAGGTCTCGGTTACGGTCTGGGGAAGTCCGTAGACACTCTGGTCTACCCCGTCAGGTGACGGGTCCCTCGGGTCTCCTAGTTCGAGTCAATTTTAATTTGGTCTATCTCACCCAATTTCCTAAGCCAAAACATGCACACTTTATTTTGAGTTTGGTGGGAATCACTTGAGTGGTGTGGGTCCCCTTTTATTTGGTTTTATCTTGCTTTATTTAAGTGACCTGGTTCTGATTGGGTGGGCCTCGTTGGAAGGCCCATCGATCCCTTGGTGGACTAAGATTAGTCCACATGTTCCCTTGTTGGGATTCTACCTAATCCTAAAAAGCCCTTTGGGTTTTGGCTAATTTTTCTTGCTTTTATTTAGGGTTTAAGTAAAGAGATAATTAAAATTTATTCATGGTGGGCTTGAATGGTCTGTGGGCCCGTTGGGTGGGCCACACAGTGGTTGCCCTGAGATTTGGTTATCTTGGTTAAATTCTCCTCCAGCTGGGCTAGAATGGACTTGGGGCCCATGTCCTAGGCTTGGGCTTTCAAGCCCAAGGCTTGGTGGATTGGGGCTTTGGATCCCCTTCCTTGTTTGGTTAAGTGGGCTTTCCTTGGAGAAGGAAGCTGGGCCCGATAGGCCCAAGCCCGTGGTCCCGGCTAACCCAAACCTAGTCTAAGCAAGCATGCTTCATATTGGGCTTTGGTTGGGCCTCGAATGGTGTGGTCCATTTGATCAGTTTAATTATCTTTTTGGGATTTAAGTGAGTTAATTGGACTGGGTGGGCCTCGTTGGAAGGCCTACAAGGAATCAAATTGGACCGGGTGGATCTAAGGCCCACATTGGATTTCCAATTGACCCGGAAACCCTACTGGGTGGTTGGTTCAGTTGAAAAGAAGTTGAAACTTGCAAAAAGGGGCTGAAAACTGATTTTGAACTCTTCTGGGGTGTAACCGACATTTGATTTCTATTACACCTTTATATAGTATGACCAAAATTAGATTTCGGTCATACTATATTTATATACATAACCGAAAATTCATTTCGGTTATGTATATAAAGTGTTTGCCCGACCTGTGTTTTCAGGCAAACACAGAAAACCACTTTTTCCAAGTTTCTCAAAAGGTGATGATTCCCCGGGGTTCTGGGGTCATCTGGGACCTATGTGGGCCCCTGTGTGGGCCCACAGTGGTGCCGTACTTGAAGAGTGGACTTGCTTGGCCATTCACCTGTCAAACCATCTAGGCTCACATGCATAAACCAACTAAATACACGACAAACACTTTCAGATATATTCAAAAACTGCAATATGGGTGTGTGTGAGTGATTGAGCTAATATGAAAAGGAGACACGATTAAAGGGAAGACCTTGCATGCTTCCTATGTGTGTGTGTGTGTGCATGCATGCACTTGGTGTAGGCAAAGAGGGGTGAGGAGATGCATGCAAGACATAAAACAGCAAGTAAGATGCGGGATCATGGCATAGGGGATGGATGGAGCATACTACTCACATGCACACAAAAAGACCCTATCACCAGGCAAACATTATTTCATGATAAGATGAACACAAGGTGGCAAGCATGGCACTAAACTAAAACAACACAATAAAGAAGGGATTTCGGGGGGTTTAAAGGGTACATGAGAGTTTGGAGATGAGGAGGGGAACATGCTTCCCTTATATATAAAACAAAACAGATGATAAAAACATAATGAGAGACATGCCTTTAAAATGTACCCTAACTCATGCTAAAATGGCCACTCACCTCCCATTTCTTTTAGTCAAACCACCTCCTTGCCATGAGGGGTCTCTCACTTGAGAGAAAGAGAAACGTAAGAGCAAGTAAGCACTAATGTAAAGGAAAGAAAGTACATGGAGGCCACAAGTAGTCAAGCATGCTTGGATTGCATCTACTTTCACATATGTACAATAAAACCTATCAAGAAGCTCACCTTGGGGGAGTAGAGATCAACTTGAGTGTGTTGAACCCCTTGGAAGACTCCACCGGCAATAGAACACCTCTTCTCCAAGCACAAAAGAAGGATCTCTAAGCCTCCTTGGGTTTAAAGTGAAGTGGAAGAAGGGGAGAAGGGATTTTAGTGTGCTTAGATGGGGTATGGAGGGGTTTGTTAAGAGGTGGGAGGAGAGAGGGCAGAGCAGAAAATGAGCAAGTGGCCAACCTTCTTTAAATGAGCTGCTGAAGCTCTTTTATAGTCAAAAAATAAGTAACCAAAATTATATTTTGGTTAGGCTAAAAATATAGTATAACCGAAATATAATTTCGGTTATACTATAAACATGTGTAACCGAAATTTAATTTCGCTTACACCTTTTTCCGACATGCAATCATGAAAATGCAGAGAACTTGTCGGAAAATCTGCCAGAAAATATTGCCTTTTACTTTATGAATTGAAATTAAATTTCGGTTATTTTATAATAAAAAAAAAAGATTTCTTCCGGATTTGCCCCTGGATTTGACTAAATTTTCTTCCGATTTTTTGTTTATTTTAATTAAGATATTTTGAGAAAAAACATTATTATATTCGAGATATTTTTGGTGGCTGTCCTTTCAGTCCTTTTCTGCCACGTGGCAGGTTTTTGCGACTTTTGCCATGTGGGCAGCTTCCGGCACTTCTACCCTAGAACCTGAACTGCTCATAACTCTCTCATTCGAACTATGATTCTGGCAAACTCAGTTGCGCTGGAACCGGGTCAAGATCCTCTATCCACTGGGACAGGGTTTTGCAGCAAATTCAAGTTTTTAGCAGAAAGCCGAAGTCACGTCCGGAATCTTAATCTGCCCATATCTTCTTAATCTGGACCTCGATTCTGGCAAACTCAGTTGCGTCGGAATCGTGTCGGCATTTTCTTTCTTTTGAGACAGAAATAGCAGTTAACCTGGGTTTGAGCAGAAAGTCAATTTCTGCTCCCCGGGACTTGATCTGTCCATAAATCCTTCATCTTGACTCCGATTCCGTCAAACTCAGTTGCGTCAGAATCGTGTCGGAATTTCCCATCCATTGACATAGGGCATGGCAGTTGATCTGCACCTGATAAAAAAGTCAACTTTTGTCCCCTCGGGGTTTGACTTTTCAGTTAGGGTTTTTATTTTCAGCAATTCTGGGGGGTGCAAAAATGAGGTGCTTACAATGGGGATAAGGCTCTTGGGCCAGATGGTTTTACTATATCTTTTTATAAGATGAATTGGGAAACCATAAAAATGGAGCTCATGAAGGTCTTTGATGAATTCTTTTCAAGTGGGATTGTGCATAAAATGACAAATTCAACATTTCTAGTGTTGATCCCAAAGAAGCAGGGTGCTGTAGGTATCAAGGATTTCCGGCCCGTCAGTCTTACAACTAGTTTGTACAAAATCATCGCAAAAGTGCTCTCCCATAGACTAAAGGGGGTGCTCCCTCACATTATTGGACAATCGCAATGTGCTTTTGTTGAGGGGCGCAAAATTTTAGATTGTGCTTTGATTGCTAATGAATGTGTGGATTATAGGACCGATTAGGTGTTCCAAGAGTGTTATGTAAATTGGATCTAGAGAAAGCATATGACAAAGTGGAGTGGCAGTTTTTGGATTCAGTTTTGGAATGGAAAGGTTTTGGGGTTAGATGGAGGACATGGATAAGGGGATGCTTAAATAAGGTTCATTTCTCATTTCTTTTGAATGGTTCAGTTGTAGGACTTTTTGACTCCTTTAGGGGGTTGTGTCAGGGGGACCCTCTTTCCCCCTTGTTCTCACTAGTTGTGGAAGTGCTGAACTGGTTCTTAAAGATTGCAGGTGATGGTTGGCAGCCTAATTCATGGTTTTAAAATTGGAGGAGAAGCTACCATAGTGTCCCACCTCCAGTTGCTGATGATATTATGGTATTTTTGGAGGCCTCTGGGGATTAGATCTCATGGTTAAAAAAGTATATTGCACACTTTTCACATGGTGTCCAGTTTGAAAGTCAATTGGGGAAAAAGTATTCAGTGGGGATCAATGTGGGAGAGGAGGACATATTAAGTCTAAGTAGTGTATTGGGATGTCAAGTAGATCATTTTCCCTTATCATATCTTGGATTGCCTCTTGGAGCATCACCTAGATCAATGAGTTTTTGGGATCCGGTCACTGAGAGAGTCGAAAAGAGACTAGCCAGGTGGAAGATGAACTACTTGTCGTTGGGGGGTCGGATTACTTTGATAAAATCAGTTTTAACTAACCAACCCGTGTACTATATATTGTTATTCAAGGCCCCTAAAAGAGTGTTAGACATTCTTGAGAAAGCACAAAGAGACTTCTTATGGGATGGGGGAGGGACGAGGAAGAAGCATCTGGTTGAGTGGAGAATGGTATGCAGGGATAAAGCTAGGGGTGGGGTGGACATGGGCTGTTTGGCATCTCGGAATTCATCTTTCTTGGCTAAATGGTTGTGGCGTTTTACTAGTGAGCAGGAGAGTCTATTAACAGTGGTATCCTTGCCTGATGCTTTTGTGTTTGATTTTTTATCTTGGTCGGATGGGGGTCTATCTTGGAACCTATCTTTTAGAGTTGGAGGAGCTAGCTTCTTCCCTTGTAGAATCGTTAAAAGATTGTTTTTTGGATGTTTCTTCTAGAGATAGGGTCATTTGGACCCCATCTTCTTCAGGGGCTTTTTCTTGCAAATCCTTTTTTACCGTACATCGTCCTGATCGTATGGCCCCCTTTGCTGCATTCCCTATGTCTAAGCTTTGGAAACCTAGGGTGCCCCCGAAGATTAAGGCTTTTCTTTGGACTGCACTTTTGTACAAGATAAATACCGTAGATCTAATCCAGAGGAGAATAGGAGATGGATGATGTATGCCTTATCACCTAACATATGTTTCCTATGTAGGGAGGCAGGTGAGAGTATTGATCATTTATTACTTCACTGCCTCTTTGCTTAGGGAATATGGGTGTACTTCTTCCAGTTGACTGATGTTTCGTGGGTACTGCCAGCTTCCTTTGGTGATTGCTTTGAGCAGTGGTGGATATTGGGTCTAGGGAGTAAGGGCTGTATGTTGGATGGGATGGCTTTTCATGCGGTTATATGGCATATTTGGATGGAGAGGAATCGCCGAATATTCCAGGATGAGACACTGACTAGAGAGCAGGTGATTGACAAAGTCATGCTAGACTTATCCTTTTGGGCATATATTAGACCAGAATTTCGTGATTGGAGCTGTTCACAGGTGATAGGGGAGTGGAGGTTATGTTGCTTTTCGTCAGTAGGAATCCGCAGGTAGAGGAGATGTTAGATGGAGTGTGCCGGTGATTGGGGGTATGAATATGAATGTTGACGGTAGCTCTATTGGTAATCCCAGACCTTCTAGCATTGGAGGCGTGAGATATTGTATAGGACGGATATCTATCATCTTTAGTGGCACGGTGGGGACCGGTGACTCCACACGGATGGAGCTTATGGCTGTTCTTTTTGGGCTTTTAGAGGCTCAAAAGTGGGGATTTAGGGACTTTATCATCGAAGGGGACTCGATCACGATTATGTGATGGATGAGTGGAGATATGACCGGACTGTGGAGATTGTCACTTTTTATTGGTAGAGCTAGAGCTTTGGCACATGGACTGAATGTCTCGTTCAGTCATGTGCATAGAGAGGCCAATGTCATTACAGATCAGCTAGCGAAGCATGGGACATGGAGACAAGACATCTACATAGGGCCAGTTTTGAAGGAGTTTATAGGATTGTGTTTGGAGTAGCGATGGATTGTGGTGTGGGAGGGATTCTTTTGGTTTTTTGTATATTGTAGTGTTGCTGTGTATAGTGGTAAACGGTATATCGTATCCTATCCCTATTAGTGTTCTTTAGAGACAAGGGATGGGATGAGGAAATCCGTACATATTTGTATTTACTACTTTTCTATTTTAATACATATCATTACTTATAAAAAAAAAAAAAATCTTCTGTCTTGTTGAGTATAGGAGAAAAGAAATAGAAAAGGATAACTAGACTTAATGGTATACTAGGAGCTAAATGTGCATTGTATACTCATCTTTTTGTGACACTAGAATGGTGATTAGGTGGAGAGCACGTTGTCATGGTGGAACCGATGGTGGATGCAATAGTGCTGGTGGTGGTGTGTTTGTGGCAATGAGAGTGTTCATGACTGGTATAGTCGTGTAGGTGGAAGTTATAGGCCTCGTGTGGTGGTGAAAATTTTTGTTATCATGGTTAGTCTTTTAATGTTTTGTGTGCCATTGAAATTTCATCATTTCTATTGTGAGTCGCACTATTTTTGATTGGAAATCATAGGTTTTTCATTTTTCCATCTCGTTGCTAACATTTTGGGTAACAGTAGATGTTTTGTGTTTTACATGATATGTGAAAAGCTATACTATATAGGGAAAGGAGACAATAGAAATAATGTAGTAATCATGTTAGATAAACACATGAAAGAAAATGTTTTATGTGTTAGAAGAGTTAGCAATAAACTAATGGTAATTTAGTTTATTTTGGGATAAGATTTTCTTAACATCATTAGTGCCTATGCACTGTAAATTGGATTTCGAAGAAAACATTAGAAGACAATTTTGGACAGAAATGGATGACTTAATTCAAGGAATTGCTGTTAGGGAGATGATATTTGTAAGTGGGGGCATAGATGGTCATATTAGTGAGGATAGTGGAGGATAGGGCTGGCAATGGGTCGGATATATATCCGAATCTGACCCGAATCTGATCCGAAAATCCCGAATCCGATCCGAAAATATAGATCCGTGGTTCGAATACGGATATCGGATTTCGGATCCGACCGAATTCGGATCCGAATCCGAATCTGTCCATATCCGATCCGAAAAGGATCCGAACCGAAATCAACATATACTTTTCATTAAATCATTGGTAAACTTTGTATAAACCATAGTTGAACTATCCTTATTCATATCTTGCTTTAATATTTATATGGCTCATCAGTTTTGATAATTAAAATTTGCTTTAATAGTTAAACTTGACTTTTGAGTTTTAAGTTCAAATCGGATCTAATTCGGATCGAATTCGGATTTCGGTTATTTATTCGGTCGAATTTCGAATTCGGATATAGTATATAAATTCGGTTTCGAATTCAGATTCAAATATAAAAGATCCGTCGGATTTCGGATCGAATTCGGATATCGGATTTTTATTTTCAGTTCGGATTCGGATCATGACAGATCCGTACCTTATTCGACCCGTTGCCAGCCCTAGTGGAGGATATGATAGAAAACACTTGGGACAAGGCTTTTGAACCTAAGAATGATATGGGCAAGACAGTATCAAGTTTGTAGTAGCTTATAATCTTGCATTAGGAAATAATGTTTCCTGAAAGAGTTCTCAACATCTAATAACCTTTAAGATTGAAAAGTTTTTGGAGGCATTCCTTTATAAAAGAAACTTTAATAGAATTGGCAAAGATTACGAAGTTGTTCTAGGAGAAAGTTTTGCGTCACAAATATATTAATGGTGATGGATGCTTGTATAAGGAGTTGGAAGAGAAGAAAATATATTTATAAATACCCAAAAATAAAATTGTGGAAGTTAAAATAATAAATTTTAGTGGGTTTTTAAACATAAATTGATGAAGAGGCAACATGGGATCTAAAAACAAATCCTACACAGATGTTGGGTGAAATCTTCAATTGAATTAAAAGAATATGAAAAGAATTTTTAGAAGAATCTGGAGGTGAAGTTCAATTCCAAATAGAGTGTTGGTGATAGAGAGATAGTATTTAAAAGTCTATTGAAGAGAAAAGGATTTAATTTAAAACTTGGCAAAGAAATAAGAATGTAGAAAACTTGGGAATATATAAAGTATTATAAAATAAACTAAAAAGATAATGAATGAGGCTAAAAAATTAACCATATGATAACTTGTATAATAAGTGAGGTTTGAGAAAGGGGGTGAGAAATTCATAAATGAACTTGCAAGAACAAGAGAAAAGAAAACAAGAGATTTAGATCAAATTAGATGCAAGAAGAGTGAGGATTTAAGAGGCTTAATAAGGGGTGATGAGATCAAAGAAAGTTGGAGAGAATATTTTTTTCGAATGTATAAAATGGTGATTGTGTGGAGAACCTCCTTTCAGGGACTAATGTAATTACAAGAGAACCAAGAAATCATTGTGAAATTCGTAGGATTAGGACTTGAATTGAAGAAAGCTTTACCTAGGATGAAATAAGAAGACCTTAGGACTAGATGGTATTACAACTTAAGTATGGGAATACATGGTAGAGATTAATGTAATATGGTTGACCAAATTATTTGTTAGAATTATGAGGACTAGAAAAATGCCATATTCTTGGAGAAAAAGTATGGTAGTGCCTATATATAAGAATAATGGTGATACCTATAACTATAAAAATTATCACGGAATCAAGCTTTAAGCCACATTTATTTGGAAGGGGGTGTTTAGTTATGAGGGAATGTCACGCCAATCAAGAGTAGTCTATCTAATGATTCTAATCTCATCGTACACTTGCATGCCGTTGATCCACCTACTAGTTTGAAATTCCAATGACTGATAGGTTTTTGAAGTTGGATAAACTCCAACGGGGTTTTTCAGGACTATAGAAGATGAGCAGCTCAAGTTATGCTTGTTGAGGTGGGAGATTGTTTGCTTTCTGAATTTTTTGGGATCAATTATTTGTGCAATTGTTCCCTTTTAGTAGCACTTTTGGAAACATGAATTCAGAGATTCAGAAAGGGGGAGGAGAATCAATGTCCATATATTATATTTTTTTTATTATGTGTAGAAATAACAAATGGATCATACCTTGGCCAAAGGAAGTTAACACGTGAGGTGTTACAATTAAATCTCCAATCTATGAGGAGTTTTCCAAAAGGAGTAGGTTCAAATTTTGGGAGAATACCTAGTGAGGAAGATTCCTTAATGGTCTTGTTTTGATGAACTTTTTGTTATCTCTTTGGACTAGGCTGCCCTAGGTTGTTATTATTTGGCTAGTGGTAGGGGTGCAACTCAGTTCGATTCGGTTTGGGTTGAGGTCAATCCAAGACCAAACTGAAATTACATATAATCAAACCCAAAACCGAACCAAACTGAATTGCAAACTGAAAATATAAACCGAAAATGAATAAAAAAATTGAAACCCAAACCGAACCGAACCAGTTTCCATGAGGTCAATTTGGTTCGGTTCGGTTTGTTTTGGGTTAAACTGATACATGCCCCCTCCCTCTTCTTGTTCGGTCTCCATCCCCCACAACAACTGTTGCTCAGAAGAAAAAAACCCTTCCTCCTTCCCCACCCTTTTCGATCTCCACCCCCCATAGCAGTAACCACTCTCCTCCCCTCACCCGTTACTCTTCTAGGCAGCTCTAGTTGCTGCTCAACCCAACCCTCCCTCACCTGCTAGGAGGAGGCACCAAGGTCTTTCCTATCCTTTAAGAATGAAGATTGGGAGCCTAGCATAGTGCAGCAAGCCAGTCTGCGCCCCCTCTCTCTCTCTATCTGTCCTCTTCTTCTTCCCCCTCCCTTCGTTCCCTCCCCCCACCCTTTCCCTCTTCAACGAGGCCCCCTTCCTTCTCTCTCCTTTTCTTCCCCCCTCCTCCCCCCACACCACCAAATTTGAACTGCAACCTCCCCTTCCTTACCCCCATCCCTTCCCCTGTTTAAGGCCTCCCCTCCCCCCCCCCCCCCCCCCAAAAAAAAAATCCCTCTTTCCTTCCCCTTACCTCGGCAGCAGCAGCTGCTCAAACCTCCACACTTTCTTCTCGGCAGCAGCTGCTGCTCAACCCCCAACCCCCTTCTTAGCGCCCCCTCCGCCCACCCCAAAAATCCCTCTCTCATCTCAGTCGGAGTTGGGAAATGGGGATTGGCAGTCGGCAATTGGTTAGTAGTACACTCAACAATCAGCACCCTCTGTGGAGAATATTGAAGAATAAATGGAGAGTAGGAGACAAGTCAGCAGTGGCCACCAACAATCAATCAGGTCGGCAGTCGGTCGGGCGTAATGGCGTTAAGTAGCTAGGGTTTGGGAAATGGGTATTGAGGGAGTTTGGTCAATTTAAGGGTATTGTAATATCTTCAAAGTTTAAAGGTAAATATCTATAATGTGTATTAAAATATTTTTGTATTTATTAGATCGGTTCGGTTTGGTTCAATCTAGAGAAATATATGAATTTGATTCGGTTTCGGTTTAACTGAGCATCCAACCCAAAACCGAACTGATCTAGTTTAGGGTAGGGATTTTTGGACCATAAGTGAACCAAACAGATGAAAAACAGAACCAAATCAAACTGAAGTTGGTTTGGTTTGGGTTTACCCGAATCGAGTTTCACCCCTAGCTAGTGGCGAGCAAATGATTCGGCATTCTGTTTTTTTTTTCTTTTTATCTTTTTTTCTTTAAAAAAAAATTTTTTTTTTTTGATTGGGAGGTAAGATTCCTTTAGAGATAGTGGGACTGATATATTTGTTATCCTCTCAAATTCTAATTAGAAAGATGGAAGGAATTGGAATGTATGAAATGCTATTCTAATACAAATAACAATATAACTGATAAAATTATTGGAATTGACAATCAAGATATCTTTTTAAATAATAAGTTTAAATATATTGGATCAAGAGCACAAAAAGATGGTGAAATTGATGAAGATGTTGCACATAGAATTAGAGCTGGTTGGCTTAAGTGGAGGGGGCACTTCTAGGTTTTTGTGTGATAAGCGTGTTCCACATAAATTAGAAGGTAAGTTGTATAAGATAGCAACTAGAACAGCTATGTTGCATGGTGCAGAATGTTGGGCGGCAAATAATCAGCATGTTCAGAAGATGAGGATGCTAAGATGAAATTGTGGGAAAACTAAGAAAGACAAAATAAGAAATGAAGACATTTAAAAATGATTAGGCATGGAATGCATTAGGATCAAATGGAGGAGAGTAGGTTAATATGGTTTGATCATGTAAAGCGGAGATCTAGAGACGCACTTGTAAGAAGATGTGAGATTGAAGGGCCTAAGCGAGTAAAAGGAAGACCTAAAAAGATATGGATGGAATGTATGAAACAAGACTTATAAAAATGTAAATTAACTAAAGATATGATTTTTGATAGAGCAAGATGGAGAGAGATTCGTGTCGCCAGCCCCTCTTTGGTGTGAACTGGCTTATAATGATAATGATGATGAGTTTACTATCCCACCTGGTTGCCCTGTGATGGTTCTTTTGAAGGTCATGTTTTTGTGGATAGCTTCTTTGGATATGCTTGTTTCATGGATCATCTTAAGTGTCCATCTTGAGCAAATGTATTCCATGTAAACTAGAAGGAGATTCAGTAAATATATCTTATTAATGCATAGCCTTTTGTGTTATATATGTAAGTACATATATACATAAATATGTGTATAAATATTGCATATATGCAAATACATACATACATATGTGTGCATGTGTATCTTTGTGTGTGTGTGTGTGTGTGTGTGTGTGTGTGCATTCAGTATTTGTGTGATCATTGCTTGCATGTGGCTTTTTAGGTAATGCATGCACACATAATACATATGCATACATAGACGAGTATGTTTTGGATTTTAACGTGTAAATTAATATACATTTTGAGAAGTTATTTAACTAAAATTTTCCTTACAATAACCAATTTGTGTTGATTAAACTTAAGTACCGAGGTCGGAGGGTAAAATAGTGCCAAAAATTAGATGCAAGATAACTTTTTATAGCTTTCATGTTAAGATAAAAAAATTTTGTACCAATTCATGAATAGATGCATTCAAAATCATCAGTTTAATGTATGAATAGTTACATCTCTTTATTTTTTATATTTTGATTTTTTGAAAATTGGGTTTCTTAAAGAATATCTTTTCATTAAATCTCTAATATTGTGCTCGTATTTTTATTTTTTTCTGTTTGTTGTGCTTGTGTTGCCGAATGAATACTTATCTCACAAACTTCTCTTTCTTCAACACTTCAGAGATATCGGTACATTGAGGCATATCAGGTTGATTGCGAACTTAAGAACTTGGAGGATGACTTTATCTCAAAAGCTTCTATCAGTGAAGAAGTCTCATCAAGGATATCATTGACAAGACACTGGAGATCTGGATTGGTTGTAAGTTCTGTTTCCTTGACTATTTGTGAATAAGTTTGTGATGATAATTTTTGTTAAGTCATTTAACTGAAGTTTCTGAAGATTGTTGGTCAAAGTAATTTCACAAGGTGATAAGGGGGTTCTTTAAGTTTGAAAAAGGTTTTGATATATTCACAAATAATTAAAGGATTGATGAATGTGTACGTAGTAGCATTTTCTTCTATTTTCTTTTCTTTTCTTGGAGTATATGTTAGAGCCTACCTAGGGCATGGATTCTGCTGCATAAAGATCTCGTTTAATCAACTTGTAGCATTAACTTGATTTGGTTGTTACCTGAGAACTTGTGTTTGCTTCAAAATTTATTGAGGTGGTCACCCTACTTGATTGAATCAAAGAAATTGAAGTTTATAATTTTCCTGACTTAATTCCATGCAACTGACAGGAAAAATGCATAGAGTTGCTGCCTGATATTCAACGACAGCAAGTGAAGACTGGTAACTTGCCTGAGAGTACTGTATCATCTGTTAATGAAGTCCGTGCAAAATATGATCTTTCTAGCAGACAACGAAATTCCAGCAGCTTATTGGCTCCCTCATCTGCTAGCTCTTCTCTTCTTCTTCAGATGGATCACACAAATTCTGAGAAAGTATCAGCATTCGATACCCCAGAGAAAGCAGGGGTATACGTCAGCAATTCACCTTCTGATCTCCTTAAATATTGCTCACCATCTATTCTTCATCGGTCCCTCAGGCCCGTAGGGGGTTCATCTAATCTCCAGGTAAGGGACAGCTTGGCGTCAAGTCAATATTCATTGAGAGGTCTTAGACCTCAAACTGGCATCAGGAAAACTTTCAAATTTGATGGCACCCCAAGTCCTGGAATTCATATTCCTAGTCCCTGGGGTGGTATACCATTGAAAGAAGTGAACAGAACTTCATCAGGAACCCTTCAGAATAATCACTTCCAAGATGGTATTTTTGATGGAATCTTGCCAACTATAGAATGGAATGGGTCTATGTGTCAGGAGGAAAGTAACCATCCTTATAAAGCAGATCCAGTAAACACGCCAAGCAGAAAAAATGGTCAGCCAAAAGATTCAGCTCAATGCCAATATCCCAATCTGTTCACCATTCCATCAGATAGACCTTGGGCTGAGATTTCCTCAGATAATCCAATGGATATCTCATGCAGGTATTTCCTTTTGCAAGCAATGCATTTTTCCTGAAGCAGAAATTTGGATTGCTAACTTTAAATTAATTGACTTGCACTTTCAATGTGTCTGTTCAGTTACAAAAGTGAAGATTCTGAGATCAAGGACATAAATATGAATGGAGGCCCAAGATGGAGGTCTGATGAAACTAGTAAAGATGAAGAGGAGTCAAGTGCCCAGAAAATTGTAGGCAGTTTCTCTTTTATTGCTTCTGGAAGGGGAACAAGAAGAAGCAGGTTTGCTACAAGTTGAAGGTTACTTCTACCTTTCTATGTGCATTCATCTGTGGGTGTCAGATGATCGATTTTGTCCATGGTGAGGAAACAATTTTATCATTTTGTCCCTGGTATAATAACACTACGAGGTAAAATCAGTTATTTTCTTGTTTTACACAGTTACATACATAAGTGATTGATTATTATGTACCGGGAAGCATAAGGTACAGCTGAACCTTACCTGAAAGGGATGCAATGTTAGATGGGCCATGTCCTTTCTTTCCCTTGATTCTGCGTTATTTGTGGGGGCATTGCAAAGTTTCGGACATCTTTTATCTTTTGAGACTCTGAATGTGAAATCCTGTTTTACTCTAGGTCTGAAACAGAGATGAAAATATGATCTGTTACCATGTTGTATTAATAGATGTCCATTCCTCTGGTCTTGATGACCTGTTTGATTTCTCAGCCATGCATATTCTTCAACAGGTAAAGAAGCTTGAGCTCTCATTCCTCACTGTAAAATCGAATAATGCAGACTGTATTACTACTTGATATATGCTGTACAAACCTTTCCTCCATTGTTTCAGCCTACCAGTTAGTTGGAAACATGAATTGTGAGAACTTCTAATTTTATATCTTGCATTCTGGAGAAGGGCTGGTGGTTCCTTTTTGGTAATTTATTATGTAATAGATAAATATTTTATGTAAAACATACGGTAATAATGTTAGTCATGAATGAAGAATCCAACCAATTTCTATGCCTAGCAGCAGCAGAAGAAATGCCATTGATTCAGAAGAGGATGGTAATCTTGGATGTGATTGGAGACGGAGGAAGAAAAATGGACTGCTTATGCATCACCAAGAAACAGGTCTTTTTTGTTGTGACCAAAATGTGGCTGACTAATCCTGCTAACAATCCCTTTGAAGGTGTATGCCATGGCCTCATCAAAAGAGTAATGTTACGTGCTTGAGTCATTTTTAAAGCTTAGGCTCAGCTAACGAGCCTAATTTTTAAGCTCAAACTATGCTCATGTGGGAGTCTCTCCGAAGCTCTACCTCCTATTCTTTTTTTTCTTTTTTTTTCATATTATTTCCTTCTCTTTATATATATATATATATATATATATATATATATATATATATATATATTTCCTTCTATCTTATTATTAAAACAAAACTTATAACCTTAACATTGCAGCAACCATGGCGCATACGTGGCACACAATTGGCTTACCGTTAATTCTTGCAAAATCATAACTCACCTATTTGATGTTTGATTTGAGCAATGTTTGGAGTGTTAGAATAGGCTTAGAATTTAACTTATTATAGGCTTGTTATTTAAAAAAATATGGGTTCACTGTACGAAGCTCTATTTGTGTGTACACATATGTGCCGGTTTGAGGTACGCATTTTAGGCAATTCTATGGTACAAAATTGCTGTTTGTTTTTCCAGAATAGAACTAGACTTTCGGCATTTATAACCATTTTCTCAATAAATTTATAATGGCGTTGTTAAATTTTTCCAAAATAAAACATAAAAACATAAATTTTGTCAAACAGACAACACATGTTAGTAAGCATCAGCAAACTACAATTAGTTGTGAACAAATATTAAACCGGTTCAAACTGAGACAAATAGATAGAAAATTAGAAAATGTAACCAAGAATAAAATACATTTTAAAAAAGTGGGAATCGCACTACAATTTGTTATGAAACCGGCCGGCTTGCCCATATTCGAAGAATTTTGGAACCACAAACAAAGAGATAAAAGATGTATATATATTTACCTGAAAGTGAAAGCTATGTTAGATGAAAACTAACAAGTCGAAGATTGTCTAACATTTGGAGAACACACACATGTACATATATATCTATGTGTGATAAGCATTGACAAGTGTAAGCCAAGCTTAAGTATGTGTTGTTTTTGTTTGTGCATGTATATTGTACGTGTTTCTGTATATCTCTAGGTGTTTATGTATGTGTGTGTATATATGGGCATGTATTTGTCTACATATGTTAATGTAGACGAGCAAGTATATGTGTGTGTACTCACACGTCTATGTGTAGAGTAGATGTACCATAAAATTAATTAAAACAAATAGCAAATAAGCGAGAGAGTCTAAGCAAGAAAGGCATCTATTTACAAGCTAGCCTGACAGGAGCTTAAGTGTGTATCTGTGTGCATGTTTTATACATGTGCACGTGCATCTAAATGTGTGTGCATGTATATGTGTGTGTATGAGCATGTATACTTGTACCTGTGTGCATGCATGCATACATTTCTTTATTAAGAATTTACATTCATAAGCCAAGGTTTTAGTATTTGTGTGTGCTTAAGCGTGTGTATGAATGTGCATGCATATATAAGTGCATGTGTATGCATCCATGCATCCATACATGTGCAAGTATATGTGTGCCTTTTGTATTCATGGATGAGTGAAATATTTTATTATATAAATAGGTTACATCTCATATCAGATTAATACAGTGCCTGTGTGTGCACCTACGTGCATGTGGGTGCGTGTGTATACCTTGAGGAACTATTTTAAATATGAATACGTCACATCTCATTATTATATAAATAGGTAATAGACACATATCATATCAGATATAATATAATGTAACATCAGTGGCGGAACCAAGACTCCAAATCTGGGGGGGGCGCAAAAAAAAATTTCAATTAACACCTTTCATGAAATATAGAAATTTTAGAAGAGATTCTCATGAAATATAAAAATTTCAATGAATTGGGGGGGGGGTGCAAACCAGAAATTTTAGGGGGGTGGGGTGTGGTGGTGTAACATAAATTTTAATTAAAATATATATATAATACAGACATTTTTTATTTAAAAAAAATTTTTTTGGGGGCCAATTGCCCCCCCTAACCACAACATGGTTACACCACTGTGTAACATAATTTTATTCTTTCCGTTTGATTAAAGATATATATGCCTGTGGGGATTATTCTATTATATATATATGGTTTACATCTCGTCACAGCGGAGGATTCGTGCCTGTGCCTCTTCGACCTGGTGCCGCTGTTCATGCCACTGAAGAAAGCCGTGGTCCCAAGGCATGGATCTCGCAAGCCGGCTCAATGATTTCAGATGGACGGTGATCGCTGAAATTAAAGCCGATCTCAAGTAGGGGGGGCAATGGTGTGCGTTAAATGGGTAACCCATCCCAATTGGTTTGGTATGTTGCCATTCAGCAGCACAACCGGTCCGACACTGCCCCGAACGCGACCTAAAACATTAATTTTATATGATTAAAATATTATTTTAATATATATCATATGTAAAAAATACATATTTAATAAATAAAGATATTGTTAACTAATATTTCTATTTAAAAACACTTTTTTTTCCAAAATAATCAGTCAAACCGATCTGTGTTATAACCAACTTGATAGAGGTGGGTTAAGGTTTGGTATTGGCTAAACCCTTATAGGACCAGGTTTACCAAAACCCTCCTATAACCATCTCTAGCACATAAAAAAATGTTGTTAAGCCACAGGCGACATTAAGCCTGAAAATTGGAGCTGTAGCATTATTTAAATTTATGAGCCTAAGCTGAGCCGGGCAAAGCTTGACAAAGCTAGCTTACATCTCTATTATAAGGTCCCTCTATAAAGAAGCTCCAGGAATGCTCAAGCCAACATAAACCCCCAATACATGACGCTGAGCTAAAATCAATGGCAACTTCTCCTAAGTCCATCTTCATCTTCCTCATCCTAATCTCCATCTTCACTTGTAAAGTCCTCTCGCAGTCAGATAACACAAAAATTTTAGAAGAATGCCAGCCAGATTCAGGAGAGTGCAACAACAAATCTGCAGCTTTGACCCTCAAGATCATAGCAATTTTCTCCATCCTTATTACTAGTATAACTAGCAAACATCCCGTGCGATGCACGGGATAGGTAAAAGTTATATATAATTTGATTATTGCATGTTTGGTGATGACATTACATATAATGAGTAATTCGTTGCAAATAATAAGGAAAAACATAATTCATCATAAATAAATGATAAAATGGAGATTAAAGCTCAAAAAAGTAAATGATTTGAAGCAGGTTAATAAATTTATTTTTTATTGAAGCGATTTTGCTGATGTTAAATTTTTCCTAAATTTTGTTGATCAATACTTGATATGTGAATATATCTTTGTCTTTCTTCCATTCCAAATGTGTGACAATGACTTCTTTACTTTTGTTGTTATTGGTTTTTTAAAAACTTAAAATTAATAAAGGTTTTTCTCAGCAATCACCAACTAAAAAAATAGTACCACCAATTGAGGAGTTACAAATGCAGACTATATACAAATTCATGCTTGTGAATTCCAAATTATACTCAGGAAAACACTTAAAAGCTTGATATTTGTCATGTTTTGTATGGAAAGAAAAACACTTGAAAGCTTGATAACCACATCAAAAATGATTTCTTTGTTCAAAATAACTGGTCAAACTTTGCATATAAAATTTCACCAATGATCAATTAGCTGCATCTTCTTCTGCTGGTAACATCAGTTAGGGTGCATGACCAAAGAGTTAACATAGATAATGGAATAAAAGTTGAATCATATTTAAATTTTATGACTTCTTACATGGACCACAAATTGGTAAAGGTGGAATTTAAATTGTTCGAGTTGCAGTACATCAACAAAAAAGGGATAAAAATGCAATGGAATCAACGAAAAGTTAAACAACACGAACAATAAAAACACCAATACATAAAAGAGGCACAATTTTTACCTTCAAAGAAAAGAGGCACAATCACTTAAAAGATATTCCACTATTGAAACAAGTTATTTCGGAACCGTAGTATCATATGCCCACCAAGATAAGCCCCATTCATCCGAAGTAGATACATCATTCCAAGAGATTAAACAAGTCAACAGAGCAACCACAAAATAAACCGATTATATTCTCCAATGTGGTAATCTACCTTTCTTGTACACTAATATGGTTGGCAAACCATGGAAGTTACATCATCTATCAACTATTGAAGTTGCCTTAGCCATGGATCTAATTCAAATTATCTTTCCTGAAAGGGGTTGATGGTGTCCAAGTTCTCCATTTTTATTCTTTTTTATGCCCTCCTATCCAAGTATCATTTAGAACCAACCATCTGATTTGGATAATTATATAGTATTCAATGTGCAGTTTCAATATCTATCCGTTGGTTGGGTGGATATTTATCCTAAGCTTCATATAATGTGACTGAGTAACTCGTTGCTTTTTTTATTTCCCATTTTATTGAATTGCATCTTTTGATATAAAAAGTTTAAACTGTTACATGAAATTTCTGAAATATTGGCATAAAATATATCAATATATATTTATTGAATTACTGGAAAGTGTTTTACTTGGATCAGTCATTACAATTAACAGCAGTCTCTGAAGTTGCAACCTTGCTTTTGCCCATGGCTAGGCAGTAGATGTTCATGGCTATGAAAGCATTTTTCATGAGATTATTCAAGGAGAAGCGTGGGCAAACCCTTTACAAGATGCAACAGTCCGCATGAGATCATTAAATTCATAAACAGCTATAAATCACAAAACAATCATACAACCATACATTAAACTCAGATAATTTAGAAAAACCACAAAAAATTTACAAATTATTGAAAAAAAGTCACAAAACAATCACACATCTATAAATTCATTCTAGAAAATTTCAAAAAATTACAAAGCAATTCTTTAAGTTAACCAACAAGTGATCCAAGCCACAAGGAATCCCAGAACGATCCGAACACTCAGATTGAGCACTGTAAAAGCAACGAATCCAACAAAACTGAAACCACAAAGGAACAAAATCTTTTAAATTAAAGACTAAGACGCAGGTTGAATTGCACACAAACTACACAAAAGTAAAAGAAGAAACAAAAAACTCAACAAAAATATTTGGAGAAAAGAGAGGGGACCTCCTAAATGATTAAAGATGATTGTTTAAAACAAGACTACCAACCTAAGTAACTGAATTGTCTGTGTTCTCCTTCATGGACATCAGGACCCAATCTCTGCAGCAACTATACAAACAGCTCATCTGCATGAATGCAACAAGCAGAGCCACCCAAAAAAAAAAAACACCAAAATAAACATGAGAGCACAATTGAACAATGTTGTCTGAGGATTAATTAAAGTTAAGAGTTAGCAACAGGATACGAGATAAGACCTGCAATGAACCTTTAGAAATTACGTAGACTAATAGCCTACTGAAGATCGATCCTTCTTCGTGATCCAATCCTATAAAGAAACGACCTGCAATTGAACCTGTAGGAATTCTGTAGCTACCAGATTATCAATGAATCTAGATCTGTAATTGCCATATGAGAGTGCATTTAATCGGTTGGAAGTTACAGAGAGTGGTGAAGTCGCCACTGTTCCCATCGCTGCCTGACTTTGAGAGACTATCTGAAAAATCGAGTAAAAGGGAGAGAGGGAGAGGGAGAGGGAGAGAAAAACAATTATCCGAAAAAAGGGAGGAAAACAGCCATTACATGGATCACCGATATGCACATACAAAGGTAGGTCATGGTAGTTGTCCTCTTCGCATAGAGTATAGCCGATGATGAAGCTCTTGCAAGAATCCCAAGTGGAGTAAGGATTGGAACCACCAGTAACCACGAGCATTGTAAAAGGAGTCAGTGCAGCAGCTTTCGAGGCAAACACCAGAGAACAGCTTGGATGGAGGAGACGTAGGATTGGGAAAAGGACCAAATGAAGAGGTAGACACGTTAATGGCCATCTTTGAGGATTGAGTGAGACACCTTTGAAGAGGTGACTAAAACGACAAGGCAGATCAAAAGGCACACGGGGTTAATTGTGTTAAAGAGCAAACGAAACGAACAGTTTGTTCTCCTAACAGAGGAGAAGAAGAGCCTCGTTAGGAACACGAAGAGGCATGCGTTGCAGCTGGGAAAGACGTTTTGGGTTTGTTCCTTGTTAAAAGAAGGTGCCACGTCAATTGTGACATGGAGCGACCAGGGATGAGGGATGGAGGTTTGGAGCTCTCTCAAGAAAAACTAATTGCTATATATTATATTTATAGATTTATAGATTTATAGATTGGTGTCTCCTCACACCTTTTTTTGCGTTCAATCCAGTCTTACGACCCGATCGTGATCTCTTTGTCATTATTAAGGCCTTTGCAGCCGAGATCATACTTGCCACAGGGTTCATGCATGTGTTACCCGATTCATTCGACATGTTGTCATCTGTGTGCTTGAAAGAAAACCCATGGCACAAGTTTCCCTTCACCGGTTTTGTGGCTATGTTGTCTGCAATAGTGACTCTCATGGTGGATTCCACTGCCACTAGTGTATATAGCTGAAAATCAAATTCAGGGATAAAGCCGGATGTCAATTCCGAGAACGGCAACCGAGAGACGGGTATGGTGAGTGGTTGTGCACATTCACACGGCCAGCTTGCTTTGATGGAAGTTTCAAGAGGGTCCTAACTTGTCCGCTACCATGTCGTCGCCATGGTTAGCTTCCTCAATTTCCTTTTCCTTCTTCTATGAGTGCATATAGATGCATATATGCACATACGTATATATGCATCAATATATACAAAACATAAAAAATGATATGGTAACTGTTTTCAGGTACTAGAGCTGGGCATTATTGTTCATTCAATTGTGATTGGTCTTGCAATGGGGGCATCAAACAACACTTGCACTATAAAGCCTTTAGTTGCAGCTCTTTGCTTCCATCAGATGTTTGAAGGGATGGGCCTTGGTGGTTGCATCCTGCAGGTAAGAGAAGAATTCATCTACATATGTTCCCAAAGTTTCTTCACGAATTCAGCTTCGATGATTGAGTTCCTTCTTCAAACCCGCTCCAAGATTAATCGACCTATTCTCAGTTCTCTAGAAAGTTCTCCCTTAACGTAGCCAACTACTTCAACTAACTATCCAACTTCCTTTTATAATGTTTAGTTGCTGCCCATCACCCTTTTTTAAACTCCCTTGATTTGCTACTATGGCACACTACAATATCCTATACACAACCAATGTTAAATCGTTAAATAACTCATGTTATTTCATGTATGACCATATCAAAAAATTTTAAACAATAATACCGCTTACCACATTTAATAAATTGTCTCCTTTTAATTCCTGAAAATTCTCTAAATAACTTCATTCTCCTTTTCCTGAAATTTCCACCAATAAAATATAAGTACTACAAAAATCAAATTTTAAATTATTATTTAAAATTTTGGGATTTTACATTCTCCGCTCCTACAAATAAATTTCATCCTCGAAATTTACCTTATGAATTGATAAACAATTTTGGGTATTTCTTCTTCATCTCATGTTCACTTTCGCAAGTGGCCTCTTCAGTAGAATGGTTTTGCCATAGGTTCTTCACAAGTGGAATCACTTTCGTTCGTAGGATTTGTTTACGTTGGTCTAAAATCTGAACCAATCTCTCCTCGTATGACAAATCCTCACAAATAGACAAAGGCTCATAATCGATCACATGGCTAGGATCAGGAATGTATCGACATAGCTTGGAAATACGGAACACATCATGCACTCCCGCCGAATGAGCTGGTAAAACTAATCGATATGCCACTGGGCTCACCTACTTCACAATCTCAAATGGCCCAATAAATTTAGAAGACAACTTTCCTTTCTTTCCAAATCTTATGATGCGGAAGGTGAAATTTTTAATAATACTTGATCTCCCACTTCAAATTTCAATTCACGCTGTCTAGTATCTGCATAACTCTTCTGATGGCTTTGGGCAGTCAATAGACGCTATCCAATCTGATTTAATTTCTCAACACTGTCTTATATGACCTGAGGTCCAAAGTACTGCTTCTCACCAACCTCCACCCAACAAACAGGAGATCTACAAGCTCTGCCATACAGAGCCTCAAAAGGTGCCATCTGAATAGTAGCTTGGTAGCTGTTGTTGTAAGCGAATTCCATCAAGTGCAAATGCTTACTCCAATTGCCTCCTCAATCCAACACACAGCATCTCAACATATCCTCCAAAGTCTAAATAGTCCTCTTAGACTGCCCATCTGTCTGTGGGTGAAAACCAGTACCGAAACTCAATTTCGTACCCATGGCATCCTGAAAACTCCTCCAAAACTGTGATGTAAATCGAGAATCTCAATCGGATACAATCGAAACTAGAACTCCATGTAATCGTACAATCTCTCGGATATATAACTCAACAAATGAAGCCAATGTTTGAGTAGTATGAATAGGCAAGAAATGGGCCAATTTTATCAACATATCAACAATCACCCATATAGCATCCTGCCTCTTAGCTTTAGTCAGCAATCTCGACACGAAATCCAAGGTCACATGCTCCCATTTCCACTCAGGAACAGGTAATGGTCGCAATAGACCTGGAGGTCTACGATGCTCTGCCTTAACTTGCTGATAAGTAAGACATCTGGCTACAAACTTAGCTATTTCCTTCTTCATGCCTGACCATCAATAGGCTTTCAAGTTTCTATACATTTTCGTACTACTAGGGTGAACTGCATGTATGGATTTGTGGCCATCATCAAGTATCAATACCTTGATATCTGCATCATTTGACACACAAATCCGACCTCTAAATCTCAGCAATCCATCTCTATCCTCAAAATCTCTCGCTGCCTCATCACCTCTAGCCACTAGCTCTCTAGTACGAATCAAGTCTGGATCTGTCAACTGCCGTTCACGGATACGCTGAATCAAATCAGGCTCTACATGTACCCGTGCTATAATCAATCCATTACCATGCGTACTAAACTCTCCAGGCCAGTCTCTCACAGTATCTACAAGATTGCATTGACTAGTCATGAAAGTAGCTAGTGTAGATATCTCATCTTGTGAAGCACCTCTACGATTTTAAGGCATCTGCCATTACATTTGCCTTGCTAGGATGATAATGGAGAGTAAAATTATAGTCCTTCAACATATCCATCTATCTCCTCTATATTATATTAAGATCCCTCTGGAAAATAAAATATATCTCAAACTCTTGTAATAGGAAAATATCTAAAACTTTACCCCAATAAGGTAGTATTGCCAAAACTTAAGTGCAAACACCAAAGCTGCAACCTCCTAATAAGGTGGGGGATTTTCGTCCAATAGCTTGTGTTAACACCATATATAAGTGCATCTCAAAGGTTATAGCAAACAGAATCAAATTGGTCATTTCTGACTTAGTTGGAGATTACCAAAGTGCGTTTATACTTGGTAGGAAAATATCTGATAATATCCACTTGTGTCAAGAAATTCTCCATAACTACCACTTGGACAAAGGCAGCCCCAAATGTGCTCTCAAAGTAGACATAAGGAAGGCCTATGACTCGGTAAGTTGGGATGCATTGCCACAAATACTCCAAGCTATGAAGTTTCCTCAAGTCTTTATAAATTGGATCATGGCGTGTGTATCATCTCCATCCTTTTCACTCAACATCAATGGCTGCCAAGTTGGTTTCTTCAAGGGGTCTCAGGGGCTTCGACAAGGTGACCCAATGTCACCTTATATATTTGTGATGGTAATGGAGTTATTCGCTGCCATACTGAACAAGAATGCACAAAGTGACTGTGCTCATCACCTGAAATTCAAGCAGATGGATATCAAATCTTTATGCTTTGCGGACGATCTCATGGTATTCTCCAAAGGTACAAGTCCATCTCTAAGAGTTATTTTTAGGAGCTTGGAGGAGTTTGGTCTCATGTCAGGATTGGGGGTAAACTATTCAAAGATCCTAGTTTTCTTCAATGCTGTACCTCAAGAATCATAGGATTAGATTCTTAGAGAATTCAATGTGAAAGTGGGGAAACTTCCAGTAAAGTATTTGGGGCTGCCCCTCATATCCACTAGGTTGAAAGCATCTGATTGTGTACCTTTACTCACGAAGATAAAGATGAAGATACAATTGTGGAAAACTAGGACTTTATCTTATTCAGGTAGGCTCCAACTCGTTAAATCAGTGTTGTTTTCAATTGCTATTCAATGGCTTTCTACCTTCATTCTTCCCAAAAAAGTTCTTGAAGAAATAGAAGCTCTATACCGTCGGTTTCTTTGGGCAGAACCTGACATAAATAGGAAAATTATTCCAGTCAAATGGGATGTTGTTTGTGCGCCTGTGGAGGAAGGTGGTTTGGGTATTATTGATATTAAAGTATGGAACAAAGTTGCCACAGCTCAATACCTATAGCGCCTTGCTATAAGTGAGCCATCTCTATGGGTTCGATGGATGAAAACTAATCTCCTGAAAGGAAGAAATGTCTGGCACATTAAAACTCCAGCTCAACCAACCTGGATTTGGAGGAAAATACTAAAATTGAGAAGTTCAGTTCTTCAATTGCTGAAGCACCGAATTGGGAATGGAGATGGAACATGGTTATGGATAGATAATTGGCACCCGGATGGTCCGTTAATTCAAAAGCATGGTCATCATATCAGGTATGATTCAGGGCTACCTATTGAATTGATGGAGGCGTGGGGAGCACTTCAGCACTTGCCGCAACCTCAAGTTTATATTCCAGATAGTGTTACATGGCTGCCGACGAAATCAGGTACCTTTCGAATACACAGCCATGAGGGTGGCTCATCCATCTGTTATGTGGAAAGCCTTGGTATGGTTCAATGGCTGTATTCCAAAACATGCTTTCATCTCTTGGTTAGCGGCAAATCGGAAAATCTTAACACAAGATATGCTAATGCATAGGCACGTCCTCTCCGCTTCTAGATGTGTGTTTTGCCAAGGACATGGTGAAGATATTAACCACATACTTTTCAGTTGTGCCTATTCAGGTATGGTTTGGCAAGCAATAATGCATAAATAGACAAGCTGCTCTTTGGGATGTCATTAGTGGGTGGGCGGTTCAAAATTTCTGTGGTAAAACATGGTTGACAAAGTGAGAAAGCTTTCATTGCAGCAATGGTGTATCACTTGTAGAAGGAGAGAAATAGAAAAATCTTTCAAAATAAAGCTATGCCGGCTAATGAGGTTGTGAGAATGATTTCTGTAAACACTCAAATTTTGATCAAACCAAAATGTGCTAAAAACAGCAAAACCTCAAAGCAGGTCAAACCCTAGGGAGCAGAAATTGACTTTCTGCCCAAACCCAAATTGACTGCCATACTTCGTCCCAATGGATGGGAAATCTCGACACAGTTCCGGCACAATCAAGTTTGCCAAAATCGGGGCCCAGACAAAGAAATTATGGGCAGATCAGACCCTGGGGGAGCAGAAATTGACTTTCTACTCAAACCAAGATTAACTGCCATCCCTATCTAGAAAGATAAGAAATCCCAACTCGGTTTTGACGCAATCAAGCGTATCAGAACCGGGGTTCGGATCAGGAAGATATGAGCAGTTTAAAATTCTGGGAGTGGTTTCAACTTTCTGCTCAAAACTTGAATTTACTGCCGTACCCTATCTCAATGAATAGAAAATCCTGACATGGATCCAACGCAACTGAGTTTGCAAGAATCGGGGTCCGAATGAAGAGGTTTTGAGCAGATCAAGCCCTAGGGCCAAATTGCAGAAAAGCTGCCCACGTGGCAAATTGCGCCACATGGTCGTCACCCACCCCATCTCTCTTTCTTAACCACTAAATAAACAAAAATAATAATGCCCACTTGCCCACTTGTTTAAGTTGATGGCTATAAATAAGAGAGTGGGGGGAAGCTCTTCTCCCTCAAGTCTCCAACTCTTTAACCCACCTCTCCAACCCCTCCAAACCCTTCACCCCCCATAGGAAACACCCTCTATTACCCCCAAGCACCAAAACCCTCTCCAAACACCATCAAAACCACCTCCCAACCTCTTCTCCTTCTACCCTAACAAGGAGAGGAACTTGGAAATCACTTTGGAGCTTCAAGGGAAGGCCTCTAGTTGCTGTCAAGCCTTCAAGGATCTCCAAGGCACACCAAAGAAGCTCTCCATCTCCAAGGTAAGCTTCCTAAACCTCTTTTGTATATCATATGTAAATTTAAAGTGAATGTGAGCATGTTTTCATACTTGATGTTTTCTTCATTTTGGCTTGCTTTCATTCTCTCTTTTCTCCACCTTTTTCCTCACTTCCTCAATAAAGATGGTTCCCCATGGTAAAGGGGAGGTGTACATACTCAAAGGATGGAAGGAGAGACCATATAGCACTCTTTAAAGTCACTTTTTTTAAGGCATCCACTTTATGCTTATTTTTATCTTGCTTTATTAAATACATGGAGAGCATATTCTCCTCTCTTCCTCTTTAAATCCAATGTACCCCTTAAACCCCCTAATCCCTTTCTTTAAATGCTTCCTTTTTTTTTTTCTTATTTCACATACCTCTTATACTTGTCACTTGTTCCATTGATTGGTAAAGTGTAATCATAGTTGGAATGCATGCAAGTGGCACACTTTGCACACACATCATTTCACCTATTCACTGTTTTGGTGATTTCTCACATGATATGTATATATAAAAAGTGTCATATACATGCTTAATATGTTTAAAACACTTGCATAGGTTTTCTCCTGCTTAGTCACTCTATTTGCATGCACACTCCATGCTTGCACACAAACACACATGCACATACTCTCTTAAGTATCTAGATTACACTTTTACAACTTTAAATGCTTGTTTGCTTTGTTGTGCATGGGCATGACTCATGGTTTGGCCAATTGGGCCAAGGCTTAGACCGGTCGGGTCACCTCCTCTCTTCTCCCCATAGAAGAGGAAAGGATGCCTTCAATACCAAGATAGGGACATTTAAGGTCCCTATTTAAAACACTTGAGTTTTCCACTCAATGAGGGAGATAAGGCTCCAAGCCTTAGTCCACTCCCTTTGATTCCAAAAAGTGACAAAAAAAAGAGCCAAATTACGTTCATTCCATGAAGTTCACACCACTGTGGGCCCACAAAGCGGCCCACACAGTCCCTGGTTATCCTCAAGAAGCATGGAATTTGAGCCCTCTTGGAAAATTGCAAAAAACTTGTTTTTATAGCTTACCTGAAAACTCAGTTCGGGTAAGCCACTTTTTATATGTAACTGAAATTATATTTCGGTTACATATGTTTTTAGTGTAACCGAAATATAATTTCAGTTACACCCAGAAAAATCCAAAAAATGCAGATTTTACTTCCTTGGTTTTAGATTAAATAAGGTTGAACAAACAAAGGGTGCTACCCCATGTAGTAATCCTAAATGGGACCTAGACCACCTCAAGGTCTAACTTGGCTTCCTGTGGGCCTTCCAATGGGGCCCACACTCCTGACCCAGATCACTTGGGAAAAAAAAGATAAAATCAAACTAAAGGGATCTAGACCACACATGTGGTTCCACCAAGACTCAACCAAATGAGCATGCTGGTTTAGGAACGGGTTGACTCAATTCCAAACTTAACCAGGGATAACCCAAGGGACCCGTCACCTGACGGGGCGGACCGAGGTGTCTACGGACTTCCCCGAACCGTAACCGGACACTTCCTCAAAATCTCAAGCCGTAGACCATTGATAGACAAACACTAGGCATCCAGGTGTTTGCCTACACCCCATCAGGCAGTGGCGACTCCCATTCCCTATTTTCTCCCAAGGAGATCCCAGCCATATACCAGAAGTGCGACACCCGCGATTCAGACGCGCGCACAGCCTAGCTACTCCACTGGGGATTGCTCAACCCAATCGGACCCTGGTTAGAAAAGAGTCAACACAAGAGGGATATAAGTTGGTTTAGGGAATATTTCTGCTTCGCTTTAGTGAAAGTGTAGAATACAAGTGAATACGTATTCTGGGGAGTTCTGTTATAAAGGACGAGATAATTGCCTAAGGAAATTGGATTTTAAACGGGACTGCTGTAACCCCTCCAATTACCTAGGAACCCTTCCGAAACATTGTTTTGCGTGCCAATTCTTCACTTTACTATATAGGACAGTAAGAAACCCTTTCACTAATAAATATCCAAATCAAAATCACCCAATTAGACATAGCACTCATCCCAACTACACACATGTGCACTCACGCACATTGTGGTTTGTTTACAAGTTTTGATATGAACTGCGTGGGGTGACACGCTCGAGGGAGCCCGCCTGCATGATCCGAACCGAATGAGATCTATGACATGCTTCTAATCCTACAGCCCTAGATTGTAACGCCTCGAACTCGGATCAGTGCAAACCGGCACCCAACCCGAACCCGGTTCGCTACTGTAACAACCCAAGTCCAGTTCAACAACCAAACTCAAGGTGTTACCACGAAGCTGGGGTCAGATACAAACTAAGATTCACAATAAATTTTAAAACTAATTAATTATATCAGAGTTCTGATGGAAAATAAAACAATTCTTTATTTAATTTATTCAATTCAGTTTACAATAACATTTATCTAATCAACATGTGACATTAATTCCAATTACAATTCTACCCATCAAATTAAAACTCCATATTCGCGATCTCTCCAAGCAAGCTGAAAAATAGGGGAAAACGGAGTGAGATTTACATGTCAGCAAGTAGCAGGTGCATGCATTTTAGAAACAGTCTAATGTAAGCAAATAGTCATGAGGTATGTGATTAATCCACGATTAAGCGGTGAATTCAAGTTATCGATAGCAATTCCAAATAAAGCGATAAAACCGATAATCATGTATAAATACCAACAATTAGATGTTATCAAGGAAAAACCGATGAAGGCAATAAAACATGTGTCATTGCAGGACTCACAAAGATGATAAGTATTTGAGAAGACACTCAACTAACTGCTATACCACCGTGCGGCTTAGGGGTAGTGCTACTTAATGATACTCAAGCCCCATGCAGCGCAGCTATAGACAAGAGCCGTAGTCACCGACTTATTGCGCACGAACTCAACAGAGTTGGCATGTACTACCAGCATGCAGAACCAGAATCAATACATGGAGATGGTCGCTTATCCACATGTACAGGGAATCACCAGCAGCGCACTGGCATGTCCCTCCAGACATAGGACTTTCCCAGAGCAAACTAACTTGCAAGGGAAGGGCGCTCGCATATAGGAGTAACTCAACCCAAACTAAATACCACTTAGCTAACCAACCAAAACTATGGATCCATAACCAGCTATGCCTACTGACACAAACCATGATAAAACCACATATTGGAGGACACGCTACTGTAGAAGGCATACACACTTTTACCCGTAAAGGATTACACATCTCTACACAGAGGATTACCCATCTCTGCCGTAAAAGCTAGTATCAACTAAACCACAGAAGCCGTATCACCCAACCGTAAAAGAAAAGCTAATGACATCATACCACATACCAATCCATAACCAAATATTCACTTCCATGTGAAAACCATGATTTAATCCTTACAAATCCAATTAAAGCCTCTTTCAGAATAACATACGCAATTTCCCAAATATATTCAAAATTTTACTCATGTATCATATGTTCGATAAAACTCAGAGTTTATGCAATTCCAGTAGCCAATATTCATATTGAAAGCTCAATTAAAGTAAATCAAATCTTACTTAGAGTTTTCCTTATTAATCCCTTTATTAGATTCCAATTTTCTATCTTAACACCTAAGATAGTTTCTATTTAGGTTTTTTGTATTTTATTTCTCCAACATGTCCTACAGACCTAAAATAAAGTTTAGAAAGTGTTTTTATCCTATAAATTCCAGTAGTATTATTTATATCAATATCCATACCATTTGACCCTTTTATGGACAAACCTTTCATTATAACCTTCAATTTATTGGTTAATCTTTCCAATTTAATTTAATAATTTTTATGCCTTAATTAGGTCCTTATAAAGATGCTAATATGCTTAACTAATCAGAAAAATTATTGGATATTTATTCGTATTACAAAATCACCAAAATCTACAAATTTTACATAGAGTGCCTACCTTTACAGGGCTATGCGGTCCTGGGCGATCCTAGGCGCTAGTGCAATTTTTTACAGAAATTTCCAGATTTACAAAGTTCGGACTTTTAGGCTTTTGCTATGTGTTTCCTTGGTCTAATTTAATCTACTAACATTCTAAAATATACCTAAAGCCCTCTAGACTAATTCTCATCAATTAAATACCATCCTACAATTATTTGCATAATTAAACTAAGTTTTCTTCTTTACTTTAACAAATCCTTCAAGAATACCAATCATTAAAATATAAACACTTTGATTCCATGTAAATACAGTTCCGACTAATCCATTCAACCCATATTAAATCACAGAAAACCAAATCATGCAGTTCCTCCAGTTTTCCAATGGTTACTACTTGCCTTATATGCTAAAATCCTTCTTCCATTGAAGCTTCTAATTCTGGACCTGACTTTTGCTCCCAAACGCACCAAGCTAGAGTTCCCCAATTCAAATCTCCACCGTTGATATTATAGTTCCATCAGTCAAGAACAAAACCTCCAACTTTGAAGGCGATCCACCATACTGATTTTCCCCGATCGCGATTTGATGGAGACTGGTCGGACAACTCCATTAACAACCTTCTTCCTTTCTCTCCCTCGTTTCTCTCATTATAAAACCTACGAAAATTCTCTATTGTCTCACCTTAATCTCCTATTTATACTTGGCTTTAGAAGTCCTAAACCAACCCTAATAGTTTCCTTTAATTTGGGCTAACCCAACCAAGGTCTAGTTAAAGTCTAACTCATTCTAATTAATTCCTACTTTTTCTCCACTTTCTATTTTTCTACTAAAACATTATTAATTAAATCTCTTATCATCTAAACTCCTACTTACAACATATTTTCGTGCATAATAATTAATTAAACCTTAATATCACCTAAAACCTTATTTTGTTACTTTTTCTCCAAATTAAGACTTGAAATCTCCTAATTACCCTTTTCCACATTTGGGCTTTTATTAATTCTTTTTTAATTTCTAACTTGTCTAAATAAATTATTTTCTTCTATTTTCTAATCCTAGTTATTATTTAATGGTCTATTTATTAATTTCCCTTTTCTGAAAATTACCAAAATACCCTTTTTACTCTTTTAGGCTAATTTCCTTAAAATTCCTTCTTTATTTACAACTTATGACTTATTCAAATTACTTATCTTCTAAATCTTCACTTTTTATTTTAGCTAGGACTTAAACTCATATTTCCTTTATTTATTATTTATTTATTTATTATGTGAAAATTCGGGGTTTTACATAGATCTCCCTAGCAGCCGCCCTTCTTTTACCTATAAACAACTTTTGGGATGGTATTAGCCTCACGCACCTCTGGCTTGCCGGGGAAAGCCAAGTAAACCCATCCCCCCAGGTTTTTGGATTCCTATAGCACCACTGGTTTCTTACCGTGATACGCGAGGGTCTGGTACTTTTCTCAGACCCTTATAGGTGTATGTCTCAGGCTAGGTATCTTTTCTCCCACCTCACGTCTCTGATACACTCTTTGTGATTGAATGATGAATCAAGAGGAGTAAAATCAATCTAAAACTCAAGAGTCCAACTGTGCGCGCGTTGGAAAAATGCTACACCGTGGGACGCATGGATTTTGTGTGCCTCCAGATGGGTAAAACAGGAAGGTTGGAGTCGCCACCACCTGATGGGGTGCAGGCGGACACCTGGGTGCCTATGTTTGTCTATTGGTCTGGTCTGCGGTTTGAGATTCTAAGTAAGGTCTCGGTTGTAGTCCGAGGAAGTTCGTAGACACCCCGGTCCATCCCGTCGGTTGACGGGTCCCATAGGTTTCCTGGTTTGAGTCAACTCGGTATTTCACTCACCCGATTCCTAATCCAGCATGAAATTTGGTTAAGTCTGACGGGACTGCTTTGAATGGTGTGGATTTCTTTAATTGATTTTTTATCTTGTTTAATTAATGTGAACTGGGTCTGACTGGGTGGGCCATATTGGAAGGCCCACAGATTCCTTGGTGAGCTTGGTCGAGCCCACATGTCCCTTGGTGGGCCTTTGTCTAGCCTGAGAGGCCATTTGGGCTTTGGTTAAATGAATCGATTTTATTTAATGGTTTAAGTTGGAGATTAGGTGATTTTCATGCAAAAGTGGGCCGGTATTGGTTCGTGGGCCCCTGGGTGGGCCCCCACGAAGGTTGCCAAGTATTTTGAATTATCTTGCTTAGATTTACCAAAATGGGCTGGACATTGAACTTGGGGCCCCTAGTCCAGATTTGGGCTTGAAAGCCCAAGTTCCTTGAAGTTAGGGTTTGAACCCTTACTTGCTTAGTTATGGGCTTAGTGGGCCTGATAGGCCCTGGCCCGTGGTCTCGGCCAAACCATGCTAGATTAACACATCATGCTTCCAATCGGGTTCTTTGGGTGGGCCGCATTGGGCTTGGCCCACTCAGTTTAGTTAATTACTTTGCTTAATTTGCTCATTTACATGCAAAAGGGTTTATTTGGCTTGGTGGGCCTCATTGGAAGGCCCATAGTGTATTCGGTTGGACCGGTGGTCCAAGTCCCATGTTGGGTTTCCGGGTGACGCGGAATCCCTATTGGCATGTTAGGTTTAATTAAAAATGGCATTTAAGTGGCATGGAAGCAAGCAAAGCAAGAAAAGAGGCACAACAATGTAGCCGACCTGACTAGTCGGCTACATGCAAAGATTAGTGTAGCCGACCTATCTGGTCGGCTACATATAGAAGACAGTGTAGCCGGCCAGGAATGTCGGCTACACACAAGGGCTAGCTAATCCGACCTGAGTTGTCGGATCAACTCCCTGTAAGCTATTTTTTGGGTTTTCTTGAGAGGGGCATGCTTTCGGGCTTCCTAGGTGAGGGCTAAGGCTCCGTGGGCCTCTGTGAAGGCCCACACAGGTTCAAGGGGTGGGAAGCATCCCAATTTTGGTCTCCTTTGAGGGTCTCTACAGCAAGGAAAGGGGGGAGAAGGCATGGGGGTTGCCTTCGCCCCTTTGAGCCACATGCAGCAGCTGTACAAGGACCTTGAAGTCCCTGCTCTGGTTTCTTAACCCACTCAAGACAGCAAGCACAAAATCAATGAGGAATCCATCTAACCAAAGGGCTTAAGGCATGCTTTACTTCAAGACACGAACATACATATCCACATGCAACATACTTTGAGACTCTGAAACATATGTGTGCGTGCTCATACAAAAGAAAGATAATGATGGCATGGGTGACGAGGGGCCTAGCATATTACTAAGCTATGGGGGTTCATGCACGCATCCAATGGACATGATGGCAAACATGCTATACAAGTTTAGTCATAAACAAACCTACTGCAGGTGCCAAGAACAGCAGCCCTTAAAGGGGGTAAAACATGCTAATGAGGGGCTGGAAACAACATAAAAAATTGTAGGAGAGGGGCCTTCATGCATGGTGCTAGGGGGCTGGGTTAGGGGAGGGTGTAGGGGCTTCGAAATATGCTGGGACAGCAACTACTAAGGGGCTTGGGGGGCATAACAGTGATTCAAAACAGCCACATGCTAACGGGGGGAGGGGATCATGCTCGTATATACAAGATGCATATTTTACAACCATTGAACATTCCAAAACACATGCATGCAATCCCTTTTTCTATACACTTTAAAGCATGCATTTCCTATATACTTTAAAGCACGTGGATAAAGAAAACACACATCATAGGAGCATGTAAAGGAGAGAAAAAAAATGAGATGTAGAAAAAAGGAAACACGAGAAGGGAAAATGGGGGTTTACAAGGGTACAATAGAGCAAGAGAAACAAAGGGAACATGCTCCCCCTTTGAACAAAATAAATGGCGCACCAACAGCGACTCAAAGGACTTAAAAGCGTACGACAAATACTCTCATTCTCCCATACGACCATACGCATGCTCTTTCTTACTTCTGGAAACTTCCCCATGGCCCAAGTGACAAGCCGATGGGGAAAAGGGATACAAATACCATGCTAGATGGCAGATTTAACAACTAAAACACCAAGCACTCTTAACCTTCATGAAATGCACTCAATCTTATATATGTGGAATAAAAGATGGCTAGAAGCAATACATGGTGATTTTAAGGCCTCCTTGGAGTGAGTAGACACCTCCTTGAGACAATTCGGTGGCTGGAAGCTCTCCTCCATGTAGCAACAGCAGGACTCTCCTTCTCCTTCGAGCCTGGTGATAGTGAGGAAGGGTGGAAAAGGGGCAAAATGGTCTTAGAAGTGGGTTTGGGGGTGTGGGAAGCAAAGAGGGTTGGAAGGGAAGAAGTTCGAACCAACTTGGAGGGGGGAAATGGTGTCAAGGCCAGCAACCCTCGGCCAGGGGGGATGCTGGCCTTTTTATAGACAGGTTTTTGTATCCGGCTGTAAGCACTTCATTTTTGCGCTCCCAGAAAAGCCAGAAATGCAAACCCTGAACAGAAAGTCAAACCCTAAGGGGTGAAATTTTGACTTTTTGATCAAGTGAAAATTGGCCACTTCGATTTATATCATTGGATATAGAATCCCGACACAGTTCCAACGCAACTGAGTTTGCAGGAATCAGAGCCCGGATGAAGGTTCTGTGGGCGGTCAAACTTGAGGGGAGCCAAAAGTTGACTTTCTGCTAAAATCTAATCCAGATGATTACCCCTATGCCATTGGATAGAGAATCCCGACACGGTTCCAACGCAACTGAGTTTGCAGGAATCGGAGTCCGGATGAAGGTTCTGTGGGCGGTCAAACTTGAGGGGAGCCGAAAGTTGACTTTCTGCTAAAATCCGATCCAGATGTCTACCCCTAGGTCATTGGATAGGGTGCTCCGATACGATTCTATCGCAACTAAGTTTGCCCAGATTGGAGTCCGGATGGAGAAAATATGAGCTAACGAAGTTTCCGAGCAGCAAAACCGGCAAACTGCACACGTGAAAAAAAGCTGCACACGTGGCGAGTTGCGCAGGAAAATGTCTCAGGGATCAAATCCGTGAATATCCAAACGTACGAAATATCCCAGGGACTAAATCTGTAAAAATCCAAGAATATCGGATTAAATTGAACATATCCAGGGACTAAATCCAAAAAATTGGATTTTCCGACCGATTAGCGGCCGCATTTATTATTTTTTCATCATTTTGCCGCTCGCGCGAACGGGGCAAGCGTGAAACGCGCAGGGCCGGCGGACCCTATTCCCCTTTGTCTATAAAAGTCGCGCAAGACTTCATTACAAGGGGTTGGGAAATTCGTCAATCGAAAATTTTTCTTGGTCGAGGGTTTTTCCTTTGGTTGGCTCCCTTAGGATTGCCAGACCGACTCCCTTCTCCCCTGCCTTACTTCACCCGAAGACCTAACCGTGCCTTCCGACTCCCCCTTCTCTTCTTCTCCTTCATTCTTCTACCAAATACCGGAGGAGCTACTAACGGTGGCGGTTGGAGAAGAAGCTCGCAGCGGTCGTTCGCGCTCAAGGAGGCTCAACACATCCTGTCAGGGTTCGTTAACCCAAGGTAATGTTCCCCGCAACTCGTCCTCCAGCATAAATAAAAATAGGCCCAAGCATGGTATTTTGAGCATGATCTAATGGCTTTAGTGTTTGCTGTTATTGGTTTTGATTTGGAAGTGGGGATCATGTTACCTCTGTTTCTCTACGTCTGTTGTACCCCTATATAAACCCCCCATTCTCCTTCCCTTCTTTAGCGGCTCTGGTCTTGAGCACGGAGCCCAGGTTCGGCCCTGCCAGAGGTCACAGGTGATGAGTGCAAGACCACTTCGGTGCTAGTTCTGGGTGTGTATTTTTGTGTGTATGTCTGCTGATTTGCATGGGCAGTTGTCGGTTTTCCTTTTTTAATCGTGATTCGAAGTAGCTTAGATTAATTTAGATGCATGATTAAAGGTCTTCTGGGAGTCTAAGGATTGCCAGAAAGGTGTTACAGAGACTGGAAATCCAGCCAGTCTTTGAGTTTCAGAAAAAAAACAGAGAGTTGTATGCGCAGAGGGGTGTCCGCTGAGCTCGCACTCAGTGCTTTCGCTCGCGCGAGGCTCGCGCTCAGCGTGTGCGCGCAAGGTGCTTTTCGCTCGCGCAAAGCTCACGCTCAGCGAGCGCGTGCAAGGCGCTTTTCACTCGCTCCTCGCTCGTGCGAGGCTCGTGCTCAGCGCGCGCGCGCAAGGCCCTTTTGTTGATTCCCGCTTCTGCCTAGCTTGCGCTGACCTAGCACCTAGTGCCCGGGGTCAGCGCACCCTCCTAAAAAATGCCGAATTGATATATTTTTTAGAAACCCGAACATGCCCTTTACCGTACCGCGGGGGGCTTCGCCCCCAGCACCCCCCAACCCCTTTGTTCGCCGCGCGTCCAACTCGTTCCTTGATGCAGGGAGGGACCTCGCCCTGTGGGCTCCGCTCGCTCCACCCACAGGGGCCCCAGGTCCCTCCCCTTGGACCCAGATAAGTCAGCTAGTCTCTCCTGATAAATGTCTTTCTTTTTTTTATATATTCTCAGTGACTTTTGCTGCTGGATGGGTGGCTTTCCAAATTGAACCAAATAAACCAATAGGGTTTCCGGGTCACCCGAAAACCAACATGGGACTTGGACCCCCGGTCCAACTTGATTTCCAGTGGGCCTTCCAACGGGGCCCACCAAGCCCAATAAACACAATGGAATGTATGCATGTAACTTAATCAAGATAAGTAAAATTAACTAATTAAACCGGGTGGGCCAAACCTAAAGCGGCCCACCCAAACTTGTTAGTGAATTGATGTATGAAATGTGTGGTTTGGCCGAGACCAAGGGCGAGGGCCTACCGGGCCCGCCAAAGCCCACCAACCGAACCAAGGAAGGGTGCAAACCCTAACTTCCCGTAACTTGGGCTTTCAAGCCCTAATCAGGACTACGGGCCCCAAGCCCAGTGTCCAACCCATTTTTGGAAACTTAAAAAGATAAATCCACTAAATTACTCGGCTACCATGTGGGCCCACCTAAGGGGACCATAAACCAATCCGGCCCACCTTTACATAAAAGCCACTTAAATCCAATTTGAAACCAAAAGTAAAATCAATTGAACTAACCAAAGCCCAAATGGCCTCTCAGGCTAGACTGAGGCCCACAAGGGTATATGGACTTGACTAAGCCCACCAAGGACACCGTGGGCCTTCCGACGAGGCCCACCCAACTAGACTTAGATTACCTAATTAATCAAGATAAAAGCAATTAAAGGGATCCACACCACTCAGGTGGCCCCACCAGACTTAACCAAGCTGCATATCGGATTAGGAATCGGGTGAGACCAAAGTAAGCTGACTCAAACCAGGATAAACCTAAGGGACCCATCACCCGACGGGGTGGACCGGGGTGTCTACGGACTTCCCCGGACCACAACCAAGACCCTACTTAGAATCTCAAAAGCCGCAGACCCAAGCCTTAATAGACAAGATTAGGCACCCAGGTGTCCGCCTACTCCCCATCAGGCGATGGCGACTCCGAATTTTCCCGTGCCGCGTTTCCGACGCGCGCACACCGGCCATGTAGGCTGGATACACTATAAACCCTTTGTATCCGACATAAAATGTCGGATACAAACACAATCATTTCAAACATTAAATTCCGTCAGAAAATCTGTTGGAAACTCTGACAAGATTTCGGCGGAGATCTTATGTATCCGGCATATTATGTCGTATACAAAGAAATATATGCATATCCGACATATTATGTCGGATACAAAAAGGCGAATTTTCGATATTTACAGATTGCCAAGGTGAATTTTCAATATTTACAGATTGCCCCCCGGATTTGACCGATTTGACAACCGAGATAATTGCAGATTGCCCCCTGGCTATTCGCAAATTAATCCCTAAGATATTTTGACATCAATTGAGTATTCACGGATTAATCCCCGAGATATTTTTCTGCTCTCCTGCCACGTGTGCTGCTCTTTTGCCATGTGTGCAGTTTCCGGCATTGCTGCCCTAGAACATCAACTGCTCATATCTTCTTCACCAGGACTCCGATTCTGGCAAACTCAGTTGTGTTAGAACCGTATCGGAGTCCTCTATTCATTAGGCCAGGGTTAAACAGCTGATCTGGGGTTTAGCAGAAAGTCAATTTCTGCTCCCCCTCAAGTTTGACCAGTTTATAAATCCTTCATCCGGGCTCCGATTCCAGCAAACTCAGTTGCGTTGGAACCATGTCGGGATCCTCTATCCATTGAGATAAAGCAAGGTGGTCAATTATCACTTGATCAAAAAGTCAACTTTTGCCCTTCTTAGGGTTTAACTTTCCAGCTAGGGTTTGCGCACTTCCGGGGGCACGAAAATGAGGTGTTTACACCAACAGGGGCAGCAACCCCCGACTCCTTTTGCATTATTTGAGTGGACCCTAGACTCGGGGCTACCTCAGCCCTGAATTAGGAAGCCAACCTAACTTTGATTAAGGGAACCACCCCAGATCCATGTATTGAGTCCAGAGAGCTATGGGCCTTGACCCATTGAGTTCGCGGGAAGCATACTAAGTTCGGATCAGTCTTCAAGCAGAGGAAAGCCGGCCAGATCAGAAAAGGCAGATGAAAGCAAGCCAGATCAAAACCAAGGCAATGAAACCCTAGATCTAGGTGTTTTCAGCCTACCCCTTTGAAATCAATTGTATCCTTTCCTAGGGTTCCCAACAGCCCTGGCAAATACTTTTCTAGCTTTTTAAGCTTCAAGTGATTTCGCCCTTGTTGGCAAGTTGTAAGCATTCCTTCAATTAGACAGCAAAGAATCTTCAAAACAAATAAAAGAAAAGACTAATTTGGATTTAGATGTGCTTTCTCATACAAGTACGTTTAGGAGTCGTGTCTTCGCTAGCACCAACCCTTTTTAGGGCTACACACACATTTCAATTTTATTTGTGTGTTTTTCTTGATACAATGTCTAAGGATGGTAATGCGACACTTGCTCTTACCTTCCTGCACATGCATAAACCATTTGCACATCAAAGTGCACTCACTTCAAAATCAAAAACCACACCGACACTTTTGGTCAAACTGGCTTTGAAGAAATGCACAAAAAGAATTTTCAAAATCAAATCTCCTCCAAGCGTACATCAAACCGCCTTCAGGCGTACATCAAGCCGCCTCCTTAGGCGCACACCCAAATTGCTTTTCAAAAAGCGCAGATCAAAGTGGACTTTAGGCCTACATCAAAATTGTTTTTCATGACGTATATTTGGCAAAAAGCTCCCATGACTCATGGCAAACCACATCTGAAGCATGCACCTGGCGGTGACACACATGGACTTGGGATGTGAAAACGGCCGCAACTAAAGCAACCTCCAGAACCTTTCCTATCCCTCTGTCCATAATCGATCCTAGGCCTCTTGTCCCTATCCGGGACCCTCAGTGTCTCGGTAACACTCGGCTACGCTCTGACTCTGCTCTGCTTTGTCCCTGAGTCTCGAATCTCTCTCTTAACCCGCAATGCTCTCCCCACTAAATCAGAATATTTGGTGCACATCAACACCGAGACCATGCACCTAATGTCTGCCCTCAGTCCTCTCTCGAAATGCTGGGTGCGCCTCTGCTCATCGTGCACTATATGGTGAGCAAATCGAGAAAGAACTGCGAACCGAGCCTCATACTGTGCCACGATCAAAGACCCCTGAGATATATTCATGAACTCTCTCTCCTTCTGCAACCTCACCTCTACAGAGAAATACTGCTCGTAGAAGACCTGCCTAAACTGGTCCCAAGTCATCTGTATCCCATCTACAACTTGTCTCCGCAATGACTGCCACCAATGCTGAGCCTCGCCCTCTAAGGTGAAGGTAGCCAATCTCACCTTCCGGTCCTCCGGACAGTCCATAGTGTCAAACAGGCGCTCCACTCTGGCCACCCAGCTCTCCACCTCCAACGGATTTGGAACTCCATGAAACGGCGGGGCAGTCAGCTTCCTGAACTGATCGATGTCCCTCAAGGACAACTCCTCCTTCACCCGCTGCTGATCCACTGCAACTCCATGACCATTCCGCTGGCCATTTCCATTCCCAGTTTGACTCATCCTTTCCTCCCTTTCCATCACAAGGAGGTGGGTAAGTGAGCCAACAGCAACCCAAATGTCCTCCACTGGCTGTGGGGCCCCTCGTGGTGGTGCAGGTGGCTGCTCCTGCGGCATATCCTCCTCTGGATATTCCACAGCCCTTGTGTGTCTGCCTCTACCAACCATGTATACCTGTAATCACAAAACACCACATTAATTAGGAACTCTCTTCTAATCCTCATGGTTCTATCTAACGTACACACAATATTCCCCCAGGGTTTCCTAAGGTCATGCTACCTAGGAACCACTAATTCCAGCTTTAGTGCTCTAATACCATCTCTGTAATGCCCTGGATCCATGTTGTTCAATAAAGATATAACACGTCTCACGGAGTGTTAGGTAAGGATCTTAATCATTTGTGATCGCTGGATAATCACCTAACTAAAACATATCAGAGTGCACAATCATACTTTATCTAAGAATTCAATATTCAAAACTTAACTAAGATTCACATGGCACAACCTCAATGGTCTTTATTACACTTCAATCATTCAATTTATTCAAAGTTCAATTCAAAATAACCTACAAGTCTAAGGGATGTAATAGCAGTCTTCCTCCCTATAAGTCTCAGTCGGATCTACCCAAATAGTCGCCTCACCTCGAGTATCTGAAAAAACAAAACAAAAACAACAAAATGAGATACGAATATCTCAGCGAGTAGCATATGCATGCAGAAATAGTTAACCGCAGTTCAAATTATGCATCGATAAACATCCCGTACGATTAAGCAACTAATACAATTTCCAAGTTTAAAACCAAAACCAATAATCATTTCTAATCACATTTCAATTCAATACGACAACACATTGAGATATTCGTATCTCACTCTGTTGTTTTTGTTTTGTTTTTCAGATACTCGAGGTGAAGCGACTATTGGGGTAGATCCGACTGAGACATACAGGGAGGAAGACTGCTATTACATCCCGTAGACTTGTAGGTTATTTTGAATTGAACTTTGAATAAATTGAATGATTGAGGTGTAATAAAGACCATTGAGGTTGTGCCATGTGAATCTTAGTTAAGTTTTGAATATTGAATTCTTAGATAAGGTATGATTGTGCACTCTGATATGTTTTAGTTAGGTGATTATCCAGCAATCACAAATGATTAAGATCCTTACCTAACACTCCGTGAGACGTGTTATATTTTTATTGAACAACACGGATCCGGGGCGTCACAGGCACGCCTCCTAAAGGGTTCGAAAAGGTTGGAGTCGCCACTGCCTGATGGGGTGCAGGCAGACACCAAGGTGCCTAGGTTTGTCTAGTAGGCGGTCTACGGCTTAAGATTCTGTGGTAAGGCCTCAGTTACGGTCCGAGGAAGTGAGGAAGTCCGTAGACACCCCGGTCCGCCCCGTCAAATGACGGGTCCAATGGGTTTCCTAGTTTGAGTCAACTTTACTCAATCTCACCCAATTCCTAATCCAACATGCACATTGGTTAAGTCTTGGCGGGACCGCCTGAGTGGTGTGGATCCCTTTACTTGATTTTATCTTTTTACCCAATTATGTGAGTCTGATTGGGTGGGCCCCGTTGGAGGGCCAACGGATCCCTTGGTGGGCCAGGGGCAGTCCACATGTTCCCTGATGGGCTTCAGTCTATCCTAAGAGGCCCTTTGGATTTTGGTCCAATGAATTGATTTATTTGGAATTTCAGTTTGGGAATTAAGTGATTTTCATGCCAAGTGGGCTGGGATTGCTTTGTGAGCCTCATAGGTGGGCCTCACAATGGTGGCCAAGTATTTAAAGTTGTCATGCTTACGTTTGCCAAAGTGAGCTGGACATTGGGCTTGGAGCCCCTTAGTCCAGACTTGGACTGGAAAGCCCATGTTCTTGAAGTTAGGGTCTGCACTCTCACTTGGTTAATTAATGGACTTTGGTGGGTCCGGTAGGCCCTTGCCCTGGGTCTCGGCCAAACCACAACATCATCTAACCCTACATGCCCCGAATTGGGCTTTGGTGGGCCTCAATGGGTTTGGCCCACTTGATTGGTTCATTTGTTGAAATAAAGTAAAGTGAGTTGGTCGGGCTTGGTGGGCCCATTGGAAGGCCCACTGGAGATCAAATTTAACCAGGTCGGTCCATGAAACATCTTGGGTTTCTAGTTGACCCGGAAACCGTTCTGGTTCATCTGGTTCGATCAAACCAAGCACAAAAATTGCACAATGTCACACAATATAGAAACTAGCATTTTAACAGTGTAGCCAACCTTAGTTGTCGGCTACAAGCAAAGCTACTTGTATCCAACTATGTCTATCAGATACAAAGGGTACTCTGCTGATCCGACCTGAGTTGTCGGATCAGCTCAAAAGGTGGTATTTTCGGATTTTTGCGATGGGCTTGGGTTGCTGGGCTTCATGTGATGTTCCCACAGCTGTGTGGGCCCCTGTGTGGGCCCACAGTGGTACAGAGAGGGGGTAACCTCATTCTTGCCTTCTTTTCTTGGGGACTTGGGAACCAAGCAAGATAAGGGGAGAAGGCATTGGGTTTGCCTTTCCCCTCATGGGATTTTTCCAATGGTAGGGTGGGGGCTTGAGTGCCCCTACCTTGGTTCTCCGTCCTTCGCAAAACAACAAATAAGTAAGTCAAATAACAACCTACCGAATAAGACTAAAAGACATTTCCTAAAACATGATCAAAGTATCCACACCCTAGGAGCTGTGTGTGTGTGTGCTTGCATGAGCGTGGTTGGCGGGTTGGGCTTGGTATGTATATAGAGTGAGGGAGCATGCTGGGGGACAGCGAGTACAAGGTGGGTGTATGGCATACCGTGGCTGCAAAATAGCAAGAGAAATGAGCATGGATGGTCATGCATGGACATATTAAAGTGGATGGCCAGGAAATAAAGGAAGAGAGGGCCTGTTGTTACCTCCAACAGCAGTTCGAATGCACCACAACAGGGGGTTATAAAGGGGTAGCATACAACATACAAACATCAAGAAGACTTACCACTAAGCCCGCACTCATTGCAATACATAAGATACCAAGAAAAACATTCTATGGAGCAAGAAGAAAGCTACTGCAAGAAGGGATGGAGGGGGGTTACATGAGGGTACATTAGATGATAAAGGGGGAGGAACATGCTCCTCTTTTAATGGAAGAAACCACCAAAAAAAAAAGATGCAAAATACAGCAGCTTATAATGGACTTTTCCTATCAACCAAAGAATCCCCTCTTACTTACTCAAGACCACACTTGGTCTCCCTTACCCTTGGGGATCCTCATGCCACGAAAACCAAGGCAAAATGCATGCAAATCCCTTGGAAAAAAACTGATTTGGAGCATGGGAGAAACTGAACTTATGAAACATCAAGAAATGCACTCATTCTTATATATGTGATGTAAAATGTATATGGGAACATTACCTTGGGGATATTGAATCCCAGGATGTGGTATGAAGCCTCCTAGGAGTGGCGGAAGTAGCTAGAGCTCTTCCTTTGGCCACCAACAGTAGCTCCTCTCTTCTTGCTTGGGTGAAAAATCAAGAAGAAGAAGAAAGGAAAGTGGGGGTAGAATAGGCAAAAGAGAAGTGTTTAGGATTTGGGGAGCAAGGTGGGGGAAAAGGAAGTGTTTTCGTACCTGGAACAATGGGGGGAAGAGGTGGAAGCAAGCCAAGAAGAGCCAACCCCCGAAATGGGGCAGTTGCTGCCTTTTTATAGAAAACTTTTTGTATCCGGCATTTAATGTTGGATACACTACACCTCCTTTGTATCTGACATTTTTATATCGGATACACTACACCTCCTTTGTATCTGACATTTTATGTCGGATACAAACACAATTATTTCAAAAATTCAATTTTCTGAGCGAATCTGTCAGCAAATCCGCGCGAATCCAGGGAGCGTATCTCTTGTATCCGACATTTAATGTCGGATATGAATAGAAATGTGTGTATCCGACATATATGGTCGGATACAAATCCTGATATTTACAGATTTGCCCCTGGATATTCGCAGATTGCTCCGATACACTTGGATATTTATGGATTTGGTCCCTGCGAATTTTTGATTTAGTCCCTGAGATATTTTGCATGTTTGGATATTCACGGATTGCCCCTCGAGATATTTTCCTACGCCTCTTGGCACGTATGCAGCTCTTTGCCACGTGTGCAGTTTCTAGTTTCTTCTGCTCGGAAACTTCAACTGCTCATATCTTCTTCATCCGGACTCCAATTTGGGCAAACTCAGTTGCGTTAGAACCGTATCAGAGTCCTCTATCCGGATTAAGCAGCTAATTTGGGGTTTAGCAGAAAGTCAACTTTCGGCTCCCCTCAAGTTTGATCGGCCTGCAGAACCTTCATCCGGACGCCGATTCTAGCAAACTCAGTTGCATTGGAACCGTGTCGGGATTCTTTATCCATTGAGATAAAGCAAGGTGGCCAATTATCACTTGATCAAAAAGTTAACTTTTTGTCCCCTCAAGGTTTGACTTATCCGCTAGGGTTTGAATTTCTGACACTTCCAAGGGTGCAAAAATGAGGTGCTGACTTACATTGTTGAAGCAAGGCTACTTAAGGTTGATTTCCCCAAACCCAAATGTGGCATTGGGTAGGAACTATGACCCCAAAGCAATCTGCGAATACCACATGGGAGCACCGGGGCATGCCACCAATCAATGTTGGGCCCTTCGGCATGCGATTTAAGATCTAATTGATGCCAAAATAATTACAGTGGACCCTCCTGCTCCAGTCAAAACATCTCATACTAGCATCAATTTGAACCCTCTTCCAGATCACAAGGGGGCATCTTCAAGCGGAACAAGCTAAGAAAAGAGACTAGGCAGGGTTGCAAGGCGCAACCAACTCCCAAGAATCCAAAATCTTCCTCGGATACAGTTCCACTCCGAGTCCACCATTCACAGGATAAGTTGAACTTTACTTTTTGCACCTAACACCCCTGATATGATTGGCCATTTTGTAATTATTTTAAATGCTTTACTTTCATACAAACTTTTGTAAAAAACCTTTTTGGAAAAAATACATATGAAAGAAAAAGAAGAAAACTTTTGAAAAAAAATGGCAAGTGCTCGGGTCAATGATGACATCGCTCTGAGACCGCACCTTTTTTGGTACGACCATGATCATGGCAAAATGTTGAGTTACTCAAAGGTGTCTTCAGCCAGGTGCAACATACTGCTCCCATGAGAACCTTGTGTTAGCACCTGATTTTTGCACCCCCAAAATAAAGAAAAATGAAAAGTCAAACTAAAAGTCAAACCCTGAGGGGGTCAAAAAATTGACTTTTTGATTCAAGTAAATTTGGCCATCAAACTTCATATCATTGGAAAGAGCATTTCGACACGGTTCCAACGCAACTGAATTTGCTGGAATCGGAGTCCAGATGAAAAAGATATGAGCTGGTCAAACTTTTGGGGAGCAAAAAGTTGACTTTTTGCTCGACCCCAATTCAACTGCCAAATTTGATCCCAATGAATAGGTGACTCCAAACGGTTCCAACGACACTAAGTTTGATGAAATCGGACACCGGACGAAGAAATTATGAGCAGTTGAAGTTTCAGAAAAACTGCCCATATGGCAAAAAAGCAGCAAAAGTGGACTAAACCAATAAAATAAATAAGATAAGAGTGTTTAGTAATATTTTAATAAAGGAATCTCGTTTATATAATAAAATAATCATAAAATCGAATGTAAATCTTGCAAAAAAACCAAATTGAATAAAGATTTGAAATCCAAACATTTTTAAAACGTGCTGGACCGTATTTGCATTACGGGCAAGGCATGCCCGTATTTAAAGTACGGGCACGCTTCTAGAAGGAAACACGCGTCGCTGTACGGCGGGACACGCGTCCCGTACGGCCGAATCTGCGATAATTGCAAATATTCGTTTTTCGCCCGTACTTGAATTACGGGCAAGGCACGCCCGTACTTGAAGCACGGGCAAGGCACGCCCGTACTTCAAATACGGGTACGGAATTTTTGCCTATAAATAGAGAGGCCTCCCCCCCCATTTCAAACAAGCCACCCCCCTGTGGCCATCACCCCCTGCTCTCCTGAAGTTCCCCTCGACCAAATGCTGCCCTCCTGCTGTCACTCCACCCCCCTAAACCTTTTTTAATGCCCAAATTGCCCCTATGTCCCAAAACCATGTCTAAACTTCCAAAAGCCTCTTCTTAAACCCAACCTCCCATCAAGGTTTTTTCTAATTCAATCTAGAAAATTCCGGAGGACGCGGAAGCGCTGCCGAAATTGCTCCGATTCAGAGGAATTATTAAAGCTAGTTGTAAACTGCATTGTAAGTATTTTTCACCCATTCAAATACAATATGATGAGTTTTCATTTCTCTTTAAGTTATTGTACGTTATACATTTTCTACTAACCTTTTGCTGTTTTCTTTTAAGTGATGGCAAGCTAAGTTTATAGAGGAGATGATCATATTTAAAAGAAAAAAAAAAAAAGAAAGTGTCCAAAGGACCCTTTTATCAAACTAATTTAATAATCCTCCTTGTTCTATGATATGATTTCCTTAATGTTATTCAACTCTCTGTAAATATCCCATATTCCATCCTTAAAATTGGAGGTGGACACATCAAGAAGATATCTTGTTGCTTCAAGAAGAACAAAAGGAAGGAGAAAAGTGACATTTTGAACCAAATGAAGCAAGTATAGAATCTGGAGAAGACAGAAACTTCAACTGTTATCGCAGAATACTTGAGAAAGCCGCCAGAACTGATCCAGATTGAAATCGGCAGCAAAAGTGCAAAACAGGTGGCGCCCGTAAACTCAGGCCGGTCCAGCCGGGACCGTGTTTGATTCACGGACAAAGAAGACCGTAGATGATTCACGGACAAAGAAGACCGTAGAGAAAACACGGACAGATGTAAAATAATGTAAAAAGTGTAGTTTCTTGGTTCGGTTTGACTTGACCCGGCCTAAGCCGGCTTGAACCACCCCCTTTAACCTTTTGGGCTATCTAAAGCCCATTTTTGGACTTTGGGCCTAGATAGGCCCATTAAGATCCCTTTGGCCCACTTGGGGGGCCCACTTTTGACTGGCTCATACCAGGCCTATTTTCAATAAACAGGCCCGGGCCATTTGACCCTAGGCTAATGGGCCAAATCCAAGCCCACTAAGCCCATGGCATGTGTAAATAGTTTAAATAAATAACCAAAATGGGTTACCCAGTAACCCAACTGGGCCCAAGGCCCAATCATGGCAGCCCATGGGTCTTCCAACGGGACTCGGATCCGACCCACATCACTTAAATAAATAAAAAGATAAAATCAAATAAAAAGGGACCCACACCTTTAGCGGGCCCCGCCAGACCTTACAAGTCAGCATGCTGGTCTAGGAAAAGGGTGAAATGGACTCAAAAAAAAAACCAGGGAGACCCGAGGGACCCGTCAAACCGACGGGGCGGGCCGGGGTGTCTTAGGGCTTCCCCGGACGTAACCGAGGACTTAGCTAGATCTCTAATAAGCCGCAGACCAGACTTAGACCCGGATAGGGTAAATCCGTGTCTGCCTGCACTCTCAGGCAGTGGCGACTCCGAATGTCCCGAGGCACGCACCGAAGGTGCGCCCGGTGTGCGATCTAGGCCAGGTTTAGGTGCGCACAACTTGGCGACTCTGCTGGGGACCCTCAACCCAGTCGGACCCTGGTTATCAAATGAGTCAACTAGGTCGATATAAGCAGATTTAGGAAGTACTTCTTGTCCAACCTTAGTGGTTTATGGAACTTATGCAATTACATGATATTGGGGGATCCTGTCAAAGGGACGAGATAATTGCCTAAGGAAAGTGGAATTTAAGCGGTTCCCTGTGACCCTCCACTTACCTGGGGATCCACCCAAACAATGTATTACATACTGTTCTGTATTCTCACTATAAAAGCGACATTAAGGAACCCTTAATCAGCCTACTATCCGAGAATCACCCGATTAGACATAGCACTTGGTTCCACTGCACACACAAGCACCTCACTACACCGTGAATGAATTTTTAACTGCATGGGGTGACACGCACGAGGGAGTCTGCATGGATGCTGCCTACAACATGTGAATGCTCTTCTTAACCAAAACCTAGATCTCTCTAGCAGCCACCCTTCTTCAATCGAGAAACTTTCTTTTGGGATGGTATTAGCCCTACGCTCCCGTGGCTTGCCGGGGAAAGCAGGGTAAACCCATCTCCCCAGGTTTCTAGATTCTTCAAGCGCCATTGGTTTCTTGCCATGGTACGCGAAGGGTCTAGTACTTGGCTCAGACCCTTGAAGGCAGGCGCCTTGGGCTGGGTATCCTTCCCCACCTATTACTTCTGATAAACCCTGATGTGAGCATGAACATGAATGAAAAAATAAGGGTAAAATCAATATGGGGCATTAACCCCCGCTTGTGTCGGTCTTAACCCTAATCTAAGGAAATTGACCCGATTTAATCCGTGCATTCAAGTCGATCTTAGTTCAGTCGAAAGCCGGCCAGATCAGACAGAAATGGGTCAGAACAGAGGCAGAAAAACCCTAGAGATAGGATTTCAGCCCACCTGCCGAATGGCAAATTTGTATCCTCCTTTTGGGTTCTCAACAACCCTAAAGGTGATTCTCTTTTCAGATTTATTTTTGTAAATTTTGCCCTCGAAGGCAAGTTGTAAATATTGTTTTCAGTCCGACACTAGGGGCAGATGAAAGATCAGATGAAAGAACAGATGAAAGAAAAGGCCGGCTAAGACCTGAATGCGTTTTCCAAACATTTAAAGGACATAACCCTTAAAACCCCATAACTTGAATGCTTGGATTTGATTTTTGATTGCATAAACTGCTTAGACATTGATTTAATTTTTGCATATCTTGTTGCATGCCTTAGACTAATTTAGAGTTTTTGGTGGAAAACGCTAAATTGACTTGAAATTTCAATCGGATAGTCGGCATGGCATCTTCATCCTTGACTGAGAGAGTTCGCTTCCCTAGGATAGAGAAGTGTGCCTTTGATACCCCTTGGATCCGTTCTTGGACAAGGCAATTGAAAGGAGATGAGCAAATTAAATGGGAACAGAAATACCATATGGGACAAACTCTGTCCCTGTTAAATGTGCCCATTAATTGGGACATGATTCAGGCGGCCCTACCTTTCTGGGATCCCCAACTTTCACTCTTTAAGTTTGGAACTAATGAGTTGACACCTACAATTGAGGAATTTGAACTATTCCTTCGATTTCGTGACCGTGGAGAACCAGCTAGGCCAAGTCTCAAAGATAGCTACAAGAATGAAGCTTGTACTTTCTTTGGCCTACCAAGAGGAGAATTCCAGACATTAGGAGGTGACCAAGCATTCACGCGGGTTTCTAAAACCTTCCTTGCTGAAAAGATAAGGGATAAAAAGCAGGAAAGACCCCGTGTTTGGTGGGACACCTTCACCCTCGTGGTTCTGTCACAAATCTTCTTTCCTACTGGGGGAGACACCATTAATTTGGCCCTCATGGAAATTGTAGACCAACTCCAAGTGAAATTCCGAATTGCACCACTAATCCTTGCTCAGCTATATCATGCCTTGACCATGACCAAGAACGGAACTAGGAGGTTTCAGGGATGCGCTCCTCTCCTACACATTTGGCTTCAAGATCACCTGATGGTTGCTGAACCTATCAGCCCACATTGTGGGTACGTTCGTGACAATGTCACGTTGATGGCCCGAAGAGAGATTAGACCAGACTTACCCTCCAGAGAGGACTGGTTTGACCACTTTCTCCAACTGAAAGGAGAAACGGATATAAGATGGGGAGGCACATTTGACCAGACATATACCCCCGTCATAGCTTTCAGGAAAAGACATTGCCTAGCCTTGATGAGCTTGACTCATGCCATGCCATACTATCCGGTTCGAATTCTGAGACAGTTTGGGAAGTCTCAGGGAATACCGATCAAGGATGAGGCGGAAGGATTAACTGGCCCGCTTACATGGGAATTGAAGAAAAAATTGGTGAAGGAATGGCAACACATGCACATACTCCAAGAGGACATTTTCACTGCATCCGATGTTCGTAATTACGAACAATGGATTGCTCGAGAAACTGGCCTAGACAGCCCACCTCCTCTTCATATCGTCACCTCTGACGATATCCCAGTTCCGCCCCCTGACACATACAGGGATAGGGTGGCCGAACTGCGGGAATATCATTCTCGGATCCACCGTGCATACGTGGATTCCGAGCGTAAAAACAAGCAGGCCAATGAGGCCCTTCAACAGCAGCTTGACACCCTGCGCAGACGCGCAAAAGAGGACCGACGTCTGCGGAATAAACTTCTGTGTGCCTTGAAAAGGCGAGACGTGTCCTCTCATTTTGATGATGACCAACCTAACTAGACTCTGGGTTTGTTTGTTTTGTTTAATTTAGAAATTACTTGTTCTAAATTTTGGCATTGTACCTCTTTTTCCATGAAGAATTTTGTGCTAGATTTAATAAAGTCAATTAAGACAGCCCCCCAATTCCTTTTTCAATTTGGCCCCAATCCATCAACTTCAGAACTCTGAGGCGATCTGAGTAAAGAACTCGCCAAATTCTTAAACCCAAGAGTCCTAAATAAAGAACACCCAATTCTTACCAACCTCCCCATATTCAGAAATTATCAATTCCAAATTTAAGTCTTAAATCTTTAAGGGTTCTGAATAAAGAACACCCAATTCAAAATTTTCAGGCGATCTGAGTAAAGAACTCGCCAAATTGTTTAAATCTTTAAAAGCAAAGGGTTCTGAATAAAGAACACCGAATTCAAAATTTTCAGGCGATCTGAGTAAAGAACTCGCCAAATTGTTTAAATCTTTAAAAGCAAAGGGTTCTGAATAAAGAACACCGAATTCAAAATTTTCAGGCGATCTAAGTAAAGAACTCGCCAAATTGTTTAAATCTTTAAAAGCAAAGGGTTCTGAATAAAGAACACCGAATTCAAAATTTTCAGGCGATCTGAGTAAAGAACTCGCCAAATTGTTTAAATCTTTAAAAGCAAAGGGTTCTGAATAAAGAACACCCAATTCAAAATTTTCAGGCGATCTGAGTAAAGAACTCGCCAAATTGTTTAAATCTTTAAAAGCAAAGGGTTCTGAATAAAGAACACCCAATTCAAAATTTTCAGGCGATCTGAGTAAAGAACTCGCCAAATTATTTAAATCTTTAAACTAAAGGGTTCTAAATAAAGAACACCCCATGTTTACCATCAACTTTAAAACTTTCAGGCAATCTGAATAAAGAACTTGCCGAAAGAATCTTTAAAATCCAGAGGTTCTGAGTAAAGAACACCCCGTCCTTGTCGACTCTCAAACTTAAGCCTTAAAACCCCAGGGTTCTGAATAAAGAACACCCTATCCCTTGAGCTCAGATCACACCCGTCTGATTTAAAAAAGATCACACGGTCGGCCTATGGGGCACTGAAGCCACTGGTGTTTAAACCAGAAAATTGGCAGAGGATCGTCCTGGCATAGCATACCCCGTTGTGTGGCACCAAGGTCAAGCAACTAAGCTAACGACTAAGGTACGCTCGGGTATCCCTAGCCGAACTCTTAGGGCACTGAAGCCACTGGTGTTTAAACCAGAAAATTGGCAGAGGATCGTCCTGGCATAGCATACCCCGTTGTGTGGCACCAAGGTCAAGCAACTAAGCTAACGACTAAGGTACGCTCGGGTATCCCTAGCCGAACTCTTAGGGCACTGAAGCCACTGGTGTTTAAACCAGAAAGTTGGCAAAGGATCGTCCTGGCGTAGCCTTCCCCGTTGTGAGGCGTCAAAGTCAATGGTGATTAAACCAACGACTAGCTAAGACACGCCCGGGAACTACTAGCCAAAGTCAGGTGCTAAAACCATCAATGATTAAACCGAAAATTGGTTAAGGTACACCTGGATGTTGCTGTTTAGCTCATCCCCTGCGGAGACTTAACATGGTCCAACCTCGTGATACTGAGCTCAAACCAACCTTCTAAACCGGGTTCTCTTTCCCAGCCGTTTAGCTAAAACAGACCAGTTTAAACCGGGTTCTCTCTCCCAGCCGTTTGGCTAAAACAGATCAGTCTAAACCGGGTTCTCTTTCCCAGCCGTTCGGCTAAAATAGAGCAAGCTTAGGAATCTCTATCACCTTCAAAATAATCCAAATGAATTAATCTTTGATCATGTATTATGCCTTTAATATAAGTTGCACTAATATCCTCTGGTTGCCCTTCCCAGGTACCAAAATTGCTTCTCGAAGCCCTTACCTCTTAAGATCTAGAAGAAGACTTGAGATGGAGCAGCCAAGAGAACAGACCTCACCAGAACAGGACCAGGCAGAGTCCAGCCAGGCACAGACGGTGACTGATCTGCAACAGAGGATTGACAGTATGGGGACAATTATTCAAGAGTTAATGGCAGAACTAAGAGAACTCAGAATGGCTCCCCCCCGCTGCACCAGTGACCCTGCAGCAACCAATTGTTCCACCACAAATGGATGCTCCACCACCATACCCTGCGTACCCAGCTCCGTTGGTACCACCTCCACCTCCGCAAGCTGTGCCTCTTCCACAGATTATTGCACCTGCCCAACTAGGGCAAGAAGAGGAAGATTGGTATAGAACACAGCAGGCCCAGTTTGATGAAAAGATGGCAGCCACTAAGTCAGAGGTAGATGCTTTGCGTGAAGAGCTGAAAAGCCTACGACCCAGTGCGGTCCCCATGGAGGCTACTTTAGACAGCCTCTGCTTCTTCTCCGATGTTCAACTTCCACCGAAATTCAAATGCCCTGACTTGCATCAGTTTGACGGCACCGGGTGCCCGTTAAACCACCTAAGGTCATACTCTGGAGATATGTGTCAATATGCCAAAGATGAAAAAATTATGATACATTTCTTTCAGAGATCGCTGACAGGGGCAGCATACACTTGGTTTTTGGGTTTGGATAAGGCTAAGATCAAGAGTTGGAACGATTTAGCTGCCAAGTTCATTCAACAGTACCGTTTGAACAGTCAGATTGTGCAAACTAGGGCTAAACTGCAAAGATTGACAAAGAAGAATCAGGAATCTGTGCGAGAATATGCCAAGAGATGGAAAGAATTGCCGACCCTAGTCCAACCCCCACTACTTGAGCAAGAGATGACCTCCTTGTTCATTGCATCACTTGGACAGCCTTTCTTTTCCCTGCTACTGGGGCAGAGCACTTCTAACTTCAATGACTTGATTTTAACGGCAGATAGAATTGAGGATGCAGTCAGGGCTGGAAAGATAGATGGCAGTGGCCAAGGTCCTACACAGAGAAGGGCAGCAGCAGGACAGAGTAGTAGAAACCCGGGGCAGGAGCCCAGAAGGCAGGAGACCCAGGCAGTTAATTATGTCCAGCCAACACAGCCTTACCACATTTCTCAGAGGCCTGAAGGCCAGGGGCAACCCATGAGAAGAACCAGAGAAGAAACAGAGGCAAGAATGAAGAGGGTTTTTACCCCGCTGCCTTATGCATCTGCGGTACTATTGGCTACACTGCTGAAGAAGGGGTACCTTCAAATCAAGCCTCCAAATCCCAGAATGATCAACTCACGAAGTTATAAAACAGCAGAAAAATGCGAGTATCATTCTGGAGCTCCCGGGCACTCAACAAATCGATGCTGGGATTTGAGGCATGACATACAGGATCTGATAGACAGTAAGAAGATCTCTGTAGACCCCCCAGCACCAGCAGCACCTACTCCTCCTACTGGTACAACCACCAACCCCCTCCCCGACCATAATAAGGCTTCTGGTAGCGGAACAGTACATCAGGTCATCAGTGACCAGGGCAATGAAGTACGGTTTGACCCCTCTCTGTTGATTGGGCGACCGGGGCAAATTGTCAGGATATACCTCCAAGAAGAGATAGTAAAACAGCAAGTGTGCTTCGTCAATGGAGACGATGATGAAGAAACCTTCTTGGGGTTCCCTCTGGTGCATTTCAACTTTCCTGAACCAGAGCCTTTTTATCCTCCACCTGTCCCAAACTCACCCCCATTGAACATCTTCGACATGATGAACCCATTCAATGAACCCGTGGACTTCCTATTAGAACCACCTACCCTTAACTTACACCACCTTCACCTTGACCCAACCTACTCCGCTGTACCACCACCTTACCAATTCCTACCCATGTACCATGATTCTACCATCACTTCCACTGAAAGAGAAGTCGATCGGATCACCCGTTCTGGTCGATACATAAACCCTAACCCTCCACCTGCACCAGAGGGAGAGACTAGTGAAGAAAGAACAAGGAAAGAAAAAGGGAAGGATGTGGCCGCTGAATTGCCACAGACCCATAAGAAGAAAGGCAAAGCCCCAGAAGAAGAGATTGAAAAACTCCACTATAGTGCCTTCACTCCGGAGTATGATCTAGTGCAGCAGTTGAATAAGACACCAGCCCAAATATCCATTATGCGTCTCTTATTGGATTCAGACAAACATAAAGACGTACTTATGAAAATACTGGGTGATACTCATGTGCCTGACGACATCAGCCCAGAGTAGCTAGAGACGGTAATGTCTATAATTGCTACACCAGAAGCAATCTCTTTTTCCTCAGCTGACTTGCCCCCTGAAGGTCACAATCACACAGAGCCTTTGTTTATCACAGTAAGGTGTTCCGACTTGATGGTGAGACGGGTCATGATCGATAACGGGTCAGCTCTAAATATCTGCCCAGTCAGGACCTTCCACAGCCTGCAGCTGAACGCTGAGTTAATCAAACCTAGCTCCAACAATGTCCGCGGGTTTGACAATGCCAAGAAGGATTCCCTTGGGGAAGTTACTCTGGAAGTTATAATCGCTGAAAGGGCCTTCTTCATTACCTTTGAGTTGATGGACATCAATGCCTCCTTTAATTTGCTGATTGGAAGACCTTGGCTACATCAAGCAGGGGCAGTCCCGTCCACCTTACATCGAATGATCCGATTTATCTCGGGAAATCAATTGATCACTGTGCATGCAGAAAATCACAGAGAATTTGAACAAGGAGGGGTACCTGTGATTGATTATGAGCTGCCTACTTCCCTGAACTTCCAAGCTATTGAAATGGTGCAGATAAACAGCATTCCTACTCCTTTGCAATCAGACTGTCCCGCAGAAGGAAAAGGAAGAGCATGTTCGGTGCTGCTGAATGCACCGACTGGGGCCTCCGAGTAGGAGAGGGACTGGGCAAATACAAGCAAGGCATCAAGTCTGCAATCCAGCCATGTGACAAATCTGTGGGCTTTGGACTGGGGTTTGTTCCTGAACCTGAAGACTATGCCAGGCTATTTGGCATGAAAGCTGAACGGAAGAGGGCACGAGCAGAAGGAAGGGACCCCCATTGGCCCATTTGTGTACAGGGCCAGTTATATCATCACTTTGCCAATATGGAGAAAGAAGCTGCACAAGCCATTCAGAACATAGTCCCTCAGGGATGGGGCGATGAGTTCAATAATCCAGTTGAGCAAGCGGAAGCTGATTATCTGCAAAGGTTATGGGATGAACCTCCCTTGCCCCAGGAGACAGTTACAGAAGAGAACTCAGAGGCTCTCAGTGGAATGATGGAAGAACTGTCTGCTTTATTCTCTTGGCAGTCAGTTGACACTGAAAAACCGGCTATCCCAGAAGAAGCATTTGCCTATCCATCAGATAATGTTGAAGCACCACTAACTGAGGCTGAAGAAGAAGAACCAGCTCACTACATCTACATGATGGAAAGCCAGGATAGTTCAGGAGGACCCACTCCAAGGCAAAGGTCTCCCCCACCTCCTATCTGCATTATACACCCAAGTACAAGGGATGGTCTGGGTCAGATGTTCCAGAATATGCCCCAAGTACTGGGACTGCCCACTGAGCTGGCTTATCATGAGACTTATGGTAACTGGGCCCCTGATGAACATTCTTCCAGCAGAAAGGATGAATCGTCAGAAAAATCTGTAACCAAGGCATTGCCTAAGGTGGAGCCACCCAACGAAGTCACTATTCGGGTACCAGGGACTGTCATCCGCCGCGGGGTATGGATCAGTATATCATCAGAAGATTCAAGTCAGAATCAACCAAAGAAGGGCACAGCTAATGACCCCATCTGCATCTCCTCTGACAGCAGCATCAGCATGATATAGACTGGAAAGGTGAATGCGGTGACCGCTGTAACCAAAGACAAGCACGCATTACAGAACTAGAGTTCGACGCCACTTGCCACTCGCAAAGCCGAACTACCACAGGGAGTTTCTTCCACTTCTGAAATTCCCCCTGTAGATATTGCTGCACTTTTTAATAAATGCGTGAAGTCTTTTGATTATTTTTCTGCTTCTGTGAATAATTCTGCAAGTAAGCAAACCCAAAATCGCAACCTTAATATCAATCTCGACGCACACCCGAAAAATTCGGAGCACGAGATAGATAATCAGGCTGCCAAAATCAAACAAAAAGGTCAAAAAGAACAAAAAGAAATCCATAGTGTCGAACAAGAATCAGATAGCAACACTTACTCATCACAACCCGATGATTCAGAAATTATCCCCAGTGTTTCTTTTGAACTTGAGGATAATGATGAATCATGGGAGACCCCACCAGAAATTCAATTTGCCTTGGACAGACATGAAAAAGGTCTCCAAGCAAACATTGAGGAAACTGAACCTATCAACATAGGTGACACAGCACAACCAAGGATTCTTCAAGTTGGTAAAAAGCTGACATTATTACAGAAAACACAGATAACTGATTTTCTAAAATCCTACACAGATGTGTTTGCATGGTCATATGAGGATATGCCTGGGTTAGACACGGATTTAGTTGTGCACCGGTTACCTATAAGGTCTGAGGCCACACCGGTGAAGCAAAAACTCAGACGCATGAAACCAGAATGGGCCCTGAAAATCAAAGAGGAGGTCACCAAGCAGTTCAAAGCCGGGTTCTTGAAAGTTACAGATTACCCAGAATGGTTAGCAAACATCGTGCCAGTCCCCAAGAAAGATGGAAGGGTCAGGATGTGTGTCGATTACAGGGATCTAAACAAGGCAAGCCCGAAAGATGACTTCCCACTGCCACACATTGATATACTAGTTGATAATACTGCAACTCATTCCATGTTCTCCTTCATGGATGGATTCTCTGGATATAATCAGATAAGAATGGCACCTGAAGACATGGAAAAGACATCCTTCATCACGCACTGGGGCACATACTGCTACAAAGTGATGCCCTTTGGCTTGAAGAATGCAGGTGCTACATACCAAAGGGCGATGACTTTGCTCTTCCATGATCTGATGCATAAGGAGATGGAAGTATATGTGGATGACATGATTGCAAAATCAAAAGAAGAGGAAAGTCATTTGGTGAACCGTGGAAAGGTGTTTGACAGGCTCAGGGAATGCAAGCTCAGACTGAACCCGAATAAGTGTGTATTCGGTGTTACTTCAGGGAAGCTACTCGGATTCATTGTTGGAAAACAAGGAATTGAGGTTGATCCTGTCAAAGTAAAGCCAATTTTGGAGATGCCTCCCCCATCCACAGAGAAAGAAGTAAGAGGTTTCCTTGGCAGATTACAGTACATCAGTCGGTTCATAGCACAGATGACTCCCGTGTGTGAACCAATATTCAAATTGTTAAAAAAGGATAACCCTGTGATCTGGAATGAAGATTGCCAAGAAGCGTTTGACAAAATCAAGGCCTATCTGATGAGTCCGCCGACTTTGGTTCCCCCTGTACCTGGACAACCCCTAATCATGTACTTATCAGTTACAGAAACAGCGGCTGGATGTGTCCTAGGGCAGCACGATGATACAGGAAAAAAGGAGCAAGCAATTTATTATCTGAGCAAGAAATTTACCAATTATGAAGTAAGATACACATTGCTTGAGAAGACCTGTAGCGCATTGGTATGGGCAGCTCAGAAACTCTGGCATTATCTTCTCAGTCATACTGTCCTTTTGATCTCAGATACAGATCCCCTGAAGTACATTTTTGAAAAGCCAATCTCCACTGGAAGGATAGCCAAGTGGCAGGTTATCTTATCTCAGTATGACATTGTCTACACCACAAGAAAGGCAATAAAGGGACAGGCAGTGGCAGATCACCTGGCAGAACACCCTGTGCCCGACTATCAACCACTTCTCACCGGGTTGCCGGATGATGAAATTATGTGTGCCGAATCAGTAGAAAAGGAAACCGGATGGCAAATGTTCTTCGATGGGGCCGTCAACATCAATGGGAAAGGGATTGGAGCAGTAATCATTTCCCCAGAGGGAGTCCATCATCCAATAGCAGCAAAACTCTTGTTCGATTGCACTAACAACATGGCAGAATACGAAGCATGTGTGTTAGGCTTGCGAGCCGCAATCGAAATGAATGTACAAGAATTAAAGGTGTATGGTGATTCCTGTCTAATCATCTACCAAGTAATGGGGGATTGGCGGACTAAGGATCCAAAGTTGGTGCCATATCAGGAAATGATTAAGGAGTTGGAAGGACAGTTCAAAAACGTGACATTTGACTATATGCCACGAGACAGGAATCAGTTTGCAGATGCCCTGGCAACACTGGCATCTATGGCAACCATCACAGATGGCACAGGAATACAGCCACTGGAGATAGAAGTACGATGTCATCCTGTCTACTGCTTTCATGTTGAGAAGAGCACACCAAAAGGAGTACCCTGGTATGCAGACATAATGAGGTACCTGAGAGACAGGACTTTGCCAAAGAATGCCACAGCATCTGAGAGGCGCACGATTCAGAAACTGGCAGGACAGTTCTTCCTCAGTGGAGACAAGCTATACAAGAAGTCCTACAATGATTCATTGCTGCTATGTGTAACAGAAGAGGAGGCACAACAGCTGGTTGATGAAGTCCACGGGGGACAATGTGGCGCACATATGAACGGGCATATGCTAGCAAGGAAAATCTTGAGAATGGGTTATTACTGGTTAACTATGGAACATGATTGTCACATCCATGTAAGGAAATGCCGGTTATGCCAAGTTTATGCTGATAACATTCATGCACCGCCCAACACCTTGTACTCAATGACTTCTCCTTGGCCCTTCGCCATCTGGGGAATTGATATGATTGGAGAGATCCATCCGAAGGCATCAAATGGGCATCGATTCATCTTGGTTGCAATAGACTATTTTACCAAGTGGGTAGAGGCCGTGTCCTTTACAGAGGTCAAAGGGTCCCAGGTGCTGAAATTCATCAGAAACAACATTATCTGTCGCTATGGTGTGCCTGAAGCACTTATCACAGACAATGCCAAGAATTTGAATAATAAGGACATGGACAAGATGTGTGAAGATTTGAAGATCAGGCATTTAAATTCCACAGCATACAGACCCAAGATGAATGGAGCAGTAGAGGCTGCCAACAAAAATCTGAAAAAGATATTGGAAAAGATGGTAGTCACCTACAGAGACTGGCATGAGAAGTTGCCATATGCTTTGCATGCATACCGAACCTCAATCAGGGTCTCAACCGGAGCAACTCCTTTCTCTCTTGTATATGGAATGGAGGCAGTCCTTCCCATAGAAGTGCAAATCCCTTCGCTCAGAGTCCTGAAGGAAGCAGAGGTTGATGACATTGAGTGGGAAGAATCAAGGTTTGACCAGTTGCAGTTGCTTGATGAGAAAAGGATTAAGGCTTTGTGCCACGGGCAACTCTATCAGCAGAGAGCAGCTCGGACTTATAACAAAAAAGTAATACCACGACACTTCAAGGCGGGCAACATTGTTATGAAAAAGATATTCCCCCACCAAGAAGATAATAGAGGGAAATTCAAGCCAAACTATGAAGGACCTTTCATAATACACAAAGTTCTGTCCAGAGGAGCACTAATCCTACAAGAGATGGACGGAACTATGTTTCCTGAGCCAATAAATGCAGATGCAGTCAAACTGTATTATCCTTGAGATCGTTCCAATTGGGAAATGAAGAGAGGCCATCTTTGACTCTCCCCCAAACTTGTAAATCCTTTCAAGCACCCCAAAAAGTTCTCCCCTAGTTAGATACTTTTGGGCCTGAAGATTTCTTTTCAAACCTAGTACAGGTGTTCCTTCACATCAAAATGGGCATTCCTGGCCCTAACTAACTAAAAAAAAAAGAGAGCAATTGCGAAGAAAATCAAGAAAAAGAAGAAAAGAAAAGCAAGTACAAAGTAAGATGTGGACAATATAAACCCCACACCAAAGAAATAAGCCAGGATGTAAGCCCCAAAATAAAAGGAGCACTGTACAGACCTATAAAATCACAGCCTTCTTGGGCCACTTATCTTTCTTTCAAAACCCCGGCCTAGCCTACATTTCGTCCTATCTTGAAGACCCCTCGGATCCCAAAGAGAATGATCTTGAGCAAAACAGTCAAATCTGCTTTTTCTGGTAATGACGGAATTGGATTCTCCCTGAAAGGACCAGACATGGTGAAAACCCAAAAGGGCGCTGTGTGCAAAAACGGTCAGTCGTGTTCAAAAAAAAAAAAAAAACTGGTCATACCTTGGTTAGAAGCAAAGGGGGATGCAAAAAAAACAGAAGCATTGAGTGGGGACAGCTAAGTGACCTGAAGGGCCCAGACTGGCAGACTGTGTTTAGGTTAACGCTTCACAAAGGCCTATGATGACAAGGCTAAAGATACCAAGCACTCTAATCTGTGTCTGGCTTAAGGATTGACTTTTGTGATAATTGCAGGCACAAACACACACTACCACATCTGTGTTTTTCCGTAATTATTTTGCTTAACTACTCTTGGAATTTCCCAGCTGTGCTGCTAACCCATGAAGAAGGATTCATTGCCTAAATCAATAACCATTTTTGATTGTGATAAGTAAAAGGCTTAAAATAAACCGAGTCTGCATATCCCTAGTAGATCGAGCACTGACATTTTGCTCTTTGTATAGGTTCAAAAAAGGAAGAAGAAAGATGCAAGACGAACATGAGAAGGATACTTTCCCCAGCAGAGACTTCTTCCCTTTTCATCCCCAGCAGAGCTCAGAAGAAAGAAGATCGTCAAGATCCTCAGACCCTCCAACAAAACTTCAAAATCAAAGAGGGACATCACAATAATCCCCAGAGAGTCATCTAGACAGATCATGCTCCCACCAGATCCCCAGTGGAGTAACTCTTGAATGGAAAAGAAGCTCTAATGCCTCGACAAGAGAAAGAACCTGGCAAGGAGAAGCAATAAGGAAGAGCAATAATGGGCCAATTCGCCCTTTTTGTAAATTTTGATTCTCACTTTTGTAAATAGCATAGGCTAGAGTAGGTGTATGGTCTCCAAGATGATGGACAGCAGCGCGAAAGCTCCCTCCCGTCCTCCTACCAGCACTCCCAGTCCCAAACCTTGGCCTAGCATCCTTAAAAAAAAAAAAAAAAAAAAAACTCAGAGAATCAAGAATTGAAGTCACTAAAAGATTTAATGGAGCAAACAAAAAGAAAAGAACACTGTTAAGTGCCTTGCATCAACGCCGAAACAGGCTGATGAGCTCAGATCTAATCTTATCTTTCTTTTCAAAAAAACAAAGAACTAAGGAACAGCCCTATTCAAACCCGAGAGAGGGAATAGGGATTCCAAAATCAGGAAGTGATACCAGACATCTGACACTTCCCTTTCATTAAAAACAATTCAGTGATTGAGCTCGTCGACCCTGTCGACAGAAATGCAAGGTGCAAAAATAAGGTTCTTTTTCTTCTTTGCCGTTCATCCCCTAAGGTGACTCCAGCAAAGAGGGGCAGCTGTTAGCACCTGATTTTTGCACCCCCAAAATAAAGAAAAATGAAAAGTCAAACTAAAAGTCAAACCCTGAGGGGGTCAAAAAATTGACTTTTTGATTCAAGTAAATTTGGCCATCAAACTTCATATCATTGGAAAGATCATTTCGACACGGTTCCAACGCAACTGAATTTGCTGGAATCGGAGTCCATATGAAAAAGATATGAGCTGGTCAAACTTTTGGGGAGCAAAAAGTTGACTTTTTGCTCGACCCCAATTCAACTGCCAAATTTGATCCCAATGAATAGGTGACTCCAAACGGTTCCAACGACACTAAGTTTGATGAAATCGGACACCGGACGAAGAAATTATGAGCAGTTGAAGTTTCAGAAAAACTGCCCATATGGCAAAAAAGCAGCAAAAGTGGACTAAACCAATAAAATAAATAAGATAAGAGTGTTTAGTAATATTTTAATAAAGGAATCTCGTTTATATAATAAAATAATCATAAAATCGAATGTAAATCTTGCAAAAAAACCAAATTGAATAAAGATTTGAAATCCAAACATTTTTAAAACGTGCTGGACCGTATTTGCATTACGGGCAAGGCATGCCCGTATTTAAAGTACGGGCACGCTTCTAGAAGGAAACACGCGTCGCTGTACGGCGGGACACGCGTCCCGTACGGCCGAATCTGCGATAATTGCAAATATTCGTTTTTCGCCCGTACTTGAATTACGGGCAAGGCACGCCCGTACTTGAAGCACGGGCAAGGCACGCCCGTACTTCAAATACGGGTACGGGATTTTTGCCTATAAATAGAGAGGCCTCCCCCCCATTTCAAACAAGCCACCCCCCTGTGGCCATCACCCCCTGCTCTCCTGAAGTTCCCCTCGACCAAATGCTGCCCTCCTGCTGTCACTCCACCCCCCTAAACCCTTTTTAATGCCCAAATTGCCCCTATGTCCCAAAACCATGTCTAAACTTCCAAAAGCCTCTTCTTAAACCCAACCTCCCATCAAGGTTTTTTCTAATTCAATCTAGAAAATTCCGGAGGATGCGGAAGCGCTGCCGAAATTGCTCCGATTCAGAGGAATTATTAAAGCTAGTTGTAAACTGCATTGTAAGTATTTTTCACCCATTCAAATACAATATGATGAGTTTTCATTTCTCTTTAAGTTATTGTACGTTATACATTTTCTACTAACCTTTTGCTGTTTTCTTTTAAGTGATGGCAAGCTAAGTTTATAGAGGAGATGATCATATTTAAAAGAAAAAAAAAAAGAAAGTGTCCAAAGGACCCTTTTATCAAACTAATTTAATAATCCTCCTTGTTCTATGATATGATTTCCTTAATGTTATTCAACTCTTTGTAAATATCCCATATTCCATCCTTAAAATTGGAGGTGGACACATCAAGAAGATATCTTGTTGCTTCAAGAAGAACAAAAGGAAGGAGAAAAGTGACATTTTGAACCAAATGAAGCAAGTATAGAATCTGGAGAAGACAGAAACTTCAACTGTTATCGCAGAATACTTGAGAAAGCCGCCGGAACTGATCCAGATTGAAATCGGCAGCAAAAGTGCAAAACAGGTGGCGCCCGTAAACTCAGGCCGGTCCAGCCGGGACCGTGTTTGATTCACGGACAAAGAAGACCGTAGATGATTCACGGACAAAGAAGACCGTAGAGAAAACACGGACAGATGTAAAATAATGTAAAAAGTGTAGTTTCTTGGTTCGGTTTGACTTGACCCGGCCTAAACCGGCTTGAACCACCCCCTTTAACCTTTTGGGCTATCTAAAGCCCATTTTTGGACTTTGGGCCTAGATAGGCCCATTAAGATCCCTTTGGCCCACTTGGGGGGCCCACTTTTGACTGGCTCATACCAGGCCTGTTTTCAATAAACAGGCCCGGGCCATTTGACCCTAGGCTAATGGGCCAAATCCAAGCCCATGGCATGTGTAAATAGTTTAAATAAATAACCAAAATGGGTTACCCAATAACCCAACTGGGCCCAAGGCCCAATCATGGCAGCCCACGGGTCTTCCAACGGGACCCGGATCCGACCCACATCACTTAAATAAATAAAAAGATAAAATCAAATAAAAAGGGACCCACACCTTTAGCGGGCCCCGCCAGACCTTACAAGTCAGCATGCTGGTCTAGGAAAAGGGTGAAATTGACTCAAAAAAAAAACCAGGGAGACCCGAGGGACCCGTCAAACCGACGGGGCGGGCCGGGGTGTCTTAGGGCTTCCCCGGACGTAACCGAGGACTTAGCTAGATCTCTAATAAGCCGCAGACCAGACTTAGACCCGGATAGGGTAAATCCGTGTCTGCCTGCACTCTCAGGCAGTGGCGACTCCGAATGTCCCGAGGCACGCACCGAAGGTGCGCCCGGTGTGCGATCTAGGCCAGGTTTAGGTGCGCACACCTTGACTGAGCCAATGGCAACCTTTTCTTGATCCATGCCTTGATTTTCCTTTCAAATCTATCTTTACACTTGGGCAGAATGATCCTTGAGAGAAAAAAGAGGAAAAGGAAAAAAAGAGAAAAGGCCTAAACCAGCTAAGGGCTAAGGCCGACTTTAACATCTTGTCTTTAAGAAAGAATGAGAGGCCATCCTTCATGCATCCTGAATTATAAAGAACCGCTAGTCAAAACACTTTGGGCTTGATCGTATTATTCAAATACCCATGTTGTGTCTCACCACCCCACACTGGGGCAAAGCTGAAAAGAAAATAAAATGAATGAATAGATTCCTAAATGAATTTGCATGGAACATTTCAACAAAGTTGTAATAATTTCTGTGAAAGGATAAAAGGCCATCTTTGCTTTATTCGCCTAAACTTTAAGGTTATATCTCTAGTCAAACCAGTTGAGTCTAATTTTCCTTCTATCTCATTTGTCATGAACCCTAAATATGATGCTTGGTGAAGAAAAGAATAAAAGTGAGCGTGCAAAAAAAACAAAACAAAGAAAAGAAATCAAAAAGCACATCAAGGCAGGCCAATCAAAGCAAAAGGCAAAGGTAGACCCCCAAGGCAAAAGCAAAAATGCTAGAGGAAAAAGCAAAGGTCACAAAAGGCTTCAAAAAGAAAAGGAAAGAAAGTGAAAAAGCATTGGCAAAGCCCAGGTAGCAAAGAAAGAGGGTAGAACATAACTCGACCCATTTACAAAAAGACTTTGAGCCGTATTCCTTTTCTTTCATAAACCAAAAACCTTAGCCTTTGTTTTGTCCCATCAAAAAGTACTTTTTGATTGCAGAGAATGTGACAATTGGGTTCATGCAGATCAATGATGAAGGAATCTAAAAAAGCATGAGCTTCGGCAAGACACAAAATAAAATCTAAAAATGAAAAGATAAGAACTTGAGCCTTATAACCTATCATTTCTCAGACTTAAAGCTAAGCCAATGTTTCGTCCTAATTTCAAGACCTCTTTGATCTATGGAACATAATGCACACAAGTCATCCAATGACCCTCAAGCTGGGGCAGGCCCTAACACCAAGGGAAAAGCCCTCAATTGCAAAAGCCAAAAACAACCCTAAAGAGAGAAATCAAAATTGGGGAAGGGAGAACACTCTGTGAGACACTCCTCATCTTGTAAGCCCCTACAAAGCCTCTGAAAAATCTGTGACGGCACAAGTAAGGAATATCATGGGAATGCGTGTCAAGCACACCGTCCCAAAACACTTTAAGCTAACGAGGCAATTCACCATGGTCGCTGGTCCTGACTTTTCTTTTAGATCACTTGTACTGAATTTCTGAAAAGCTTTTGAAAAAATATTTCATTTGAGTAATGTGCACTCGCACACACAATAAAACCAAGTAAGCCCTAAGTGCTTACAATTTGTATTTCAAATACCTCACCAATTTGTAAGAATTTTGTAGGCCCATGCAAGGCAGAAAAATCAGAGGATGTCAAGAAGCACCTTGATACCGGAAGAAAGGAAAAGAACAAAGAAAAAAAAGGGGAAGAAAAGCAAAGCGGAGGAAAGCCAATGCGGCAATCCAAAGCACACCAAAAGGGGAATTGCAAGGAGTCCACATCCCCAATGGAGAACCATCCAAAACAAAGCTCAAGAACAAGGAATAAAGAACTTCTAGGCCAAGTGACCCCCTTTTGTAATTTTTGATTTCCCACTTTGTAAATAGAGTAGGACAGGTGTGCGAGCTCCTTTGAAGTACCGGATAGTAGCAAGAGCACCTCCTCCTTCCCTCCCTTCCAAGATCCAAAAGCTCTCACAAAAAAAAAACCTAAAAGTTGCATCCTCACTGAAATCTGAGAAGGTAGATCATATAAAAAACTCAAAAACAGTGTACCGACATTAAAGCAATGCACGGGCACCTCAAAACCTGAAAGACATGCAAAGCGTCACTTCTTTCTCAAAAGCCAGAAAAACTGCAAAGCGTCACTTATTTCCAAGAACCAAAATCTAAAAAAGGTGCAAATCACCACATATTTCTAAGAACCAGAAATGGGAAAAGTACCACACGCATAAAAAGCTCGCGTTAATGTGCTTTATCCCACAAACCAAGAATCAACTCCAAGGCTTTCTCAGAAAGATGTGAGGAATGCAAAATTTTGGGTTCCGTTTCACCTTTGTCGTTCACCAACAAGTGACTTCAACAAAGGGGGCAGCTGTAAGCACCCAAATTTTGATCAAACCAAAATGTGCTAAAACCAGCAAAACCTCGAAGCAGGTCAAACCCTAGGGAGCAGAAATTGACTTTCTACCCAAACCCAGATTGACTACCATACTTCGTCCCAATGGATGGTAAATCTCGGCAAGGTTCTGGCACAATCAAGTTTGCCAGAATCTGGGCCCAGATGGAGAAGTTATGGGCAGATCAGACCCCGGGGAGCAGAAATTTACTTTCTGCTTAAACCAAGATTAACTGCCATCCCTATCCCGAAAGATAGGAAATCCCAACATGGTTCTGACGCAATCAAGCATATCAAAACCGGGGTCCAAATCAGGAAGATATAAGCAATTTAAAATTCTGGGATCGGTTTCGACTTTCTGCTCAAAACTTGAATTTACTGCCGTACCCTATCTTAATGAATAGAAAATCCCGACATGATTCAAACGCAACTGAGTTTGCCAAAATTGGGGTCATAATGAAGAGGTTTTGAGCAGATTAAGGCCTAGAGCAAAATTGCATAAAAGTTGCCCACGTGGCAAACTGCGCCACGTGATCGTCACCCACCCCATCTCTCTTTCTTAACCACTAAATAAACAAAAATAATAATGCCCACTTGCCCACTTGTTTAAGTTGATGGCTACAAATAAAAGAGTGGGGGGAAGCTCTTCTCCCCCAAGTCTCCAACTCTCTAACCCTCCTCTCCAACCCCTCCAAACCCTTAACCCCCATAGGAAACACCCTACATTACCCCTAAGCACCAAAACCCTCTCCAAACACCATCAAAACCACCACCCAACCTCTTCTCCTTCTACCTTAACAAGGAGAGGAACTTGGAAATCACTTTGGAGCTTCAAGGGAAGGCCTCCAGCTGCTATCAAGCCTTCAAGGATCTCCAAGGCACAGCAAGGAAGCTCTCGCTCTCCAAGGTAAGCTTCCTAAACCTCTTTTTTACATCATAGTAAATTTAAAGTGAATGTGAGCATGTTTTCATACTTGATGTTTTCTTCATTTTGGCTTGCTTCCATTCTCTCTTTTCTCCACCTTTTTCTTCACTTCCTCAATAAAGATGGTTCCCCATGGTAAGGGGAGGTGTACATACTCAAAGGATGGGAGGAGAGACCATGTAGCACTCTTTAAAGTCATTTTTTAAGGCATCCACTTTATGCCTATTTTTATCTTGCTTTATTAAATACATGGAGAGCATATTCTCCTCTCTTCCTCTTTAAATCCAATGTACCCCTTAAACCCCCTAATCCCTTTCTTTAAATGCTTCCTTTTTTTTTTCTTATTTCACATACCTCTTATACTTGTCACTTATTCCATTGATTGGTAAAGTGTACTCATAGTTGGAAAGCATGCAAGTGGCGCACTTTGCACACACATCATTTCACCTATTCACTGTTTTGGTGATTTCTCCCATGATATGTGATGTACTTTTTCGCAAGTGCACGAATTCGTAACAAGTAATAAAGTGATTAAATAGAGTGTCGAACCCACAAGGAATTTTAGTTACTAAATACCAAAATTACTATCCTAAATTTTATTTGGACAATCAAAAAGTGAGATGGATGTTTACTAGCAATTAAAATTTATAACTAAGAAAATAAAGGAATAAGACTTAATAAGAGATTACAATACTAAGGCGTTTGATTTCATCATAGCCAATCCAGATTAATTTCTAAATACACATGCTATTGAATATTATAATCCCATTTGAAAGAGAAAATCCCTATCCTATCCAATGATCTCTCTCGAGCACCAATAAACTTTCCTCCCCGCGATAACCCACGATACCTATATGTGAATTTAAAAGCAAGTAGGCACATTAAGATCTATGGGTTTTCATGTAAAATTATACAAAGCTACATAAACCATGCCAATACCTCTATCAATATGTAGAACATGGTATTCTATCATAAGGAACTGAGGTTGTATATCTCCTCTCAGTCTCAATACAACTACTGGATACAATTAAATGGTGATCAAGCACTCAATTGGGTTAAGCACAATGATAAAATACTCAAATCATGAATCATAAATTCAATAGCAATAATATTCAGAGTTAAAACATCATGTCTAGATTACATCAAAGCCTTTGTAATAAAAAATTAGTTCATAGTTGAACTAAGAACAACCAAGAAAACAGAACATAAACAAAAGAAATAGAAGAAAATGGGAAGAATAAACTAATGATGCTCCAAGCTCCAAGGTCTTCTCCCACGTCCCAGCTATCTTCTCACGTTCCAAAAATCCTCCCTTTCACACGTTCCCCAGCTCTCTCTTTATAGAAATCCCATCAGTTTGAAAAAGGATCCTTTAAGAACAATAGCAACTTTCCTTCAAAAAGGAAGCTCAAATGTAGAAAAGAAGGAGGGAAGTTTCTTTTCCTTACACACCACAATTTAGGGTTCCAAAAACGACCTAAGCTTGTCAATTAGAAACCCTTAACGATCCTTATATAGGTTAGAAGAAGATCCCATAGAAAAAGGAAACAAATCAGAAAAGATCGGAATTTTATAACTGTTTTTACGACTTGAATGTTTGAACGGTGCATCGAATGCGGCTCTAACGTTCAGTTCGTAAAACTACTTCACCCCATCCCGTTCGAATGCTACTCTCACGTTGGGTTCAATCAATACCAACGTTCGAACGACGGATCTTACATTAGGTTAAAATACACTAACGTTCGAACGTCGCGTCTAACATTATTGAACACAACTCTCGGGTTTCTCTGCAGACTTTGAAGGGTCGAACGCTGCATCCCACACTATTGAACACTACTCTCACGTTTGTCTGCAATTGTATTTTGCGCTGAACGTTCGAACGGTGCTTCAAACGACCATCTAAAATTCCTCATAACTTCTTCAATTTGACTCCGACTTTGACGCCGTTTGAACCATGACTCCTATAATGTGGTCTAACCCATCTGGACCTGACTTTGTCCTACAAGTGTCTCTGCATCAACAAATTAGGCACAATTTATATAATGAAAATAAAATACAAAGATGAAGGAATTTGGCAATTTCTAAGTAAAATTGGGAATTAAATATGAGATAATACCAGATAAGTCATGAAATTAATGTGGTATTTTCATGACTTATCAATATTTATATATACAAAGTGTCATATACATTCTTAATATGTTTAAAACACTTGCATAGGTTTTCTTCTGCTTAGTCACTCTATTTGCATGCACACTCCATGCTTGGACACAAACACACATGCACATACTCTCCTAAGTATCTAGATTACACTTTTACCACTTTAAATGCTTGTTTGCTTTGTTGTGCATAGGCATGACTCATGGTTTGGCTGATTGGACTAAGGCTTAGACCGGTTGGGTCACCTCCTCTCTTCTCCGCATAGAAGAGGACAGGATGCCTTCAATACCAAGATAGGGACACTTAAGGTCCCTATTTAAAACACTTGAGTTTTCCACCCAACGAGGGAGACAAGGCTCCAAGCCTTAGTCCACTCCCTTTGATTCCAAAAAGTGACCAAAAAAGAGCCAAATTAGGCTCATTCCATCAAGTTCACACCACTGTGGGCCCACAAAGTGGCCCACACAATCCCTGGTTAACCCCAAGAACCAAGGAATCCGAGCCCCCTTGGAAAATTGCAAAAAACTTGTTTTTATAGCTTACTCGAAAACTCAGTTCGGGTAAGCCACTTTTTATATGTAACCAAAATATAATTTCAGTTACACCGAGAAAAATCCAAAAAATGCAAATTTTACTTCCTTTGTTTGTTCTACCTTATTTAATCTAAAACCAAGGAAAATCCAGTAGAGTCTTACGTTGACCCATGACCCAACACGGGCCTTGGGTCCATTGAGCCCAAATTGAGTATCCGTGGGCCTTCCAACGAGGCCCACCCATTCCAACCAACCAACCTTGAACCAAAAAGGGTGCTACCCCATGTAGCAACCCTAAATGAGACCTAGACCACCTCAGGGTCTAACTTGGCTTACTGTGGGCCTTCCAACGAGGCCCACACTCTCGACCCAGATCACTTGGGATAAAAAAGATAAAATCAAACTAAAGGGACCTAGACCACACATGTGATCCCACCAAGACTCAACCAAATGAGCATGCTGGTTTAGGAACGGGTTGACTCAATTCCAAACTTAACCAGGGATAACCCAAGGGACCTGTCACCCAACGGGGTGGACCGGGGTGTCTATGGACTTCCCCGAACCGTAAATGGGCACTTCCTCAAAATCTCAAGCCGCAGACCATTGATAAATAAACACTAGGCACCCAAGTGTCTGCCTGCACCCCATCAGGCAGTGGCAACTCCCATTCCCCATTTTCTCCCAAGGAAATCCCAGCAATATCCCAAAAGTGCGACACCAGTGATTCGGACGCGCGCACAATATCCATGGATATAAAATTGAAGCATGCATACATGGAACAACAGGTAAAGGACAGTCCAATAGGCCGTGAGATAAGTGCAAATATGGGTTTAAAGGTTACTTTCAAGATGTGAATATATCTTTTTTTTGGTTAAAATGTAAATGGGTATACGTATAGAATGATATACTCATATTCTTATTATAGGACTTTCGAGGTCTTGTTTTTTTGTGGTTGTTTGAGGGTATTTGTACCCTCAAAGTGCTGATCTTCTGTACACATTTTTTTATTATTAATACAATCCTTAGTCTCCAAAAAAAAAATGCACATCCCAAACCAACTCTGAAGGCATCACAATAAACAGAAAACACCCTCACTCATTGATGATAAAATCAAAACTGGACCTGTGGATAATCTCCGCTCCAACTCCTGGAAATTATTTTCACATCTATCATCTCACACAAATTTCATTGACTTCTTTGTTAGGATCGATAGAAGAGTTGTAATCCTGAAGAAATTCTCTATAAATCTATCGTATGATATCTTTGTGAAAATATGCACCTCAAACTCTAGTAATCAGAGTAACCCCAAGCTTTATCCCGTAAAAGTAATGTCTCCATAATTTCAATGTAAGCATTATGGTGCTCGTGAAGGGTGGTGCTCATGTTTGCTCACTGGCAAACAACATCTCGCCAATTTGCTACTGCTCTTCCATCATTGGGTGTTGGTTTGTTGTCATCAGGAGCTGGTTTGCTTTAAGGGTGGTGTTCGTGAAGGGTGGTGTTCGCGAAGGGTGGTGCTCGTGAAGGGTGTGCTCGCGTTTGTTCACCGGCATACTGCCAGTCAAGGATCGACTTTTCGGTGATTCGTGGTATGCCGCTAGGCGGCCGACACGAAATTTGGGCAAAATTTCGCTGGAATTCCGACGAAATGGCTCGAAACACCTTTTTTGGCGAAATCGGTGGCACACCGCCGAAACGCCTTTTTGGTTAAAAAAGATGAAATTAAACTGTCAAAAGGGTCGTTTTGCCAAAATTGGCGGCACACCGACAAAATGCCTGCTTTAGAAATAAAAAACATAATTAAGCTAAAATAACATAATAAACATGATTTTTTACAATTCATATGCAAAAAATAGATAGAATAAGTAAGTATTTGATCTAATTTATGAACAAATACAAACACATGAACATAAACAATTACAAGACTACAACTGCAAGCACATTACATCACACAGTCACACTACAAAGACAAATTGCAAAAAATGCAAAATACAAAGTAGAAGTCTACAAGAGAGTCAAGAGATAAAAGACAAGAGTCACAAGATTACAAAGTACAAACTACAAAGTACAAAGATCAATAAGAAGTAGAGTGTCTAGAAGGCTGGAAATGCTGATGTTGTTGCTGTCGTCGTCTCTCAAGCATGTGAACATATCGCCTCCATGACGTGCGCCCTGCGTACTGACCTCTGTAACGACGCACAACCTCCTCATACTCATCCTGATCTAAATCCACAATAAAGCCCACAGGAGGACAATCATCATAATACTCCCTCATAATAATAACACCCGCATCCTCATCCTCATCCTTATCCTTATCCTCTTCCTCCTCCTCCTCTGCTACGACTGGTGGAGAATAATAACCATACGGATATGGGATAGCTGGGACTGGCACTGGGCATACCCATATCCGTATGCAACTGGATATGGAGCTGGTGCAACTGGATATGAGGGAAAATCAAATAACCCATAGCTGTCAGATGTCTGAAACTGCCCAGGATATGGATATGCATATCCTCCATACTGCCCACTCTGATCCCCATAACTACGTGAAGATGTACTGCTAGATCCCTCCATGTCCATACTCATAAACGATCGAGACATCTCATCCTCGTCCTAGGCACCAATCCTCTCCTTCCCCTTACCCCGCCTCTGAAAAGTACGTGGCTCTGGATCTGACTGATCACCCTGACTGTATCACCCTCCATGGTGGGTGTCCTTGGTGGCGTGTGTGTACGCTGCCTCCCAAGTGAAAGGAATAACCCCTGGCCTATGTGATTGTCCTCCACCTCCCTGATGATCATCTCCACCATCATAGTCGTCATCATCATCAGACCCTCCACCATCCCCACTATCTCCATCCTCGGAGTCAGACTCTCTACCCTCAACTGACTGAACTGGGACTGAGGGCGTCGCTGCTGCTGTAGAAACTGAAGGGGGCACTATGCTGGTATCTCTATCAAAAGAGTCAACAGAAGGAAATCCCCTCTCTTCCTCCATAACAGCATCAACATCAATCCCCATCTCTGCTGCGGCGCGAGCAACGACTGAACTTGGCCCACCATTAGGCTCGTCTAACTCCGCGGTCCTCACCCATTCTGAGAATGGGTTGTCTTCATCAATCCGGGTGCTGCATAGGATGTCCAAAGGGTCGTCAACATATGCACTACTACGTTGTGTCTCGATCTCCAGCTGTTTCGCTCGTAATCTCATGTTGTAGTGACAAAACACGAGCTTTTGCAGCTTCTGATAGGCCAGCCTGTTCCTTTGCTTTGTATGAATCAACGCAAAGGTGCTCCAGTTACGCTCGCAAGCAGATGAGGATGCAGTCTGAGTGAGAATCCGACACGCAAGCTTCGACAAAGTAGGAGCAAAAACTCCGTACATGGCCCACCACTCGCCTGAAACGTGTAATGATTTTCAATAAGCATAAAAAAATTTAGAAATTCTAAATGATTTACCAAAATGTAGTAAATTATATACATGGCATCATCGTACTCCGCGAGGCAATAGCAGTCGTCATTCCAAATGATTCCATTGCATCTCTAAACTTGAGCAACTGCAAGAGCATGTTTAGAATTTAGTAAAAATTAAGGAAAAGATTCCAAATTACAATTGATAGAGCACTTATTTATTATTTATATAGAATTTACCTCATTGCCGAAATCTGCCTGCCCGGTAGAATTGGGATCAAGGTGGGAATAAACCATGTGCACAGCTGTCCACATATCTGAACGCATCCCAAGGTTGTCCTTGTAATGATATTTTGGGTTAAAGTAATGTGCTGTTATTGTGTTTGAAAAGAAAATGAGAATTAATAAACAATTTAGCATTACCAAAGAAGTATAAGTATAAAAAAAATCAACAAAGCTTAATTAATATTATAAATTAATTACCTGCCAAAAGTATGGGATGCTCCATCGATTTAATCCAACGATCATCAATGATCTTGTGGACCCACTGGTAGGATGACTCTGCGGCAATTTGAACTTGTTCTTTCATCACCTTCATGCTCTCATAGATGAAACCGAGCGTCGGGTATGAATCTGTATCAACGATCCGTAGCACCCTGTAAATGGGCTCCAATATATCGACAACTTCCTTCACACCATCCCAAAAGCTGCCACGAAGAATGATATCCTCTACTTCCCTCCCCTTCTCAGTGCGACTCTGAGAGCAAGCACCCCAATCCTCACTAGTAAATAAGGTTCTCAATCCTTGCTTGTGTCGGAGCATGCTATCCAAGGCAATATAATTTGTACCAAATCTAGTAATCCCTGGCCTGATTATATCTCCATGACATACTGCTCTCATTTTCGCTAACACATAATTATGATTATAAATAAATGTAGTCAACGCCCGAGCATCTCGTAATGTCTTCTTCACCCTCTTCCTCTTCCCAATGGCCTCTAACATCAGGTCTATACAATGTGCAACACAAGGGGTCCAGTATATGGGGTACTTCGCTTGTATCATTTCACCAGCCTTCTTAAAGGCACTCCCATTGTCTGTAACAATCTGTACAACGAGATGTATCCCAACCTCTCTGATCACCTCCTCTAGTAAACCAAAGATGTAATCTGAATCCTTGATTTTATCTGAGGCATCTACAGACTTCAAAAAGACGGCCTTGCCTCTACAATAGACCATAAAGTTGATGATTGACAGCTTCGTAGGGCCTGTCCAACCATCACACATAATTGTAACCCCGAATCTCTCCCAGTATGGACGCAAAGATTTAATAAATGTCAGCATCTCTTTCTCTTCATCATCCAAATAAACCCCCATGATCTCCTTCGGTGTAGGAGGTAGGACTCTAACCCCAGATTCCTGAATAACGTCAACCATACTCTTAAAATGCGAAGAGGCAGCTGCATGTGCAAATATATGGTTGAATATGAAGAACCGAGATATGAACTTACCCATCTTCTTTCTAACTGATCCTCCACTCCAAGAATCTTTCAGCCTCTTTTGCTTCGCATCTGATGATCTATGTGTATCAGGGTCCACAGGATAATCAGGCATTCTCATAGAATGAGAACGCCTCAAAGAAGCCGAACCACCAGCCCCAGAATGACCGCCTCTCTCAAATCCATGTCTCTGCATCTCTCTCCGCTCAAACTCTGACTCCAGGGATGCATGGTGTGCTGCTCTATACTGGGCCTTCTCAGCCTCTGTGTCGATCCCGCTAGGGTAGACAAAATCATCATCATCCTCAGCTACCCGTGGAGGCTCTGCTAGTCTCCGTCTGACCTCCTCTATAATATGCTTCGTTTTTCTGCTTTTCACACCAACCTGTAGGTGCTCAAGCATCTGCTTTTTAACTGCATGTGGCACTTTATTACAATCCACAACGTCCTTGGCACCACCTGCCAGATGCATCTTCAGTCTGGATACACCTCCCCCCTTGAATATGTGACCACAGTAATTACATACTGTCTTATTTCTGTCTCCCTGATAGCGGGTACCATGCTCCCATCCAATATCTACTCTACGTCCACCCGTCTCGGCACCATCACCACCACCAAATCCTGATGCCATCACCCATTACCTAATCACCTGAAAACAGTAGGTTACCTGTCGAAGTGTCAATTCCAATTTACAAACAATTAAACAAAGTATCACTTTAGCATACCCATCTAGAAAATAATCAACTAAATAAATAAAAGTTTGCACGCCCATCTATAAATTGGGTGTCCACACTTCACATAAATATAATCCATATTTTTACTAATTTTTTCATATTTTCTTAAATTTTTTTAATTTTTTAATGATTTTCGGATTAAATAAACAATTATTTATTCATTTTTTACAAAAAAAAAAAAGTTTGCACGCCCATCTATAAATTGGGTGTCCACGCTTCACATAAATATAATTCATATTTTTACTAATTTTTTTCATATTTTCTTAATTTTTTTTTAATTTTTTAATGATTTCCGGATTAAATAAACAATTATTTATTCATTTTTTACAAAAAAAAATCAAAGTTTGCACGCCCATCTATAAATTGAGTGTCCACGCTTCACATAAATATAATCCATATTTTTACTAATTTTTTTCATATTATTTTAATTTTTAAATGATTTTCGGATTAAATAAATAAATAATTATTCCTTTTTTACAAAAAATAAAAGTGTGCACCCCCATCTATAAATTGGGTATCCATGCTTCATATAATATTTCATATTTTCATCCATATTTTTACTAATTTTTTTTATTTTTTAATAATTTTTTCAAATTTTTTAATGATTTTCGTATTAAATAAATAAATAATTATTATTGTTATTGTAATACAATAAAACATTTTCATTATATTATTAATATGTTATCTTTAAATAAATAATTAATGATTTTCGTATTAAATAAATAATTAAATATTATTTTTAAATGATTTTTCGTGTCAAATAAATTAAAAAATACTAATTTTAGGAGAAAAAAAAAGTAACAACACCCATTGATAGATCGGGTGTTGTTACATAACATATAAAAAAATCAGTACAATCTAAGTTAATTACAAGCATAAATAAGGGAAAAAAACATGATTAGCTCAATTTTACACTCTTGAAGGCTTAAAATCACACAAAAACTGGTGGAGATTGCAATCCCAAGCTTCAATCCTTCTTTGTCTTTGATTTGGAAGAGAATGGAACAACCAATTTCAAGAAATTAAAAAAAAAACTGAGATTTGGGGGTTTTTCGAAACCCCCTTTGGTCTGTTCGTCGAGATTTTGCCAATTCTGGCGAAATCTTGACGGCACCTCACCTAAAACAGGTGAGGTGCCGAGCGCGTGCGCTCATTAGTAACCCCAGCATTTCGCTGGCACCTCAGCGAAACGCTGGGGGGCCAATTTTTTTTTACCTCTCCCTGCGTTTCACTGGGAATCTGCGAAACTCAGCGAAATTTCACTGAGTTTCGCCGGCACCCCAGCGAAACGCAGGGGAGAGGGTTTCGGAGTGGTATTTCGTGCCACTGAGGCATCGAAATACGAAATTTCATCGGCACCTCGCGAGGTGCCACCGAAACAGCAAACCTTGCTGCCAGTGAACATCATCTCGCTGGTTTGCTGTTGTTCTACTGTCATTGGGAGTTGTTTTGTTGTCATTGGAAGCTGGTGCTTGCTGTGGCTTGTTGCGGATTTTGGGAATTGTTGGGAGGAGAGTGTGCGCGGGGTGAAATCACGGCACGGCGGGGTGCACGGATTCTCGTGTGTGCCTCCTGGAGGGTAAAACGGTAATTTGGAGTCGCCACCGCCTGATGGGGTGCAGGCGGACACCTGGGTGCATAATCTTGTCTATTGGGCTGGTCTACAGCTTGAGATTCTAAGTAAGGTCTCGGTTGCAGTCTGGGGAAGTCCGTAGACACCCCAGACCACCGCGTCAGATGACGGGTCCCGTGGGTTCCTCCTGGTTTGAGTCAACTCGCTGATTTCTCACCTGATTCCTATTCCAACATGCAGTTTGGTTAAGTCTGGCGGAACCGCCAAAGTGGTGTGGGCCCCTTTACTTGATTTTATCTTTTTTAACTTAATGAAGTGAGTCTGATTGGGTGGGCCCCATTGGAAGGCCCACAGATCCCTTGGTGGGTCAAGTATGGTCCACATGTTTCCTGGTGGGCCTCGGTCAAAGCCTGTGAAGCCCTTGGGATTTTGGTTCAATGACTTTGAAGTTCAAGTTGGATTAAGTTGATTTTCATGCCAATGCGGGCCGGGATTGCTTTGTGGGCCCTTGAGTGGGCCACACAGTTGGTTGCCAAGTGATTTTGATTATCTTTCTTAATCTGTGCCAAAATGAGCCAGGATCGGGCTTGGGGCCCCTACCTGGGCTTGGGCTTGGGCTTGAAAGCCCAAGACTTCCTGAGTTAGGGTTTGGAAACCCTAACCTTGTTTGGTTCAATGGGCTTAGTGGGCCCGACAGGCCCTACCCGTGGTCTCGGCCATACCAATCCTAATCTAAGCCTTCATGCTTCGAAACTGGGCTCTTGGTGGGCCGCATTGGGTTTGGCCCATTCAATCACTTTAATTACCTTTATTTAACAAAGGCAGGTTTGTTGGGCTTAGTGGGCCCCATTGGAAGGCCCACTGGAAATCAAATTGTACCGGGTTGGTCCATGGCCCATCTTGGGTCTCTGGTTGACCCGAAAACCCTCATATATGTGAAATAAAAGGTACTAGGGGACATTACCTTGGGATTTCTCTTCTTCTTAGAGGTGTGTTGAGCCTTCTTGGAGCCCAAATAGCTGCTGGAACAGCAACCTTGAAGCACCACCAGCAACTCCCTAGTCCTCTTTTGAATGAAGATGAAGAAGGAAAGAAGAGAAGAGGGATAGGGTGGTCCAAGAGGGAGTTTTTGGGTGGTGTAGGAGGTGAAGAGAGCTTAGGAGAGGAGGTCAATGGGAGAGAGGTGGGAGAGATGGGAGCCAAAAAAATGAGCTAACCCCCTCATACATAGAGGGCTTGGGGTTTTTATCATGGGGTAATGCATGGGGCATGGGAGTTGTGGTGAGACATAAAGGATGCCCATGGTTGGAGAGAGAGAAAGAGAGAGAGATGCATGCATGGTGAGATGATGATGCATGCCCATGTGGGAGAGAGAGAGAGATGCATGCATGGTGAGATGATGATGCATGCCCATGTGGGAGAGAGAGAGAGATGCATGCATGGTGAGATGATGATGCATGCTCATGTGGGAGAGAGAGAGACACACACACACACATGCATGCATGAAGCATGAGGGGATGCATGCATAGGGAACATTAATCATGAGTGAGAGAGAGAAAGAGAGATGTATGCATGTGGCATGGGGGGATGTAAGCATAGGTGCTCATGGAGAAGAGAGAGAGAGAGAGATGTATGAGGTATTGCATGCATGGATGATGCACATGCATGCCCATAGGAAACATCAATCATGAGAGAGCGGTAGCAAATCTTAATATCTGTAGATTAGCCCCTGATACTTTTGGATATTTACATATTAGTCCCTGATACTTTTGGATATTTACAGATTTGGTCCCTGATACTTTTGGATATTTACATATTTGGTCCCTGAAACTTTTGGATATCTACAGATTCAGCCTTAAGCAAGGTTTATAGTTTCGGTGCCGGTGGGCGTGCCGCCCATTGGCGAAAACGAAATTTCGGCGGCATGCTGACGACGTGCCACCGAAACGATGGAAAAAATAAAAAGGCAAAAAATTGATTTTTCTAGATTTTGGGGAAATTTCGGCGACACACCGCCCCGTTTCGTCAATAAAAATTAATTTTTTTTTCTGTTTCGCCCGTTTCGCTCGGCACACCGCTCCGTTTCGGTGACAAATCGTCGAAATTTCGGTGAGTCTTTAGCGATGCGCCCACAACGATTTCCTCCGGCGAAACGCATCGCCGAGGGTCCAAAAACCGAAATTTCGGCGGCTTGTAAACCTTGCCCTTAAGATATTTTCATTGATTTGGATAATTATAGATTTAATCCCTAAGACCTTTTTGCTATGCTGCTTACCACGTGTGAAGTTTTCCGGCACTATTGCCCTAGAACTTCAACTGCTCATATCTTCTTCATCCAGACTCTGATTCAGGCAAACTCAGTTACGTTAGAACCATGTTAGAGCCCTCTATCCATTGGAATAGGTTAAGCAGTTGATTCGGGTTTTAACAAAAAGTCAACTTTCAGCTCCCCATCAAGTTTGACCGACTCACAGATTCTTCATCCGGACTCCGATTCCAACAAACTCAGTTGCGTTGGAACCATGTCGAGATTCTCTATATATTGAGTTAAATCAAGGTGGTCAATTATCACTTGATCAAAAAGTCAACTTTTCACCCCTTAGGGTTTGACTTTTCGTCTAGTGTTTGCATTTCTGGCACTTCCGGGGGCGCAAAAATAAGGTGCTTACAAATAGTTCAAAAGACTGCAGAGAGGTCTTGTCTTACACAACACCCCTTTAGTTTCACTTCCGAGGAGCCTGGTCCTTTGGTTTTCTTGTTCACCTGAACCTTGTCCATTGGAGTGACTATTGTTTGGTGGTGCTCGTTGGTGGTGTATCTTGAAGTTCGAGGGTATTTTCTATGGTAGGGTGCTCTTTAAAATCAGGTGGTGAGTTTGGAGGTGGTTATTCTAAGGGAAGCTACTCATTTGGAAATGTTCTTGAGGTTGTCGGTGATAATGGTGGTCAAAACTTGAAGTTCGTGGTAAAGACTCAGGGCACTGCTGTTTTTTCTGGTTAGCTTCTTGTTGGTGATAATGGTGGTCAATTCAAATGCTCAATTCAAATGCTGAATTCCCACCTTTGGGTAGCTCTGTTGGTGAAGCTGCCAGCCCAGCGCATGTGTCAGCTGGGGTAGTTGTTGTTTCAGCGCATGTGCCACTTGATGAATCTGCTAGTGTCGGCCAAGTCTCAGAAGAAGAAAATGCAGCGACAGTACAGGTCAATCCAAATGCCATTTTAGGTAATACCTCTCATGGTTTAAACAAAGCTAACCCAAACAAGGTGGTTGAGAGTTCATGGTCAAACCTATTTGCCTTCAGCCCAAAGCCTAAACTGGATTATTTTATGCCTAACATTGAGAATGGAAAAATAACAGTCCGATCTCCTCCTGAAGTCGCTGTGGAAGGCTCTAAAATTTGGAGTGAGTGCTTAGTTGTCCATTTTCTTGATAAGAAACTCCCTGTTGTTGTGGTGAAAAGTATGGTTGATCGATTATGGGGAAAACTTGGCTCAGTCCAAACAGCTGAAGTAGGAAATGGCTTCTTTATCTTTACATTTGAAAATTCTCAGAAGAGAGAAAAGGTGTTACAATCTGCTCCCTAGTACCTAGAGGGTCGTCTGCTTATTCTGAAGAATTGGGAATCGAATATGCAGTTAGTTAAATCTCAACTTAGGAAAGTTCCTGTATGGATAAAATTGTTTAATGTTCCAATGGAATATTGGACTCCATTTGGTTTAAGTTACATTGCAAGTGGTGTTGGAAGACCCTTGTGGTTAGATGAGCACATTGAAAAGTGATTGAAACTACAATATGCTCGAGTATGTGTGGAGGTTGATACTGGGTGCTCATTCCTAGGTAGTATTTTCTTAAGTTCGAGTGATGATGAACTTGAAATTGAAGTTGAATATGCTTGGAAGCCTCTAAAATGTAACTCTTGTCAAGTCTTTGGTCACTCGGAGTCTCACTGTCCTAAGGTCTCTAAGAAATGGGTCCCTACGGATAGATCTATCCAACATGAAAATGCCAAGCAGGTTGATGATAGTAATATTCAGCATATGGAGCATAACCTTGAAAAACAAGCTGACTCACATCCTATATTACGTTTGAGGAGACCTGGAGAACCATCAAACGTAAAAGGGAAAGAAGTACTTGCTGCTGAGATGGGCGAACCAAGTGGGTGCTCACCTGGTGTGGAACCTAACAACTCAAGTGAACACTGTGATCTTCAAGTTTGTGATAAGAACACTTTGAATAATTCTTTTATTCCCCCAGATGGGGTGGAGGAAAACTCAGACACTGCAATGCTTTAAAATTCTGCAATTGCTACTCCACTGTCTGATAATTCAGTATTTGCTACTCCAAATAGATTTGATGTTCTCGACCAAGATACTCAAGGAAATCAAGGAGGGTCTCGAAGCTCATCTTCAAGGAAGAAACAGAAGAAGAAGAAGAAGAAGATCCTAGTGGATGAAGTTGCCATGAAGCATGCCAAGAAGTCATTTGTGGAAGGAAGTATTGCCTTGTGTGGGATGGGGGTGCCTGTAATACCTTATGATTTACTTTGTATTAGAAAAATCCAGGGTTCTATTTTAACGCCCCGAATCCGTGTTGTTCATTAAAGATATAACACGTGTTATGTATGGGCCCACATTTCATATTCCAATTCAATTAATAACATGGGTATATACATCAGAGTGCGGAAATTTAAATCTTCTATTAAGCATGGGAATTAAACAATCATGAAAGTAATCATCTTTAATCAATTCTGATACCAACCAAATACAAGTTTTAATAGTTCCAAATCCATCAATATAACCTACAAAGTCTTATGGAAGGTAGTAAACCTCCTCCCTATACAAGTTTGCAGGCTCTACCCCGGTAGTTGGATCCTTACCAAGAGTATTTGAAAATAAAACAAAACAAAACGTAATGAGATACGAATATCCCAGCAAGTAGCACATGCTAAAACATTTTATCGCATTTCTAGAATCATGCCATGATAAAAAATTACGATAGATGAATCAATAATAATACCAAGGAGTTCGGATAAACCAATACTATCTCGTTAACACATATAATCAAGTAACAACACAAGTGATATAAATCAAGTAACATCGTGGCCAAATCAAATAATATCTCAAATCTACAGTTTCAAAGGTTAAACACGTTTATAAAGAAGCCAAAACCGGCATAGGAACTTTCGATTAAGCACAAATCTGAAAACCAAATTCCTAAATTTCTAGTTCCACCAACTAATATCCATACCATAAATATTGAACTTCTACAAAGATATTTCGTATATAATCTCCCACTAGAAAACTACTACTACTAAGTAATTTTAACATTTATTTAACTCCAATTGAATGTCATTTGGGGGTACAATCATGAAAATCTGCTCAAGAAACCATCAATCGCACTACACTGGAAATGGAGGAAGTAGGTCGCCTGGGAGACCACCCTGGTCACCTAGGCGACCATGCAGATTTTACCTGGTCACCTGGGCGACCATATATTTTTCTACAGTCGCTTAGGTGACTAAGTAGGCGTTCGACCAAGATTCAATGTTCGTAAAAAAATGTAGTTCTCTGTAAAGCTTAGATTAGACTTTTTGACCTGAAATTATTCCCTCACAACACTCAAATCCTCTTCTATAATCTTCTAAAAATATGATCAAACACATTTGGATTTAATTAAAATGCAATTGCTACAGAAATCACAGAAATTCGCCAATATACATACAAACATTCATTTTCTATTCAAAATCAGGATATGCATCGATCAAACAGAAATTCATTGGCAATTCAATAAACGAAAGGTGCTACTTACCTCTGGCAAGCTCGAATCAACCCTTAATTCCTCTCAAAAGTTTTGAATCTCACAATCCTCTTCAATTTCCCTTGCTTCATTCAAAATTTATTCAGATCAGATCAGATCTGATATGAACTCCATGAAACCATTCTAACAATTGCAACCTGATTAGCTTAACATCTCCTACCCGAATTTACCTCTTGATCTAAACGAGATCCACTCCAATGCCTCACTGATCACAGTCGTATCCTTCAATCGGCCAGAGCAGCACTCCTCCTCTTGCTCCTCCACGGTTTGTTCTAATTCCGCTAAACCGACTAGCCTGAATGATGACCCCTTTTTATATTCCAATGTTGCCGCCAACCTTTAAGCACCTAAACGATCATGTACACCACCACTCCACCAACCTTAATACATAAGACCAATCACGTTTTATTAACATAAATGCATAAATTACTATTAATTTTGAATACTAAACACTCTTACCTTGCTGTCCCCAATTCCACCAAAGAAATCCTCTCTAGAATTACCATATTAACCTTAGTCTCCATTTTCCTGAAATTTTCACCAATAATATTGATTAATATTAATCAAATAATTTCTAAATTTATAAATAAAAAATTTTGGGGTTTCACATCTATAGATTCTGTCACTTGTAGCATTTCTTTAAGATCATTTCTAAAGTGTTTTCAAAGCCCAATTGTACCCATGAACTTAGATTTGAAGTTTGGTCCTCTATTTCATGTATTTAGCCTATTTTAAGTTGGAAAATTGGATTGTATGCTATAATGAGCTTACAAAGACTTCAAAATTTTATTTACCTTATTATAGGTTTATTTAAACATATTTTTTATAAATTAAACTCTGAGATTTTATTTCCAGGCAGGTTTGAGGAATTGGTGCATTTGAGCTTATTTCCAGTTTGGTTTGACCTTGTTGAAAAACTTTCATTGATTTTGGGAATTCTGAGTTATTTCTACAGATTTGAACAATTAAATGATTTCTGAGATTGAGTTTTGATTTTGGATTGATTTCCCTCCATGTACTTGGAGTGGTGGATCGTGATGCTCATGTACTTGGGTAAATGTTATACCTCTATGTACTCGTGGATGCCCCATGTACTTGGGATGATGATACCACTGTGTACTCAGAGATGCCCCATGTACTCGGGATGAGTTGAGATGATTGAGATTGAGTTGAGTTGTGTTTGCTGAACATCATACTTGGTTTTCTTTTTAGAGTCTAGTGGGCATAGCTCGATATGGATCTATTTAGGAACTAGATAGTGAGAAGGATTGTGCTTTGATAGATGTAATTCTTTGTTTGTGCACGCGTTTCCATATTGTACTCTATGAGGCCTTCTCTATATTGGTGGGTTGTGGCTCTCCCTCATTTTATCGTGTACTCGGACTAAAATTGGATTATACATGCCAACCAATACTATACTGATTGGGTTCTACTATAATAAGACGATGGTCATGTACTAATCACCATGCTTGAGCGGTTAGAGTAGCTGACCTGCAGGCCGCGGTCCCTGAGCAGTTTTGCACTCGATTAGCTTCACAGATCATCTCCTCGATGGACCTGGCTGGTTGTTGTTGGATCCCTATACCCGTCCACCTGGACAAATAAGATAACTGCTTAAATAAAATCGGCCTCAACCGCTGGGGATGGAGCAGTCTAAGCAAAATTGCCCCAGACCACTTTGTCTGAGCAGTTTGACCCTATAGAAATAAATTTAGGGTCTAATGACCCGAACCCAAACCCAGATGCATACAAAACTTAAATTGAGGGACATTTACTTCATTTAAATAGGTTAGGATTTGAATAAAGGCCAAACAGGCCTGTAAGCACCTCATTTTTGCGCTCCTGGAAATGCCAAAAATGCAAACCCTAGCTGAAAAGTCAAACCCTAAGGGGGCAAAAGTTGACTTTTTGATCAAGTGAAAATTGGTCACTTTGCTTTATCTCAATCGATAGAGAATCCAGACAAGGTTCCAACGCAACTGAATTTGCAAGAATCGGAGCTCGGATGAAGGATTTACAAGCCGGTCAAACTTGAGGGGGCAAAAATTGACTTTCTGCTAAACCCCAAATCAGTTGTGCAACTCTGCCCCAATGAATAGAGGACACCGATACGGTTCTAATGCAATTGAGTTTGCTCAAATCGGAGTCCGGATGAAGAAGATATGAGCAGTTGAAGTTTCCGGGCAGCAACGCCGGAAACTGCACACCTGGTAGAGGAACTGCACACGTAGCGAGAAACGCAGGAAAATATCTCGAGGGTCAATCCGTCAATACCCAAAAACTGCAAAATATCTCAGGGATTAAACTAAAATTGCACAAGGGGCAATCTGCAGTGATCTCAAGTGTCAAATCAGTTAAATCGGTCAAATCCAGGGAGCAATTTGTAAATATCAAAAATATTGGAAGACTAACCGAAATTCAATTCCAGTTCATAGAGTGAAATCAAAAATCGCTCAACAGATGCTTTGAATCCGTACCTGATAGAACATAATTGCTAATCAAGTGCAAAAGTAACCGAAATTGAATTTCGGTTACAAATAATTGTGGTATAACTGAAATTGATTTTCGGTTATACTAAAAAATAGTGTAACCGAAAATACATTTTGGTTACTCAAAATTTTTTCTATAAATAGCAACCCCAACCACTTGGCCTGAGGTTGCTGCTTCCCGAATTTTGCCCCCTCCCAACCCTACTCGAAACTCCCTTCCCTACCCTCTCAACCCTTCTAAAACACCCTAAACCCAAATCAAACCCCTCCCAAGCCCCTTCTCCACCATTTTTGTTCACTTCCACCACTTGGAGGATATCTCAAGGAGCATTTGGAGAAGAGGAGGTGCTGTCCAGGAGCTGTGGTGCCACAAGGAGCCTCAAGCACACCTCCAAAGAGGATTCCGACTGTAAGGTATGTCTCCCCATTAACTTTCATTTAACATTTGTGAATATGAGGTTGTTTGGAGCATGTTGGTTTCTAAGTAGGCTTTGATATCATATTTTAGTCTCCATGAGCATGTTATTTCATCATTTTTATCATCTTCCCATGCTCATTTGGCAATTTTCTACCCTTCTATATATGGTAAGAGAAGATGTACCGCTAGTATCAAGAGAGGAGGGAGAGCAGTTCTTTGTTGACCTAGAGGGTCCCTACGGCCACTGTTGTGCCTGTGTTCATCTTTGTTTTATGTTCATCACAAAAGGGGAGTATGTTCCCTCTAGTGTAAGTCCAATGTACCCCTTAATGTAACACCCCCCCCCCCCCCCTTTCCCCTTCTTTAAGTATTCTTAGGCTATCTCCTTGCTTTGGATATGCACATAAAGTAGTTGCTGTCTTTTATGCATGCAAGGGTTCGTGATTAGTTAAAGCATGCATGTTATTTCTCTTTAGAATCATGAGGATGATATTCTATTCACCACCTTTGCATGCCTCATCGTGGGTTAGCTTCGATTAGGTTGCTGTTTTCCCACTACATGTGATCACTCCATTAGTTTCGTACCCATCTCATTGGCATGATCATCCTTTTGTTAACTAGAAGCATGGTTAGTTGCCTTAAGTAAGTCACTCTTTCGGTCGAGTATGCATGCATAGAAATCAAGTTTTCACTCTTAGGTTACCTAGCTTGTCTTTTTTTAATCCTACTTTGAGAATGTTTTGTTTGAGTTTAACATCTTCCCATGTGCATGAATGTATGTCCCTCTTGAGAGCAAAAGACCAAAACATGGATGCTGGATCCTTGTTCAAGTGCTGGTCCTTGTAAGTGAAAGAGGAGGGAAGGGAACCCCACCCACTCCCTTGGTGTTGGATTTTGAAAACCCCAAAGAGGAGAGCCTATGGCTCCATTCAGACCACTGTGGGCCCACACAGGGGCCCACAGAAGCTTAGTATATGTCCACGAGCCTCAAGGATTTATTTTCTGTTAAAAAAGTGAAAAAGCGGATTTCTGCAGGTTGCCCGAAATCACAGGTCGGTTATCGGTATTTCCTGGCTTAATCGAAATTCAATTTCAGTTAAACCAGAGATACAGTATAACCGAAATCCAATTTCGGTTATACTGTTTCTCATTCTTGACCGAAATTGAATTTCGGTTACTTTGAAAACTTAGTAAAAACTTGATTCTTTTATGCTTGCTGATTTGTGGTATTACTTGAGCCGAACCAGTTGAACCAGCAGGGTTTCCGGTTGACCCGGAAACCCAAAATGGCACATGGGCTCCCAAGCCCAATTGGATCCTTCGGTGGGCCTTCCAATGGGGCCCACCCAGCCCAAGATCACTGTAGAAAGCAAAACCAGATAATCAAAATAAACTAAGTGGGCCAAATCCTATGAGGCCCACCAAAGCCCAAAAAATGAAGCATGATGGCTAGCGTAAGCATGGTTTGGCCGTGACCGTGGGGGCGGGCCTATCGGGCCCACTAAGCCCATCAACCCAACTAGGTAGGGTCCAACACCTTGACCCATCGAACCATGGACCACCTGGTCCAAGTCTAGACCAAGGGGCCCCAAGCCCAAGATCTAGCCCACTTTGAGAATTAAAATAAGATAAACCCAAATAAGTCATTTGGCAACCACTGTGGGCCTACCCAATGGGCCCACAAACCAATCCGGCCCACAAAGAATAAAATTTAACTTGGTCTTTCAAACTGAACCCTAAAGAAAAATCAAACAAACTAACCAAAAGCCTAAAGGGCCTCGTAGGCTTAGATTGAGGCCCACCAAGGACACCGTGGGCCTTCCAACGGGGACCACCCAATCAGGCTCAGACCATTTAATTAAACAAGATAAAATCAATTAAAGGGACCCACACCACTCAGGTGGTCCCACCAGACTTAACTAAATTGCATGCTGGATTAGGAATCGAATGAGAAAAATCAAGTAAGTTGACTTAACCAGGAGAAACCTATGGGACCCGTCAACTGACGGGGCAGACCGGGGTGTCTACGGACTTCCCCAGACCGTAACCGAGACCCTACCTAGAATCTCAAGCCGCAGACCTGCCCAATAGACAAACTTAGGCACCCAGGTGTCCGCTTGCACCCCATCAGGCGGTGGCGACTCCAATTTCCCGTTTTACCCTCCCGAAGGCACGCATGAACTCCGTGCGCCCCGTAGTGCAGCGTTCCCGACACGTGCACAAGGCCCAATGTTTAATAAATGAGCCCAAATTACCTGGGCTTGAGATTGTACAAACAGGTCAAATTTGGCTTTAAGATCAAACTTTGGAGATCTCACCCTCCTTCACTCATTATTCAAATTTATGCGAGTTAGCCTAATTTGTGGGATAGATTAAGATGTTTATGGATTTCCTTAAATTGTAACTGGGTCATTAGCAGGATCTTGGTTTCGACCAGTATAAATTGGGTGATTACGTATGCCCATCGCAAAACTATATAGGTAGTTGCAACTCTTAAAAATCCAGTTAAGTTTAGGACCAATTCGCCTAGAACAAAAATAGAGCAGATGTAGCCAGGCTGACAAAAAAAGATACCATCGTGTGCCGATCGCTTCACCACAATCCTTCGCTCCTCGGGTGCGCACAATTGCAATGTACAAAAAATTAATTTATATAATATAAATAGTGTTTCTGATGTTTAAAAGCTATTCAAAATCACAATCAAATAAGGACAATGAAATTGGTTGCTAAAATAATTTAGGCCAGGTTTGACAAATTATTGACCAAGAGAATCTAATTATAGAATTCATCAAGGATAATTAGGTCATTTAGAGTTTATTAGGTAACTTTCTATTTTATAAAATGCTACTTTATTCATTTAATAAAAATAAACAATAAAAATAGACTTTAACATTAGGGGTACAATTGCAACAATTATGATGCATAGAGGAGCATGGATATAAATACTAAAAACCAAGGTTTTCAGTTTCGATGTCGACGGGCGTGCTGTTCCTTGAAAAAAAATAGTACGCTAGCAAAAAATCACCAAGATGGAGAAAAACGGCGCGTTTGCATTTTGCTCGAAATTTCGAGAAAACACAGATTTTGAATGTTGTTTGGCAAAAAAAAATTGAGTTTTTTTCAGTTTCGACAAAATTTCGTTGGCACACTAATGCGTGTCACAAAATTTTGAGAAAACGCAGATTTTGAATGTCGTTTGGCAAAAAAATGGAGTTTTTTTTAAATTTCAGCATAAAATCAAATTTTTTTTTTTTTTGCTAAAAATAAAACAATATTCATAAATAAGATGATTAGAAGTTTATAATACATGAAAAACATCAGCATATGTGAAAATAATCACTAAATTAATAATAATAGTAATACTTAAGCACAATAATATCATGCAAGCAACTGAACCGACAAATTGACAAGTAATAAATAATAATGAATCATGCAAAGTGCAAACAATAATAAACAATTAACATAGCATTCAAGTCGTACAATAATCATACCAGGCATTAATAATGGAACGAGTGACGTCCCGACTGGAACATGGGAGGCTCAAACCCTGCCTGCTCTCCGATGTAGTGACAAAAGCACTTCCATGACATCTGATACATGGACTCTTTCTTGAACAACCTTACATGGTATTCGTACTGCTCCTGAGACATGTGTCCAATAATACCAACAGGAGGGAAGTCAGGATAATAATTGCACAAGCTATCTGCCTCTGTATCTGACTCTGGCTCGAGCTTAGGCGGTGCCGGTGGTGGTGGAGGATAAGCAACAGCACCGTATCCAGCGGGCATCACTCCACCTGGTGCAGTGTAGTATCCATATGGATATGGGTTCACTAGAAATATCCCAAAAGGATCAACAGGCTGCATATGTTGTAAGTCAGGATATCCATAGGACCCATAGCTACTGGTGTCTGACGACTCTGCTGGACCAGGCTGCTGAGGATAATAATACTAGCCATAATGTCCGTGGCCCTGATGTGGATAGTGGTCCCCATAAGATGAACTGGATCCAACGTCCAGCGATCCAAAACTCTGAGCTATAGAGGACTCGTCCTCATGCACATCGATATGATGCTTTCCTTTGTCCCTCACCCAAAATGTCGCACTCGTACCGGTGCCCCTCCTAGTGGCCCCATGATCTTGGTCCTACGTGGCATGAATGTATCCCGTTTCTCTAGTAAACAGACTCAAACCTGGGGCACTAGTGCCAGGCTACGTGGTATCATCATCATCGTCGTCATCATCGACTTCTGACCCATCACTATCATCATCATCAGATGACTCATCATCATGTGCTCGTGAGGATGAGGCAGGAGCAGGGGCTGGGGCTGCTGTCAGCACCTCATTTTTGTGCACCGAAAGTGCCGAAAATGAAAACCCTAAGGGGTCAAAAAGTTGACTTTTTGATTTGGTGCAAATTAGCCGCCATACTTCTTACCATTGAAAAGAGAATTCCAATACGATTCTAACGCAACTGAGTTTGCTCAAATCGGAGTCCGAATGAAGAAGTTATGGGTCAGTCAAACCTGAGGGGAGCAGAAATCGGCTTTCTGCTAAACCCCAGATAGCTGTTCAAGTTTATCCAAGTAGAAAGAGCATCTCGACACAATTCCGACGCAACTGAGTTTGCCAGAATTGGGGCCCAAATCAAGGAGATATGAGCAGATTAAGATTATGGACGGTACTTCGTGCTTCTGCTAAAAATCCAAATTTGCTGTCAAACTCTAGCTCAGTGGATAGAGAATCTCGATCTGATTCCAACGCCACTAAGTTTGCTAAAATCAGACACCAGATGGAAGAGTTATAGCCAGGTCAAAATTCCGGTATAACTGCACATGTGGTAAAGATTAAAGAAAGGACAAAAAGCAAAAAATCCAAGAATAAAATATTAATATTATCTAAAATATCTATTATTTCAATTAATTAAAAAATAAAATAAAAATAGTTAAACGCATGTGGAGAATGCGTTTAACCATGAGCTGTAAGGATAAGAATGAAAAAATAATCATTGTTTTTTTTAAAAAGAGTCATGAGATGGAAAATATTTCCATTTCGGTCATACTAAAAATTACTATGATCGAAATATAAAGGCCATGGATTGATTCATTCAAGAAGTATGGTCCCTCCTCTTCACTCAATCCCTCCATCTCTCTCTACTGGCCCTCCCTCCTTTCTCCCCTCCTCTGTTGGTTCGAGCCTCTTCCCTTCAACCTCCTTTTGCCTCCCACACCCCCAAACACCCCTTCTAGACCATACTACCCCTCTCTTTCTCCTTCCTTCTTCATTTTCACCCAAGTGAGAAGGCTAAGAGCTGCTGCTGGTGCTAAGGAGTGCTAGTCTAGACATCGTTTGTGGTTCAAGAAGGTTCATACACTACTCCAGGGTTTGTTAACCCCAAGGTGAGGTTCCTCTTGTCATTTTATCTCATATATGTGATGATGAGCATATTATAAACAAGTTGTGATATTTTCTATTCTTAGCTTGATGTTCCCTTCTGTTTCTAGTAGATTAGTTTTTATTCTCTCCACTACCTTTCTTCATTTCATGCGTGGATGCTCCCATGGGAAGGGGAGGGTATGGATGAATCAAAATAGAGGGTAAGCGGTCTTCTTAGTATGCTTTTTGGGCTTTTAAGAGTGTTGTTTTTTTTTCTTTTTTTTATATACCACTTCCATTCGTATGAGGGAGTATGTTCCCTCTTACTTGACTATCTTTTGTACCCCTCACGTAACCCTCCTCCTATCCCTTCTTTCATTGATTTCTTCTTTTCATGTGTGATATGTAACATTGGGTATTTTAGGTATTAAGGAATATGCATGCTCTAGGATAGGTTGTTTCCCTATCTTAATATTGCATGTTTCCTTTCTCGTTGTCATTTGATCATTGTTTTGGATATATGACATGTCCCCTTACCCCCTTTGCATTTGTTGTTCTCTATTACACTCCCTAATCCCTAACTTAGCCACTGTTATGCCTCCTTATAGTTTGCTGTTTTAAGCTATTAAGATGCTCCCTTTCCTCCTTCAGTAGTTGTTGTTTCCAGCATGCCCATTCACCCACACACCCCAAATCCAGCCCACTAACACCATACATGAGGAATGGCATTTCCCCCACTTTTCTCCATAGTTTCCAGCCCCCTTTAGCATGACTCTTCCCCCTCAATAGTTGTTGTTTTGTCCACCTACAACATGTCTTTTTATATATGAACTTGCATAGCATGCTTACTTACTTGCACAAATTGAATGCATGCATGCATCCCCCACCTTAGGAGCATGCTAGGTCACCTTCCACCCATGCTATTATCCTTCTTTTACATGTCTATAAGTTCACATGCCCTTTTTTTTATAAGAATGATGTGTAGGAACATGCATGTCTATGTCATGGTTTGAAGCATGCTTTAGGTCTTCACTTGCTTAGATTTCCATTGGCTTTGAGTGTTTATTGGTATGTGGTTTGAGTGAAGCCGAAACAGGGACATCTTGGTCCCTGTTCCATGATTAATTGTGGTCCAAGTAGGGAGAAGCAACTCACCATGCCTTCTCCCCCTTCTCCTTGGTGTTAAGACCCAAAAAAGATCAAGAAATGGGGCATTCCCCATTCTCAGAACCACTGTGGACCCACACAATTACTGAAAGCCCATTGGGAAGCCCAAAGTCAAGCCCATTCAAAAATCCCGGAAAAAGACATTTTCAGGCTGATCCGACAACTCAGGTCGACTACATTACAGAAATTTCAATTTTTGATTTTTTGGTCTGATGGCATTCTTTTGGTTAATTCCAATCAAACCGCTTGAGCCAGTAGAGTTCCCGGGTCACCCGAAAACCCAAGATGGGACTTGGACCCCTCTAGTCCAATTGGATTCACTTGTGAGCTTTCCAACGAGGCCCACCAAGCCCAACAAACACACTTGAATGTAAATAAGTAAATTAAACAAACCGAGTGGGCCACGCCATTTGAGGCCCACCAAAAGTCCAATTTGCATCATGTAGGCTTAGTCAAGGGTTGGTTTGGCCGAGACTAAGGGCCAGGGCCTATCAGGCCCATCAAGCCCATTAATCAAATAAGAAAGGGTCCAACACCCTGATTCCCTAAGTCTTGGGCTTTTGAGCCCAAGCCTAGGCTACATGCTCCAAGCCCAATGCCTAGCCCATCTTGGAAACAAATTAAAATAAAATAAATCAAGCTGTTTGGAAACCTTTGTAAGGCCTACCCAATGGGCCTACAAATCATCTGGACCCACTTTGACTAAAATTTAATTCCTCACTTAAACCCTAATTAAAATTAATCAAACTAACCAAAGCCCAGAGGGCCTCCTAGGCTTAGACCGAGGCCCAACAAGGGACATGTGGGCTAAACCCAGTCCACTAGGGAATATGTGGGCCTTCCACCGGGGCCCACCCAATCTGATCCAGATCATGTAAATAAATTAAGATGAAATCAAATAAATGGGGACCCACACCACTTTGGTGGTCCCCACCAGACCAAATGAAGTGCATGCTGGCTTAGGAACAGGGTGAGTAGACTAAGTTGACTTGAACCAGGGAAACCCAAGGGACCCGTTGATTGACGGAGCGGGCTGGGGTGTCTTCAAACTTCCCTGGACGTAACCGAGAACTTACCCAAAAACTAAAAAGCCTCAAACCAGCAAGATTAGATCGAATAGGCACCCTTGTGTCTGCTTGCACCTCTCAGGTAGTGGCGACTCCCGAATGTCCCGAGGCACGCACTCCCACGTGTGCCTTAGTGCAAAAATAGGTGTGCACAGCTGCTTGTGATGGTGCGGCTGAAACTGAAGGGGGAACAACCCTAAGCAGTCGATCGAATGAGTTACCACTGTGCTCCCCCCTCTCCTCCTCCATGACAACATCAACATTTATGCCCATATCTGCAGCTGCATGGGCGATGATTGGGCTAGGTCCACCATCTGGCTCGTCCATCTCGGAAGTATATCTAACCCACTCTGAAAATGGATCATCCTCGTCAATCTCATTGCTGAATAACACCTCAAGAGGATCTCTGATGGGCATAGTACGATGCTCAAGCTCTAGCTGCTTTGTCCGTAGCTTCATATTGTAGTGACAAAGTACGAGCTTCTGCAATCTGGCGTACGCCAATCTATTCCTCTGCTTCATATGAATAAGAGCAAATGTGCTCCAATTCCACTCACATGCAGAAGAAGACGCCGTCTGAGCTAGGATCCTAGTTGCCAACTTGCGCAAAGTTGGCGCATCGTACCCGTACATCACCCACCACTTACCTGTGATCCGAGAAAACAATAATAGTTTATCAACATTTATTCATATAAAGGTTAATGACATCATTTCATTTATTATGAAGTTACTTACATGGCATCATCGTGTCCCTCGATGCAATCGCCGTGGTCATTTCGAATGACCCCAATGCATCTCTAAACATTATAAACTAGAAAACCAAACTTAAATATTAATATTTATTAAATAATAAATACTAATTACAGTGAGGAAATATCCTATTCCTAATCCTACCTCATTTCCGAACCGGCCAACCGCATCCGAATTAGGATCTAACATCATAAATACTTCGTGCACTGCGCTACATAACTCAGGAATTTTGCCAAGCTAGTGCTTGTAGTGATACTTGGAGTTCAGATAGTATGTTGTATGAAATGAAACTTTTAGTATAATGACAATTAACAAACTATAACATAAATGTAATAAAGCATAAAATTTATTCATACTTACTAGCCGTATGTAGCAGATGCAACAAAGTCTTGGTCTGTAACGCCCCGGATCCGTGTTTTTCATTAAAGATATAACACGTCTCCCAGGGGTTAGTTAAGGATCTCAATAATGGTGATCGCTGGATAATCACACACAATTTATATCACAACAGAGTGCACAATTAAAATTCTCATCCAGGCAATTTATAGCATCTTCAAATACATCAAATGGTTCCAATTTACTACCTTATTACAATTCCCACAAACTCAATTTAACCAAGTTTAAGACCAAGCAACCTACTAGTCTAAGGATGGTAGTAATAATCCTCTTCCCTATAGGTGTCAGTCGGATCTACCCCCGTAGGCGCCTCACCACGAAGATCTGAAAAACAAAACAACAACGAGGGATGAGATACGAATATCTCAGCGAGTGACACATGCATGCAGAAATAGTTAACGCAGTTATAAGACATGCTTCGACAAATAACCAACAATTTAAAAACAACGCATTTCCGATAACCACACAAAACAAGGTCAATGTCATGCATATGGTTACATTGATTAATTTACATGCCAAGTAGACACTCCACACCTCCATGTACACAATTCCGGCCTACTCAGGGTATCGGACACTCTGAAATGACGGCCTACTCAAGGTTTCGTCATCCAATGCCGGCCTACTCCGGGTATCGGCACTGACAACTAGGCCTACTCAGGGTATCTGGCTGCTCTACACTGGTCGTGGCAACACACAAGGCCATGCAATTACACCAATAAACACATACCATTACATTACTAAGCTTAACAAGGATCCATGGGAAGCTAAACCCAAAGCCGATAAATAACCAATTAAAACTCTACATTCAGTACACACATCACAAGTTGTTCCAGCCAGAACATCAACTCACACAAGTGTTCCAACCAGAACAGCAACTCACGCAAGTGTTCCAACCAGAACAGTAATTCTTCACAAGTGTTCCAACCAGAACATCATCTCACAAGTGTTCCAACCAGAACAATAATTCCTCACAAGAAAACAAGTAAATAATCTTTGCAACATAATTCAAAACTTGCCATCAAGAAAACAGGGTTTAATAAAATCTCAATCAAGTACAGTATGTAACTCAAAAGAACTAAAATAAAAACCCCAGTGTTGGGTATCCAGAACATCACCTAAAATGTTGCCCTACATTTACCTTGGAAGCTCTTAAGAAATTCCAGAATCTATCTTCAATGTTCTCATAAGTAATTTTGTCTCTAAAGTCCTAAACAAGTAATTTGTTAAGTGATCGAAAACCCCCTAGCATCAAAATCCACATTTGTTTGCTCAATTATGCAATTCGGTAAGAAAATGTACTATGCGCTCACCTCCTGAGGTAAGCGCGAGGTGGGCGGATAGTACATGACCTAAAAATTGGGTATGCGCCTACTCGATAGTAAGTGGGCGTGAAGTAGGCGCGAGAAGGGCGTGAAATAGGCGCGAGAAAGGCGTGAAATAGGCGCGAGAAAAGCGCATCGAATTTGAGTGAGCGCGAGCTCGGCGCCAAGTGAGCGCGAGCTCGGCAGATAGTAAGTTTTATCCTTGCGCCCACTACCGAAGTGAGCGCCAAGTGGGCGGCAAGTGGGCGGATACCCACTGTGTTTTTCGGTTCTCTGTTAAATCCAAATCTTCAACTCTGGCCGAAATTTTTCAGTCTGTAACCACTCCTCTAGTCTCCTAATACCCCCAGAATACATTCAAACCTATTTTGAAATTAATCTAACACACTTTTCATTTATCCCCAATTTGCTATACCGAAAATCCTTCGGACTATCTCGGCCCAGAAACCCAGTGAATAACTCATTCCACAACCATATGCATTCGAAATAAAAACTACAAATAACACAAAACCAGGTTTTAAAACAGTGCCACTCACCTTTTATGCTTCCAAGTCTTGGCAACAGCAACCCAGAAAATCCCCAATCACTTCGGCCGTCTGCTTGCTCTGGTCGAACAGAGGTTTTCTTAAGGAAGAAAAGCCCTTCCGAACTTCTTATTAGCAAAAACTTACAGGCAGTAAGTCTTCCCCAGCTCGACTCTCCCACAGAACCTCTCCAACTCCTTCTCTCGAAGAACCCTAAACAAAAGCCGCAGCCGCAACCTTCTCAGTAGAGTATACACGTATTCAGAGCAAAAACCCAAAACCTAATTTCTTAAAGTATTTATACCTTCCGCAAATACGCTTGTCGCTCAACAAACTTTAACTCTGATCTGGTGTGTGCTCGCCCACCATAACTCCTACATCCACACACCTTATTAGTTTAAATATTTATGATTATAATAATAATTTAATTAATTTTTTTTCCCATAAATCCAAAAATAATCGGGGTTTTACATGGTCCATCTTGCATTAATAATCTTGTGCAACCATTGGTACAAGTCAGGTTGTGCAGATGCAATTTGGTCCTTCATGACTCATACACTCATATATGGACCCTATCGTAGGATAGGCATCCGTATCAACAATCCTCAATACACGATATATAGGCTCCACGTATCCCACAATGGCGCGGACATCATCCCAAAATCTACTAGACAATACAATGTCCTCGACTTTACTGCCCGCTGTTGTTCTGCTATAAGAGGAGCTACACCAAGCTTGACTAGTAAAAAGTGTCCTCAGTCCAGCCCGATGCTTCAAAATACTCGCTAGGGCAATGTAGTTCGTGCCAAATCTGATAATACAAGGCCGAACTATGTCTCCACCACATATCTCTCTCAACTGTGCTAGTACAAAGTTGTGGTTGTAGACAAATATCGTCATGGCTCGGGTATCTCGTAGAACATATGATACAGTGATCCTATTTGCAATTGCCTCCAACATCAAGTCGATGCAATGCACCACACATGGTGTCCAATATATACTATATTTCTTATGTATGATCTGCCCAGCCTTCTTATATTTGCTTCCATTATCTGTGATAATTTGGACCACATATTGCGCACCGACCTCAGCAATGACCTTCTCAAGTAGTCGTGCTATATACTCTCCTTCCTTTATTTCATCTGATGCGTCCACTGACTTCAAGAACACTGCCTTCCCTTTACAGTATACCATGAAGTTGATGATGGACAGTCTAATAGGACTTGTCCAACCATCACACATAATGGTCACCCCGAACTGCTCCCAATGAGGTTGTAGTGATGCAATAAAATCTTTCATCTCCTTCTTGTCCTCACCCAAATATTTACCCATTGTGCGCGCCTGTATCCGAGTCGCACTGGGTAAAAATGGGAATTTGGAGTCGCCACCGCCTGATGGGGTGCAGGCGGACACCTAGGTGCCTAAATTTTCTATTAAGGCTGGTCTGCGGCTTGAGATTCTAAGTTGGTTCTCGGTTGTGGTCTGTGGAAGTCCGTAGACGCCCCAGTCCACCCCGTCGGATGACGGGTCCTGTGGGTTCCCTGGTTTGAGTCAGCTTGCCATTTGGTTTTCACCCGATTCCTAATCCAGCATGTCATTTAGTTAAGTCTTGGCGGGACCACCTGAGTGGTGTGGGTCCCTTTAGTTGATTTTATCTTGTTTGATTTAGGTGATCTGAGTCGGATTGGGTGGGCCCCGTTGGAAGGCCCAGGTGTCCTTGGTGAGCTTGGTTAGGCCCATGTACCCTTGGTGGGCCTCTGTCTAGCCCTAGGAGGTCCTTTGGGCTTTAGGTAAAGTGAATTGATTTTACATTAATGTTCAGGTTTGACGCTTAAGTGGTTTTCATGCAAATAATGGGCCGGCGTTGGTTTGCGGGCCCTTAGGGAGGCCCCCATGGTGGTTGCCAAAGTATTTTGGTTTTGCTTTATTTAGATTTGCCAAAATGGGCTGGTCACTGGGCTTGGGGCCCGTGGTCCCGGTTTGGGCTTGAGAGCCCAGTTCTTTGAAGTCTAGGGCTTGCACCCTAACTTGGTTCGGTTAGCGGGCTTTGGCGGGCCCGATAGGCCCTAACCCTTGGTCTCGGCCAAACCATGCAATTCATGCATTCATTACACACAACAAGGTTCGGGTGGGCCGCATTTGGGTTTGGCCCGCCCGATTCAATTTGTTCATTTTACTCAATTTCCTCATTTGCATGCTTTTGGATTCATCGGGCTTGGTGGGCCCCGTTGGAAGGCCCACTAATGTTTCCAAGTTGGACCATGGTCCAAGCCCCAAGTTGGGTTTCCGGGCGGCCCGGAAACCCTGTTGGTTTCTTTGGTTTAGTTGAAAATAGCATAGAAATTCGGCAAGGATCAAGAAAATACGAAAAATAGCATTTCTGGGTGTATCCGGCCTTAGTTGCCGGATACGCACAAACCCTAGGTGATCCGGCCTTGGTTGCCGGATATGCACAAACCCTAGGTGATCCGGCCTGAGTTGCCGGATCACCCTGAAATGGTCCTTTTTTGGGGTTCTGCCATTCGGGGTGGTTTCCAGGGGTTCCTAGGAGGCTTTCTAAGGTTTGGTGGGCCCCTGGGTGGGCCCACATTGGTTCAGGTTTGGGAGAAGCCCCATTTGGCTCCCCTTTTTGGACTTTTCAGCAAAGGCAAGGGAGAGAGGGGAGGGCAGCATGTGTGCCAGGGTCGAAGAGCTGAACCTGGTCTTGGGCTCCCATCTGGCTGAGACAGCAGCAACTAGTGAGAGCTTGCTGCTGTCTCCAGCAGCTACTTGCCTGGGACAAGGCAAAGGGGACACATCTATGACTCATCACATGCTAAAAAAACAGCAAGCAACACTTGATTTATAACATGCATGACCTAACAAAAGCAGTAAGGAGGAGGTTGCCAAAACTATAGGATCACATGCATGCAAGGAATAAAATCAACAAAACAAAGACATGCGAGAAGAACATAAGAAGAGCCATGGTTTAGCATGCATTTCCTACCTATCGTACCAGGATCTGAAACCAAGAACCAAACTTAAACACCCGAAAACTTAGAGAAGGGAATGAGAGGGGAGCTTAAGTGGGGATACAAAGGATGAGATGCTAATGGGGAACATGCTCCCCATTTTAATGGAATAAACTACCACCCAAAACACAACAAAAGAATGCTAAACATGCATTTGTAGACCCTTTAAAAGGCTTGTGAAAGCCTCCCTCATACTCTCTTAGAACCACACGGCCACCTCATCTCTCTCTCTCAGAGATTTTCTTGTGCCAAGACGAGGAACAACACATGGAGATCCCATAAAAGCAACTTAAAGCATGGTAGAGACTACATGGACAAAAATCATGCAAGAGAGCTTATTTTCATATATGTCATGTAGAATCTAATGGAGAACATTACCTGGGGGTTCTTGAACCTTTGAGCAAAGTGGAGGTGTCCCCTTGAGGTGGTACAGCAGCTGGAGACCTTCCTTCTTGAGCACAGCAGCCTTTCCTCTCCGTCTTGTTGGAGTGTGAGTGAAGATGGAGAAAGAAAAGGAGGGTTGGAGTGGCTTTAGATGGTCCAAGGTGGTGGTAGATGCCTTAGGGAGTGGGAAGAGATGGGATTCGGAGGTGAGTAAGTGAGAGAAGAGAGCAGGAGAAAAGCCAAAAGAAGCCAACCCTCGGAAATGAGCTGCTGTTTGGCTTTTATAGCCAAACTTAATGTATCCGGCAACTCAGGCCGGATACACTAAGGCCTCTCCTTATCCGCCCTTCATGGCCGGATACATAGGCACTCCTTTGTATCCGGTCTTCAATACCGGATACAAAACATAATCATTTGAAATTTAAATACCGCCGCGAATTTGTCGGGCGATCGGCGCGAATCTCGCGCGAAAATCTTTTTGTATCCGGTATTTGAGTCCGGATATGAAGAGGGGCAAGTGTATCCGGTATTAAATGCCGGATACAAATAAAAAAATTACGGATTTGCCCTTCGACTTGACCGATTCGATCGATTTGACACTTTTGGATATCTACGGATCGGTCCCTACGAATTTTGGATATTTAAGATTTAGTCCCTGAGATATTTTTCTGCGTTGGCTGCCACATGGGCAGTTCCTGCGCCACGTGTGCAGTTTCCTGTTTTTCCGCTCGGAAACTTCGACGGCTCATATCTCCTTCATCCGAACTCCGATTTGAGCAAATTCAATTGCGTTAGACTCGTATCGGAGCCCTCTATCCAATGACATAGGGCTAAGCACTTGGCACGGGGTTCGAGGAAAAGTCAACTTTCGGTTCACCCTCAAGTTTGACCGGCCCATAGAACCTTCATCCGGACTCCGATTCCAGTAGACTGAGTTGCGTTGGACCCGTGTCGGGATTCTCTATCCCTTGAGATAAGGCAAGGTAGCCAATTTTCACTTGATCTAAAAGTCAAATTTTGACCCCTCAGGGTTTGACTTTTCTGCTGTCTTTTATCACATTTTTTCTCTTTTATTTGGTTTGATCAAAATTTGGGTGCTTTACACCCATAATGTCACGGGGTGTAAGCGGCTGCATTCCTGGACCTGCCTCCTGAATAGTGTCTACCATGTTCTTAAAGTGAGGAGATGCCGCTGCATTTGCTGGGATGTGATTAAAAATGAAAATTTTCAAAATGTATTTTCCCATTCTCTCCTTCAGTGATCCTTTGCTCAAAACATCTCTAAGTCTTTTCTGTCCTGATCCAGAAGAACGATGTAATTGGGGCTCCGTAGGGTAGTCCGACATCCTCGTACTCTGTGTCTGCCCTGAACCTCGACTACGGCTATCATGATCACCTCCCAAGTAATCACCCCTCTCCAAACCCAATCTGTGGTTTTCCCTCCTCTCGTACTCACCCCGTAAAAACACTCGAACACTAGCTCGAAATGCGGCCCTCTCTGCCTCAGTCACCATATCAGCAAGGTAAACATTGTCATCATCTGAATCCTCACCCCCAGCAGGTGGTCATGCAGGTTCCCCTAGCCTGCGTCTGATCTCGTGCTCTATGGCCCTCTTCTCCTACCGGCCAGTCGTGCCTGTATGTAGATGTTCTTGCATCTATTTTTTTTTACTTCTGGAGGTACTTTTGGACAGTTGACTACATTTCTGTAGCCATGTGCTAGGTGTTGCTTCAACCGTGAAATCCCATCACCCTTAAATTGCTTGTCACAATAGTTGCATTCCGTTTTATTTCTATCCCCATCCACTTTCTTGCAGTGCCTTTAGCCAATATTTAGCCTACAACCCTGCTGGTCACCTCCACTACCAGTGCCAGAACCAAAAGCCATACCAGATTAATATAATAACAATCAATAGTCAACAATCACTTGCACAATGTACAAATAAAATACCAGCAATAGTTTAGTCACAAAACAAACTTATAATGTTATATGCGAATACAATACAAAACAAATTAATAATTAATTTTCATGAGAAATAATTAAAAAAATTAATTTTCATGCAAATAATTATAGATAATTATGCATGGCATTCACAGTAATTATTATAAAATTATAACATTATTTTTTTTATTTTTCCCTATTTTTAATTAATTTTCGTGAAAAATAATTTAAAAATTAATTATACTGAAAAATAATTAAAAAAAAGTAATTTTCAAACAAATATTTATAGATAATAATACATAGCATTCACAGTAATTTTTATCAACTATAATATAATTTTTTGTATTTTAACTATTTTTAATTAATTTTCCGCACAAATAATTAAAAAAGGAATTTCGAAAAAAAAAAATTAAAATAACAGCACCCATCAATAGATCGGGTGCTAAAGCATAACATATCGATAGATCAACTTAATCTAACATGTTTAAGGCCATAAAATAGAAGAAATGAGCATTTACCTTCTTCAAGATGAATCCCCAATGTCGTATGAGCTCAAATCTCACTCCAAATGTGTTTATGTTGTATCTAGAAGCAAGATCTTGAAGAAATTAAGGTTTTGGGACACATTTCACCCAAAATAAGCAAGATTTGAGAGAGAATAAAAAAAAACCCCAGTTTTTTCTCCTATGTTCGTCGTCTATCGAAGTGTTGTCGATTTGGGCGAAAATTTCACCTAAATCAACGATGCAATTGGGCGTTTCGCGCGCGCGTGCGATTCGCACATGCATGCAAAGCGGATTTAAAAAAAAATGGGTCTATCGGTTTTTCTCGCGCGCGTGCCATTCACATGCGCGCGCGAAGCAAATTTAAAAAAAAATCAAAATTTTCTTGACAAAACATAAGATGCGGCATCTGGCTAGCGAAACGTGCTGCTAGCCAGATGCGTGCTGCTGAAATTGAAAACGCTACTAAAAACACAAGGATATGAGTGCAAATATATTATAATATAGGTATGGATGCAAAAATCCTTGATATTAATAACTGTGGTTATAGATGTAATAAATATACTAACAGAAAGGTATAAATAAAAATATAAGATAATATATGGGGGATAATTGTAAAAATTATTTATATTGTAAAAGATAATTTTTAGTCATTTAAAAAAATAAAAAATTTCAGGGATACGACTGTAACGATTATGATATATAGAGGGGTATAACTACAAATATTAAAAATATAAAGATATAAATACATATATAGTATATAAGGGTATGCATGCAAAAAGCCCAAAAAGAAATGTATCGATCATTTTGACGATTAATGTAAGAAACACTTGAATTTATGACACGTGTTCTTTATACAAACCTGTATATAAAAGGGACAACCGTCCCTATTTTCGTCACACTTATCGAACCACCCGAATTGCCCTTCCTCCCCCAACATATTCACGGGATTACCACGGGTGTTTTCTTCTTTACTCTCTTGTAGAAACGTCTCTTCTTCTTCAAGTTATACAGACGTCCCTGACAAAACCCTCGGTTGCCACGCAGACCTTTTTACCTTTTTTGCTGTCAATTGCATTTGGCAGCGATCTGCAGGAAGCAAAGCTGTGATTATTCGGGAGGGTATCGACGTTGGCAGAGGTTGTATTAGGAAGCAATCCCATCTTTTGTGAAGAGATTGGAATCGGGCGTTTCAGTACTTTGGATTGCTGTCCAAGCTTCTATAGAACTCTCTGATTCTTTTCCCTTGATCTCTGTTTGGTTTGAAAGAAGAAACCCTACTGATTCTCTCATCTCTCTTCCCTTGATCTCTGTTTGGTTTGACTAAGCTTAATTCTCTTTATCTCTCTGGTAATCGTCTTATTGGGATAGTTCCTCCGACTATGGGTCAGTTGTCTAATCTCTCAGTTCTTGATCTCTCTAAGAATGCACTCTCTGGATTTATACCGTCATCTTTCTTCTCTCTGCGAAATCTCACTCGCCTTGACCTCTCTTCAAATTTCTTATCTGGCCCTATTCCTCCTGCGCTTGGGACTCTGTCTAAGCTCCAATTCTTGAATATATCAGGTAATGGTATCTCTGGTTCTATTCCCGTTCAGCTTGGTGACCTTTCTAGCATGGTTGACCTTGATCTTAGCTTTAATTCTTTGTCTGGGTCATTAACACTCGATTTGAGAGGATTGAGGAGTTTGCAGAAAATGGTAATTCGGGAAAATGCTCTGTCTGGCTTGTTACCAGATAATTTGTTTCGAGCTTTATCTCAGCTGCAGTTCATAGTCCTGAGCCATTATACCATCTCTGGTGAGCTACCAGAAATACTGTGGTCAATGCCCCAGTTAGTCCTTCTTGATGTTTCCGACAATAATCTCACAGGTCTCCTGCCCAACCTTAGTTTGAATTCCAATGCCAGTTCCAGTGCTGCAGTGTTCAACCTATTGCAGAATTTGTTTTATGGTGGACTGACATCCATGCACAAGAAGTTGAGTTCGATTGATCTGTCCTACAATTACTTCCAAGGCAGGGTTCCTGATGATCTTCAAAATAATGCCTCTCTTGCTAGAAATTGCCTCCAAAAGGTTCCGAATCAGAGGAGTTTGATAGCTGTACATTATTTTATTCTGAGAGAGGAATGAATTTTGATAACTTTGGGAAACCTACTGCAGTGCCACCTCCTATTCTTGAATCCACCAGGAAGAGCAACAGGAGGTTGACCTACATATTAGCAGGAGTGTTTGGGGGAATTGGTTTTATTATTATTCTAATATTGGTGCTGGTACTGGTCCTTCACATGAATAAGAGGGGTGCTACGAATCAAAGCGGGGCTGGTGTTGCACCTGTTACCACAGGAGCTAGCCAATCCCCTCCCCGGTTATCTATTAGCTTTTCAGGTGTAGGAGATGCATTTACATATGCACAATTGCTCAAGGCCACTGGCAGTTTCAGTGATTCAAACCTCATCAAGCATGGGCACTCAGGAGAACTCTTTCGTGGTATCTTGGAAAGTGGATCCTCTGTAGTCATCAAAAGGATTGATATTCGTTCATTTGAGAAAGAATCATATAGAGCAGAATTGGAATTTTTCAGCAGGACATCGCATACAAGATTGGTGCCATTCCTGGGACACTGTTTAGAGGATGAGAACGATAAACTTTTGGTTTACAAATATATGCCAAATGGGGACCTCATTAATTGTGCATCCAAGAAATCCAATTTCGAAGGTGACAGTTCACAGTCTCTTGATTGGATTAAGAGATTGAAAATTGCAATTGGAGCTGCGGAGGGTCTTTCTTATCTACATCATGAATGTAATCCACCCCTTGTTCACAGTTACTACAGGACATGACTTAATTTTCATTTGTCTCCCTTTCTGAAGCTGCCATTTTGCCCTCTCTTTGATGATGAGTTTTCATTACCATACCCTTAATTCATATCCTTCCATATTTAGGAATGCCTTTTTATATTTGTGTTCATCTAACCTTTTTAACTAGCAAGTTGTGGTGTGAGCAATAGCCTCATTGGATTGTTTAATTAGGCAGTAGGAACTTTTGTCATGGATCTCTTTCTTTTTCAGGCATTGATTAATTTAATTTAGTTAAGGAAATAGCTCTTTTACTCATATTAGGAAATAGCTAATTTACGGTGTAGCCTCTGACTTTAGGCATGCTTTTCTTCAGCTAAATCAGTAACTTAAAGTTGAACACAGTTATGAATTCAGGAATAGTCATTAATCATTATATAGTATATGACAACAGACCCAGGGCCTTTGTTGGATGCAGTAAAGGAATAAGGTGGAAATTCAGAACATTTGGCAGTTTGCCATTGTCCATGAATGGAAAATTATTTCACTCTATAGGAACTAGGGTTAGATATTGCTCTCTTGTAATGGATTATTGTTAGAGACAGTGGCTTATATTTAGGTAAATTTATTACACAATTCTTTGGGTCTGAAGGGAGAGGGACCCAAAGGGCTCTATGGGCAGAGCGAAGCAGAGCCATGGCTTGAGCGCAGTTGGTACATAATTGCTCATCTGCCCATGTTATGTGTTGCAATGGCGAAGTTGTAGATCAAACTAGAAGAAAGGAATCAACGAAAAATGAAATATTGTACATCTTTAAACCTCAAATTTTCTTTCATTGATTTATTTTTTTAATTCTTACTAGATCCAAGGTTTCCCATTTTTTAAAAATTCTTATTGAAAATAAATTTCATGGGTTTGTTTATCCTTTTAGATTAGTGGTGTTTTACCAATCTGCCTTTGCTTCTGTATTGGGTTTCATTGTGAGAACTGCTAATTTTAAATAAATTATGGTACAAAATTCTATATAAAATGATTGTTTAGAGAGAGCTTGTATAACTTGATTCACGTAGTAATACCTGTCAATACCTTGAATGCCTAACTATGCAATCACTAAAAATGTTTTTCCTTTGGGTAATGATAGAGATGTTCACGCAAGCTGTATACTTCTTGATGATAAATTTGAGGTGCGGCTTGGGAGCTTGAGCGGTGTTTCTGCTCAAGCAGAGGATACTCATCAAAATGTGATCACCAAATTGCTGCGGTTGCCTCAGTGAGTATTCATTTTATTTGGTCAATCATTCAGAGAGTGATTATGCAAGGCACACGCAAGATGCATATAACTTTTCTCCTGTTATTTTATGTTAAAATTCATAGAACTGTTGATAATTTACATTTCATTTGGCCTTTTATGTGGGGAATCTGTGGTTTCACCCACCTCCTTATATCTGCTGCAAGTCCTTGACTAGATATCCAATAACTGTTATTTTGAAGATTGCTTAGAAATTTTTATTTTTTATTTTCTTATTTTATTATTTTTTGTCTTTTAAGATTGGCCTCTCTGAGTGATGCCTTAACAGGTGTCTCATCTGGAACATTTTACTTGATGACAACTTATGGGCATTTACTTGGGTTTCTTTTTTAACATTGGCAACAAAATCTGTATTTAATCAATATAGTATTACAACACTTCAGCTTGCTTTATTTCTTCAGGTTTCTCCATGCAAAAAGCTCATGTTATTCTGTAGACTAGATCTATTCTTTTCTTGTTGCAACATCCATTTGAATCTAAGTCATGGAAAAGGACTGAAATTAAGCTGGTTATAAATTTAGTCAGATCTATAATTTTTGAATCTAATTCAAATGAAGAATTTTGCATCACATGACAGGCATTATTGAATGCAGCTGAAAACACCCTATCACACCGTTTTGGAAGTGTTGTTTGCGACCTGAGGTGAAACTTCTCCAATTAAAATATGGTTAAATGTTGAATATAAATCAGTCAGATCTAGAAAGTTCTCGAGCAGAAGCCATGAAAGAACTGTTGACCACCTCTTGGTCTGTGTGATGTTGAGCAGATTTGGTAAGAATCTACATTTGCACTTCTCCAGTCTAAGATAGGTGCATGGTTAAATCAAAGTGAACTGGATTCTTAAAACAGACCAAGTACTCACTTTTCCATATTTCCTTTTTTTTATTTCCTTTGGTATATATCATCTTTAAAATTGCAGCATGGGTTTTACTTTTGGTTGTTTTTATCTATATACTTTGTTGTGTTTCCGTAGATGATCAGGATGCTATTCAATACATGTTTAGAGAGTCACCTGAAGCAGTAATAGAGCTTGAGAATTATTGGTTACCATTTTCACAAACAGAAGATAGTAAAGTATATCAACCTGCATTTGGCGGTTAGAGCCTGAACTTTGGGAAAGGTATGAGAATGAAAATTGAAAATGGGATTTTCATTGATGTGATTTATGTGGAAAGTCATAATTTACTTTCTTTCATGTTTTCTATAATAGGTGGACAAGCGTACTGTTGTGCATGTGTTGCTGACCGAACTGGCCGTGCTTTTTTGCTCATTCTGACATTCTTTATGTTCAGGCAATGAAACATAATACACAGTTTTTTTTTGGAATATTTTGCTTTGGATCTTCTCATGGATAGTAGAGGTAAGTAAATGCATTGTTTTTGTTAGCACAGGTCCTGGCTTTAGCGTTAGGAATATTCGTATGCAATCAAGCACAACTGTAACTACTAACAAAATGAAGAATTAGATAATACTCTTAGTTCCCACGAGAAGTCTAAACTGGCAGGTATACAGTCATACCAGAAATGGAGTTGAGTTTAAACTATGAGTGGTATAGACAGTCATTTTAACAGAAATGTGAAATTGAGATATTTATATATAGCTTGTGTTCTGCTGAATATTTCCAATTGCTAAATTTATAATAACTCCAAATAATACCAAACTAGGTTTATTGCGGGGGAATTGATATGAGTTAGACCCACAAGCCTTTAAACAAAATTGTTGCACTGGGTATCTGAATTTTGTTGAGTTCTCAGATTTTAAAGCACCGTTATCAATGAAAAAAGCATATCTATTTTGTGGTAATAAAAAAAGAAAGAAACATAAGTTGTAATAGTTCCATCAATACTTCTAAACGGTTTCAAAACTTAAAAATAAGTCTTTGTAATTATGTGATAGGTTTTTGAAACTTAAAAATAAGTCTTTGTGCTTATGTGATAGGTTTGTTCTCTGCTTTTGAACTTTTGGGACTGGTGTTGAACTTGAAAATATGCCTTTTAACTCACAGTATAGGTCAGGAGTCCTCTACTAAGTTTAGTTACATTGGAATTTAATCTTTCTCATTCGCTTCAGCTCATACATTATCCTTCTTGAACACAGAAATTTCTTTTAGAAATTAGGGACAGAGAAATATGTGTGGTGTATTGTAGGGGGTGATTTTGATTGGTTCTTCGGTGTTGATGCTTAGGTTGTTGCCAAGGAGTTATTGCATTGAATTTGGAGGATGGAACACTGCACCGGTTTCGTGCTGCCTCAACAATTTTGGCCATAGGGGTACCCATTGTTTTTTTTGGGTTTGTGTTCATATTAGTTATCGTATATAGGTTTCATATCTTTATTTTATCTTATGCTTCTCTTAGGGCTATGGTAGATCGTATTTTTTGGCAACCTCAGCTCATACATGTACTGGGGATGGAAATGCCAAGGTTGCACGTGCTGGGCTACCCCTTCAGGTTCGTTTCATGAAGTTAAAACCTACAAATGACTGTTATGTTGCTTGTTCTTCTTATTGCCCACTTATACCCCATTTTTATGCTGATCTCTCCAGAAACATGGTCCCGTAGATGCTGAAGTACAATTTATGCATGTCTAAAGAATTTGGTTAGATGCATTAAACACAAAGTTGGACATTAACAGATGGCTATTTTTTTATATGCTTCTGAATGCAAGATGAGATGTGTGTTATGAAATTTCAACCAATGTACTATATTATTTGTTTATATTTATTTAGATACCTCTCTTTCAAAACATTTGGCATCATTGTTCCGTTCTGACATATATCAGAGCATGATTATATTCTTAAATTTAACTATAAAAAAAGTTTATATATATTTTCACAATAACCTTCATCAAAGGAGAGATTCACTAGCATGATATCTCTTAAGTGCCATATAAAAGAGCTCTTGGATTTTTATCAGTTGTCATCTCAGTAGAGTTTCTCAAGGGCAATTATGGATCTTTATTCTTTAAAATTATAGCTTATGTCAAGGTTACTATATCTTTAATCGTTAAACTTATTTAACTTGAGGGGTTCTTGGACTGGTGATGATTTGCTATTTCGTTGGGATTGTTTCGAATTTATCAGTGTTGGGGCGCACCCTTTTTTTCTCGCGGCCCCACCTCGGAAGAATATGCCTGGTGAGCTTTTTTTTTCCTTTCAATCTTTTTAGTTCTGTAGTTTCGTTTCAATGTTTTTCTTGTTTCTTTTTTTCTTTTTCCTATTTGGTTGGTTAGATTCTGTTTGATGATATGATGTTTGACTTCGTATTGATTGATATTCTTGTTGATTGGTTGTTTCCTTGTTTGATCCATCTCCTTAAAATTCTTAATTAATCCCATATTTTCTACGTACTCTCTTGTGAAATACTTATAGAAAGTTTTCTTCTGTTGATTGATGTACGGTTTGATTCATTCTTTCACCTTATTTCGTTCTCCTTCCAGCAATAACAGTGCCTAGCGGGGTTTGGAAAAGAAAAATTTTTTTTTTTGGGGTTTGGGTTTGATTGACTCTTAATATCAACTCGGTTCTCAATAAAGGCAAGAGCAAATACTATTTTCGGAAAGTTCTCTTAAGACACGTATCTGGGTTTCACGTTTCAATCAGATAGTAAGTTTGTTGGGTTTTGCTCAAGTGCCTATTATTGATTTTTAGCTCCTGGACATCTTTGGATCCAAACCAAGATCTCTGATAGATAGACGTGGGGCTTCGATTCCGTTTCTTGTAAGTTGATTTTTGCTGCCCAAAAAATCACCAAAAAAAAAAAAAAAGAACGGGGTGGGGGTAAAGGGAAAAGTTTGTTTTTCCATCTTGCTACCCACTTCTTTCTTTGGTTTTTGGTTATTTCTTCCTTATTGGTTCTTGCTGATTTTGTTGATTTCAGCAGTGGGGTTTGTTTCAGTAGATATACCTTTTGTTGATTTTTAGAATGTTCTTCCAGTTGGCTTTGATTTGGAATCCATAGCCTGCCAAACAGCAACCATATTGGGGGAGAAGACAATAAGCAAAGAATTTCTTCTTTCAATCTAAAATTTTTGCTTGATATGAGATCCTGAGATCTAATATTCTGTTCTGACGTGTTCTTGTTGATGTATATTCTGTAGGATTCAGCTCAGATTGGAGGAAGAGGTTTCTCAATGGTAAGTCCAAGTTGATTTTCATTTTTTGTTCTTGGAGGATGGGTAGAAAGAATGAGCTCGAATCACAAGGATTGCTTGTTTTTTATTCTTCTGATCACGAGGGTGAAGCTGCTGAAATTGTCTCACCTAAGTTAGAGAAGGTTCTTCTAGTTGGGTTTGATTTGGAATCCATGGACTGCCAGCAGCTACCATATTGGGGGTGAAGACAGTAAGCAAAGATTTTTCCATGGCAATCCAGTGGATTCATTAATCTTGTCATTACAAGTCTCTTATTTGTTGTTAATTAAGTCTTCAATCCATTCAACTGATTGATCATTCCTCTGGTTCTATTCAGTATGTAATTGGAAGATTGGGCAAGGATTCATCATTATCATTTGGCGTCCAAATTTTCAACAAATCAACATAGCTTTCCATATATATGCTGTTAATTCATTTAATTTCTTAACCCTTCAATTTTAAGGTATTCCTCCCAAATTCCATTATTTCATTACTTCCTCTCTTATTTTTCCATCAATCCACGCCATCTCCAATAACTTCCTTTTATGAGGATCATTACTTATCCATAATCGATGCCGATTGAGGCTCTTGGATGAAATTTGGCATACGCCTATTTTTATAGTTTACTACATGCACATTAGTTTCCTTGCCAAGTGTTCTCATTTTAGTTAGTGCTCCCCCTATTATACTTTGTAGTAACATGAATTGCTTGATGTTGTTTTTTCCTGATAACATCAAGTTTGACCTGTAATAAATTTTATCTTCTGTATTTTTAATCATTGATAAAACCTATTAACTCTTTTCTTTTGCTAATAGCATCCAGATCTAGAGCCTTTTCTTATTCATCTTTGCTTTGTGTAATGCTTCTCTCATAGGTGTTGGTCTGTTATACCTATTGATATCTCCCTTGCATTTCTATTCTTTAATTGGCATAACATCCAAATCTAGAGCCTTTTCTTATTCAACTTGGCTAAAGCGTTTAAGCTTCCTTCCCTTTGTTTGGAATAATTCTAAAAGTATAAAATGGTTTGCTCTCTCCAACACTAACATCTGTACTCCAATAACAATCTTGTCCTATCAATTTTGGAAATACTTTCCATCTTCTTTAATTTCTTCATTCTTTACCATGATTTTCTATTCATTACCTTCGTTATGTCCAACCTATCTATTTATTTAATCCACCTCTCTCAAATTATTGAAAGTTTATGGACACTTTTTTGTTTTTTTTTTGGCTCTTTTACACAAGCTTATTTTGTATGTCATCACATGCATTATGCATGTTATTTGGCAATAGTTGTTAATTCCTTGGCTTCATTTCTTACATTCTTATGTCTTTTGAGTGTCATGGCTTTTTATATCATTGTTAAGTCTTGAACTAAAGCCCTTATTTGTACCCTTATCATGTTATAAGTAAAGTTTCTTTATAGGATAAGATATTTCTTTCAGGTTCTCTTAAGATCTCTTTTTCCATTCTCTTTATATAGTTGTCATTCTATCCCATATTTTTTGTTTTTTTTCTATATCACATGCTCTTTACTTTATTAATTTGGCAGGTGAAGAAACCAAATTTTCTTCTTTGAGGTTCTACTATATCATTTCTGATCCTAAGAAATTGAAAGAGAAAAGTGTCTTAGGGAAAAAAGCATACAACAAACACACTGAAAGGAGACTACTCTAGCAAATATTTGTGACAAAAAACTTCCTCTCCTCCTTGCTGAAAATGTGTCTCATTATTATCTGATCTGGCATTTTCATTTATGCTTCATATAGAGATAAAATGGGTATTTATTGTTGGATTAGGTCGGTGTGACTTGTCTTAGTTAATAAATAGAATGTGTATTTTCCTTGAATCTCAGATATTGGTGAAATGAGGAGTGCTACGGTTTTTTCAGGGTCTCAATGGCAGAGTGGCATTAATTTATGTTTTTCTCTTGGAGAATCATTTTCAGATCTCCATTCTGTGCTGATGCCTTGTATCCATTAATTGCGTTGTAGTGAGAAATTAATCATTTAATATTGCTTATTATAGCATGATTATTTAATAACTTGCACAATGCAGATGGCAGTGCTAGAAGAGCAGAAAGACAAGGCTGAAGAAAAGGTTGACGATGAAACTAAGACAACTGATGCTGACCCTGTCTGGAACAGGTCCAACTTCCATGGGTGATGATTTTGATGGAAAACCTGACACCAATGACATGCCAATGGAAGAGATTCAGGTGTTGCATCTTAGTACTTTGTTAACTTATTTTCCTCTCCCATGCTTCTTGAATTTTGACTCAGGTTCTTGATGAAAATATCAGCATTCTTTCCATTTAAGTTCCCCTGTTTTTGATGTTTTACTCTATGCTTGCTGGTGCTCTATCCATTTAAGTGAAACATGTTTCTGTTGTTTTTGTAAGATAAAAGGTTGAGGAAATAATTGCCACTTCTCCAACTTGGCTGGTTAAGTTCCAAAATAATTATCATTTGTTTATAATGAAAAATTGAACACGATAAAGCTCCTAAAGAACTTCCTTTTTTTCCATAACGAATAAATTGAACAAGAGAAAAATGTAGCGCATGGCACCTTGAGCCATGGAGGTTATGTGATTGATTGAGGTCAGTGGATGATTCTTCTCTTTTCTCTTTTATGGCTGCTTAAGGGTGGTGCTTTCTCAGCATTCTTGCTAATGAAATCTTGTCCTAAATTTATTAAGCGGACAGCAAGCAAGAAATCAAGTATTTAGGCTCCTATTTCCTAGAGGACGCAGCTACAGATGGTTTAGATATATGGATATAGTTGGCCAAATAAATTGGAAAGTATTAGGGATAAACCAAGGTTTTTAGGTCTAATTGAGAAATATTTGTATAAAGTTCTTAACAAGATCAATGATGAGAGAAACATTTGCTATTTCAACAGAGAATGGACCATTATTAAAAACCACATTGGCTTCATCTTATCCTATGCAGCATCATTATGTTATAGAAAAGGTATCTTGTGAGGGGTGTGTTCATGTATCAGCAATTGCTGGTGGTTCCTGCTAAAAGAATAGAGAAAATTCATTTGCTTTGCAGGAAAAATTTTCTGAAGCCAAATTGAGAGGGAATCTGCAATACACACATATGTGCACATAAATGCATAAATGTGTCATATGTTTAATGCTGCTTTGTTAGAAAATTCTTACCCAAATTTAACTCTCTTTTTACCCAAAGGATAAAGACATTTACTTTTCAATGAAGAAATTTTTTTTCTGAATTGGGTTACAGTTTACTTTGGTTCTAGGAAGGTAGGGAGGTGGACTTGGTTAAAGGTATTTGCTTTAAGGCAGGGAGGGAGGGAGAGGGTGCTCAACCTTTAACGCATTTACTTTCAGGGCAGAATGTTTTTTCCAAATTGGATTACAGATTATTTTGATTCCAAGCTGGTAGTGACCTGGACTTGGTTAAGGCCCTTTACTTTTAACTTCTAAGGCAGAAGGGAGGACGACACTCAAATTTGCGAATGTTCAATGGGTATTAAACCTTGTGAATAAAGATATTAATAAGAGGGAGGAAGGGAAAACTAATTTGGAAATATTCAATGCGTATTTGTCTTGTGAACATCAGGATTTCTATTAGGAGGGAGAGCACATTTATTTGGAAACTTTCACGGGCATTGGACAATTTGCAAACCTTCAATGGGTATTGATGGTTTGAAAACAAATTTGGGAGCATTCAATAGGAATTTGATTTTGTCAGTATTGAGATGTTATTGGAAGGAAGGTCGGAGGGCATACTTATTTGGGAATATTCAATGGGTTTTCAACCTTGTAAATATCAGGAAGTTATTCCTTGAAGCAATAATAAAAGTTGTGGAGTCATGGAACTTATAGATCCAATTTCCAGCACGTGCCACATTGAGAAGATACCAGTTATGATATCTTCTTTGTAGGTAAAAGACACGGAAGTTTTTATGTGTAATGAACAAAATATGGGGAGAGTATAAATCAGAAGAAATGAAAGCATAAACTCAAATTAAGTTGGTATCTGATTTTTTGAGTATTAGAATGTTGTTCCTTGAAGCAATATACAGGCGCTGGAAAGAGTTGTGGACCTCATAGATACAGTTTCCAGCATGTGGAAAGAAGACGTTGCTTATCCCTTATTTTCAGGAAATGGGCAACCATTTTTTATATAAAAGTTTTTAGGAAAAAAGTGTGGAGAATACACATAAAAAGAAACGGAAGCTTCAACTCAAATTGATTTAAGCTTTCAAGAAGGATAGTAGCAACCAAGAAACTGGAAGAACTTTTGATGGTTGTTGGATTGAAATTACAGAATCAGATGGTTTCACTGAAGGCCCCACTTCTCGACTATACGCATTAATTGGTCAAGCTTGAGACTATAGAAGGGGAAAACCAAGTTAGAAATGTTTTCAATATAATAGAGTGATTATGTTGATGGTATCCATAGAAAATGAAAGAAAAATGAACTTAATTTATATTGAAATTTGGATGTTTGGTTGATGGGAAGTGTGGCCTGTCGGAAAATAATTTTCTCAAAGAACTTCATTTTTCTACTAATACGCTCTCAAAGTATATATATAAACATCAGAAAAAAATTGAATGAATATTGGTGCATAGAAGTTCTCTCTATCATCAGAAAAACTTCCATACATATTGTACACTGTATTGCATCATTATAAATGCATGAGTCACTTGAAGAGCATTAAATTATTTTTCTTCAGTGAAATTAATATTGCTTGTCTTAAATGGAATTACTTTCAAGAGCATTAATAAGCTTCATGCTCTTGAAAGTAATAAGCTTCAATTGCAATTTATATGGAATAATTTCTAAAAACCATCAACATAGATTTTGTGATGCCTTATGGAATAAGCTTTCAAGAGCATGATGATTTAGTTTGATTCTTGACCTGAAGAGACTCATTATTATGAGAACATCCACAATTGTTAAGGCTTCTCTTACCCCATGATAATTGATGACTTCCAGGTCATTGGTTTCCTAGATACGCTCAGTTCTCTTCACTAGCCTACTCAAGTTGTTACGTAAGAAGGAAATTTGGCAGCTCACTGTTAACCTCTTTTGCTTTGATGATCAATTCTGAAACATGCATGTATAATATAAGTTGCAAAGAGGCTATGTTGTATTTTGCTTTCAATGCTATTTCCTCCTTTTTGTTTATTTATTCATTTGTGCTAAGAATGAAGCTGTTTCCATTAGATAAAAATAATTACAAGAGCACAAACTCAGTTTTTATTGTACCAGAAAAGTAGTTGTACCACCTCTCTGCAATTTGCCACGTTTTAGGTAATTTGTACAGAGTTTTCTGCTTTTCTCTTGTATGGGCGATTTCAATCTTTTTGTTGGTGATATTTTTTAGTTTTTTTTTTTTTTGGTATCAAATTAAAAGAGTTATTCTTGCCCTTATTTTTGGCTTTTATGACTTCTTAGGCTTTATGTTGATAGATTTGTTTTATTTGTGTTTGTTTTGATTGGATGTGCGTTTGATCTTCAGGAGCTGGTAAAGCAGAAGAGATCACATAAGGGGTGCGGGCTTGGACTCTGATGTTAAACTTTCATCTCAAAGGTTGTATATTGTTTGTTTTCTGAGGATGGGAGATCATTTTGTTTTGTTGGTGGATCGATTGCTCACGGAATCCACACTGGAAGCTGTAATTGAGAGCAGAAACATGTCTCAGCAAGCCACACCCTCTGCAGTTCAAGCTGCCAATGTTGATTTGTCTTCCCATAAGATAGATTTGGGCAAAAGATCCTCTAAAGGGAATTTTGTGGAGTGCAGGATTTGCCATGATGAGGATGAGGATTTAAATATGGAGGCGCCCTGCTCATGCTGCTGCAGCTTGAAGGTTAGCTGGAGTCCAACTACCATTATTGCTTCTTTATTTGGAAACTCCATATCTTATTCGTTATCTATAAGTTTGGAATTCTTTTGGTTCGTTCTTGTTTGTGTTCTGAAATTTCAATTTAACTTTTTCTGTTTCTTTCAAATTGGTGGATGCAATTTCAAGCCTCTTTTCTGTCGCACTACAGTGTTTATTGCCTGATGCTTTACTTCATTCCCAAGTTGCCGTTCTGGGTTTTTTCTCTCTTTTATTTCCATGATCAAATGTGCCATATTTCGTTGCTACCAATCCTGGTTTTCTGCTACGTTTGGATTTCTTTCCTTCTAAATCTTACAAGTTTGAATGAGAACTTGACCCATGTTGGAAATACATGTAAACTCAAACCAAATTGGTCCACTTCATTCATTTTTCTTTAATTGTTTGAATATAATGTGTGCGCCCTAACAAATAATTCTTTTAAGTATCCAAGTTTGATTTGGCAATAGGAACCAAGTTTGAATTGACTTTACACTTCCAGAAAATTTGTGTCTAAGTAGCCAAGTTTGACTTGACTTGTAAAGGTTAGAACTGCCTTCAATTTGACCATTGTTTGTCAAACCTTTGGATATGTTATGACATATTTCTTTCTTATACCACATAAAGTCCATAATTTGATTTCCATTTATGACTGATATGCTTCACATATCTGATTTGGATTCCTAAATTCCACCCAATGATCATGAAGACTCTGGATTTTGGGTGACGTTACAACCCAAATCTTACTGTTTGGAAATTTTATTTGATTTTTACATATTTGGGTGTTTACAATCATTTGGTAGGATTTAGAAGATTGCCTCGTTCTTTTTCGGAAAAAATATTGATAATTCTTCCTTTTAATGAAGAAGGATTGTTATCGTTTCTTTACAAAGAATGCCACAGCTTTGAATGACCCTTCATCAGGTTTTGGAATCAAAGTAATCTTAAACTTTTGTGTTCTGATTGAATAATATTAAATTGATGGTCTGTTGATGAATTGGAAACTCAACCCCTTAATAGCTTACCACATTTTATTACCACTACCCTGATTACCTCATGTTATGAATAAGATTTTGCTAACGTATTTTATGCTTCAGGATTTGGACAAGGATCAGAGCGCACAGCATGACCTGAATGAGAGCAATTTAGATTTGAGTTTGGGGTTGAAAGCCCATGAAGGGGACTGTGATTCAGATCCTACTGCAGAAGATCGGAGCAAGGATGTTGAGAAAATGAGTTGAAGTGCTAAACAACATGAAAACAGAGTGGGGAATCCATGATGCCCGAAGGGGTAGCTCAGAATCTCTTTGGCTTTATTTTCCCCATTTTATTTTTCAGGAAAGGCCTTATTCATGTACTTCCAATATTCTTTTTATGCTTCCTAACCGCAGTTATTGCAAATTATAGACATTCTATGCATGAATTGCAGCATGTAGCCCCTCAATTTAGTGATTCGATGGCTTCCTGGTTATTGATTCTTTACCACCAGGTGGACTGAACGGTGTTCAATAACGAGTGAGTTTCATGACTGGTTACCTTCGTCTTTTCTTGTGTGTTTTTGTGATGGTGACAAATGGCCAGATAAATTTTTGCGGCAAGATATCTATCCCTAACCTTATGACTGCATAGGAAATTCTTCATCTTGTGCCGTATGACCAACGTTGGCTGGATTAAGATGGATATCTCCTGATTCAGATCGACTCTTAATCTGATTGTAGCAAATTTGCATAGCAGCAAAGCCGAATTATATTCTTCGGGAAGCCCTAGCGTCGATTTATATTTTGAGAGGAACTAATCCTCATAAATTTTTTAGAGTAAATACAGTTTGAAGATCACATGGTTCAATGGTTGGTGATATTAGTAATTTTTTAAATATTTCATTGTTTTAATTGGGGACAACCTCTTGAGGTATAATGGTAATATAGAGGTTACAAGTTAACATCTAAAATATATCTTTTAATATATGTCGTAATATTGTCTTCAGAAACATAGGTTAGTTTGTATGTTCTCTTAGCAATATCGTTATTGGTTTATGGTCACTATATCAGAAAAAGTGTGGTCAGACTTTCCTTTGATGTATCTATTTAATAAATATCAATGAAACTAAACCTGCACTTTAGTAACAATAACAATTGAATTCTTGAAACTAAACCTGCACTTTAGTAACAATAACAATTGAATTCTTTTACATTTATCACTACCATTCAGGTACGAAGAAGGGGACTATTATTTATGTCAATTTTAGTAATCATATTCATAATGAGGTATGTGGATGATATTTTATGTCATATAGGAAGCAGCAGAGCTGCCTCTATACTTGTGCAATACGCTCTGCTGCTCTCTATGGACCGGGTGAAGAGAGATGCCTACCATGTATAATATCTTTGAAAGTTGGGTCTTTTGATATTCAAACTTGTGAACAATGCGTGGAGACAGATTGGGTTATGTGGCTAACCTTGTACTTGCGATAGTATTAGCAAGTATGGACTTTTGGAAGTGAGCTACGATCTTCCTTTCCGAATGTCGTTTATTAGTAGTTGCATCCAACAGGCCATGCACATAATACAGTTACAATAGCGGTTTTGTATTAGCCTCTTTGCTGTACATTTAAAAATCATTGCCAGCTTGTACGGCAGAGAATATTTGCTTATATATTTGTACATTTAGAAGGATGAGATACCTCTTCCAAAAGTTACAGCATCTCCTGATCGGGGATTTCAGACTTGTTCTTCAAAGTTTAGGCAGGGAAATCAAACTTTTATTACAAGCACCATTTTGTCTATTTAACTCTGGTGTGAATGGGTTTCTTTATAGTCTACATATGTCTCACCAACTCCGGGATAGCCAGTGAAAGCCTGTGTTGATTCCTGTTGCAGTTGGTGTCCTCATCTCCAATTGGAATAGCATGCCTCTAAATGATGTTAAGTTGAAGGGCTTTGGCTGGAATTACATTACTTGGTTTACAAAGGTGTGAAGTAATTGAAGCATTTTACTATTTTATAAGTGTTTCTTCGCGTTCTATTATTGAAGTGCTTGTACAAAATCTTTTGGCTCTTCCTGTGGTTGCTCAGCATGTGTTTTTCTCAACATATATGATCCTAACTGATTTTTCAGTTGAGGATCATATGATTATGCTACATTCTTAGATCTATCTCTCTTCATACACCAAAAAATTATATCCTAGGTGAGTAATTAATGATTTTTCATTTACAACCGCTTTTCTATATGGTTTTTTTCTTAATATTATATAAGCTACAATTTGAGATAGATTATGGTCTAAGTAAACTCATGAACAAATAAAGGTAATCATTTTTGTTTTCAAGGATGTTGCAAATGCTCATGAATGCATATCTATATAAAACACAACAGGATTATGTAAGAACTACCCTGGCAAGTGGAATAGCTCTGATTTCTCATATAAATTAGATCTTGGACCAAGCCGGGATTAGATTTGATAAGCTTGAGCTTGAGGTTGTACGATTTGATCTACAGGCACTTTTGGGTGATGTTCTTTCACTTTTTCCTGGAAAGCCTCCAAGAGTTGAGGCAACAACAAAGTTCCAAGCCTATTATATGTATACTTACCATTGTGTTGTAAGTTCAATAATGTTTTTGTATCTCTAGCTATGTCCCTAATTTTTCCTTCATTTTTTATTAGCTTTTAGTAGACATGCTAATCGACGATTAAGGAGATTTTGGCAAATTACCAAAGCTGTCATGTGAAACTCAAAAAGGCTATATGGGTGATTGTTGAGCCTTGTCTATAATATGCAAGATGATTATCAAGGCTAGATCAAGATGGATCAAAGAACCCTCAATCATATAGAAATAAATATGGAAAGCATCTCATTTATATATCAAAAGTTTTTTTTAGCCTCAAGAAGAAAAATGTTAAGTTTCTTTCCAATCAATCATAATTGATCTTCTTTTTTTAATAGGATCACTATCTGTACATATTACTGGGATCTGGGTTAGATATTTTTGCCTTTAAAATCTGGTTACAGCTATAGCTGTTATACTAAAACCGAAAGCATTTCCTTTAGAGCTAAAATCTGGTGGTTCCATGAAACCATCAGCTGGAATGGAATTTAAATGTGTGGGGCCCCCTCCTGATATGGACATTCATCCGTGCATTTCACACTAGCACCACTGAGTGGCTCTAGGTGAAATGCTCTCACCGAAACCCTTTGCAGGTATTATTGGGACCTAGGTTAGCACTATACCAAAAGCCTATCCAGCATTACACTTCTATAAATGGACAGGTTAGGTTTTGTTTTTATTTCTTTCCATGCGTTGGAGCATTGCCAAAAAGAAAAAAAATTCCATGCGTTGGAGGTTAAGGATGGATTAAAACAGTCATGGTATGTCTCTCCATCTCTCTATCATTCTTTCTTTCGATGTTCCTCCTATTCATCTTTTTGATCCCATTGCACCAAAAACAATATCTTCACTATCAGTGACAGGCAATTGTTATTTATAAATTAAATTTCACATTACTTATCCAAATTTCATCCATTTTTCCCACTTTATTTTGAAATTACATTTACTCAATTTATTAACTAAAGAAACCATTAGGAATTTAATTTAAAAAATTTCTACTCCTTTGTATAAAAGTTTCAAAGTTTTTTACAGTTAGTTTTTAATCAAGTTTGGTGTGCCTATTTTGATGACAATATTAATAATTTTATTTTATATATGTTGATTCTTCAGGTACAATTGCACTTTAAAGTTCCAACTAATATGAATATTTTTAAGATTTTAACTTGATAAGCTAAATTGGTAAATAAACCCTCCATCTTAGAACCATTTATCTTTTCAAAATGTCAACTAAATATATATGCAATTGATATGTATGGTTGGTTCCAAATGGCCCTCTTAGTGAAGTTTATGATGAGTTAACGTCATCTTTCATAATGGCACCATGAAGGGTATGGAATATCCTTATCTAGAAGTGGTTTAGAATTGTAGCCTATTTGTGTGGAATTTTTTGAATACCTCCACGAATAGTTACGAGAATTGTAAGAAAATATGTATGAGATGCACTTAAATGAAATTGTAGACTTGTAGATGCCTGAGGAAAAATTCTCATCTCAAATCTTGTATATTATATATTCTTGTTATAAATGATTTATACTCTTAAATACCTTATATTTGAATATATGTACTCCCATATATTGACTTGTTGCATTGGTATTTCATATCTTTATTTATTATAATATTTCTTTATTATTTGAGCACTTTGTTTCTAAATGTACTTCTTACTAACTTTGTTAACTAAAGAAACTTTTAGAAAGTTAATTTAACAAATTTTTACTCATTTGTATAACCGTTCAAAATTTTTATTCTTACGCATGTGGGGGCTAACTAGTATTGTCAAAACGCAGTTTTTTTTTTGGGGGTAACCTTGTCAAAACGCAGTTGGAACTTGGAAGCGTGAACTAACCATCAGTATCCGGTTTGGCCTGAAAATCACAACCCACCGTCCCTCACGGTTTTGGTCTCCGGTTCGTCGCAAGATTCACAACCCTCCATGAAAGAGACGGTGTGAAGCGAACCATCATAACTCTGCAACTCCTCAGACAGAGGAGGGAGAACATTTATAGCTTGAGTTCGCCGCCGGTTTTATTCTCTTGTACCTGCAAGCATACTCACGGCGAAGTATCTATTACTTCCGAGTCTAAACCCTAAGAGTGGAGAGATAGAGAGAGAATGACAATCCAATCAGTTGTTATTCAAAAGCTACTTACAACAAACGCGCATCTAAGCCGTCGTCTCGCTGCGCACCACTTCAAAATCTATACTTGTGGTTCGAGGAACGGATTGGCTGTCATCGATTCGGAGAAGACGTTGATTTGTATGCGAAACGCTTGTCACTTCATAGGTTCCCTTGTTCGTCAGAAAGGCCGAATAATGTTCATCAATACGAACAGTTTGTTTGAAGAGATAATGGAGCAAATGGAGAAGAAAATCGGGATTGTGAATGTTAATCAATGGCGTATTGGGGGTTTCTTGACCAATGCTTCGAGTCCTAGAAAGATCCGTTCGAGAAGCAGGAAGATTAGCATTGGGGAGAGGACCCGCCCGGATTGCATAGTTATTTTTGATTCGGAGAGGAAGTCATCAGCGATACTTGAAGCTGATAAATTTCAAATACCTATTGTTTCTCTAGTGGATTCAGCTACTCCTTTGGATTACTATAAGAGGATAACTTATCCCATTCCTGCAAGAGATTCTATACAGTTTGTATATTTATTCTGTAATTTGATTACTAAAACTGTTCTCTTGGAGAAGGAAAGAATGGTTGGGGCGAAGGAGGCTGCAGGTTTACTGACGTCTTCTGAGAAGAAAGATAGGTAAGAAGAAGCTTGTTTAAGGGGTTCTTTGTTTATATTTGGTTTAGTTTAATATGATGATTTTAATTTAGTTTCTGTTATAATGAAGACTCTCACTTTTAACTGTGGTAATTACTTGGCTGCACCACTGGAACAAGGTCCCGGTGTTTGTGTTTTGATCCTTCTATGGGGTTCTGCTCCCATGAAGTTGGAATGGTGAGTTAAGTGCTAACAGATTGTCTTAGAATAGAGTTTTCCCTTTTTCAATTTTTACTGCTCGCCTAATCGAGTTTTTCTTTTTGGGTGTATGCAAAGTAAAAGTTAAGATATCTATGGCAGACTTGGAGAGAACATGTAAAATAATGCCCCTAGCAAGCATATGCAACTTTATATGACAGGATAAGGCAAGGAAAAGCTTATAATTATATATCGAGTAGATGACTATCACAAATTCTATTAATATTTGATGAATGTCAGTAAATTGGTGTGTGAAGGGGTGAAGTATATCTATGGCAGACTTGGAGAGAACATGTAAAATAATGCCCCTAGCAAGCATATGCAACTTTTATATGATAGGATAAGGCAAGGAAAAGCTTATAATTATATGTCGAGTAGATGACTATCACAAATTCTATTAATATTTGATGAATGTCAGTAAATTGGTGTGCGAAGGGGTGAAGTATCATTATGATGAGATGCTATTTCCTTCGAGATTTTGTCCCCCTGTCCCTTCCACTCCCCCCCCACAACCCCATGCCTATATGTGCACAAGTAGATGCTCTCTTTCCCACTCTGCCTCTACTCCCCGCTCTAGGAACTTAGATGAGGACACAGAAATTTAATTCTACGTGGACTATAAACCTAGTTGGTGCATTGATCTTTATGTGAGTTCACTTTATCATAAGATTTTGCTATTGTTTGTTACTTTGCACATAGTTTGGATTTGCATCTTGAAGTTCTTCTTATTTGATGAATTTTAAGTAGATTATTCTTTTCTTAACAATTATTTCTTTTCTATTTTGGATGAAACTGATTATACTTGTTTTCTTTTGGGATCAATTCGCATTGAAGTGAGGAGGTACAATTTGACTGGACTAACATCAAAATCCCAACTAATGAGGAGGTTCTACCATATGAAAACTTAGCACCTGCTCCCTCCGGTAATAATTTTGGTGTACTGCTTAATTACTATTTATCATTTTGCCTCATACTTGTTTGTTTTGTGTCCTTTTTTCTTCTTTTTGGTGCCTAATCTGCCTGATTTCTTACAAGTTTACAGTTCCTAATTAATTATTTTTCATTAATCTTCCTTCTGTAAGAAGTTTCAATTTATTTGAATCAATGTAGATCTTTCGGAAGCCAAGAAGCTTCTGGACAAACTTGTAATATTAAAGATCAATGGAATCTTGGGGACTAGGATGGGCTATACTGTTCCCAAGTAAGCTTTCTATAGATCTTTGACCTATGGCATATTTTATTCTTATGATTTTTGACCACAGAAATTGAAAAACAGTTGTGCCTTCATAGACGTTGTGATCATTAGTTCTACTGCTGTGTTTTTTTCTGGTTCCATCATTTCCACTCCTTTGATCTCATTTTGATGTTGTCTTGCAGTTGCTTCCGAATTTATGTTTACATGGATCTTATGTTTGGTTTCGGCTTCTATGTTCCAATTTTATGAATGATATCCTTTGTCACCTTTATTTTTTGAACTTTTAAGTTTCTTTATATAGAAATGCATTTATCTTTCCTTAGTTCTATGGGCTAATGGTTGAATGGTCTGAAGAGTGTGATAGCACTCTTTTTAATTTGGAAACAGTTGGAGAAGCTTGTGTTCTAAGTAAGATTGTATCACTGTGACATTACTTTGAAAATTATCTGCACTTTTTTTTTTTAATTCTTAAAATTTTCTTTGTTACAATTGATCAGAAGTTCAATTGAATCGTGCTTTCAGTTTTTGTGATTTTATCATCATAGCCATTTAATGCTTGATATAACATAGCAGTGTTGTTTTGATTGTTACCATAGCATTTTACAATAAGAATTGATACAATAGGGAGATTACAAAACCATCTCATTGGGTAGACTTAACAAAGAAACAATGAGAGTTTTTCTTTTTTCTTTTTTCTGTTTTCTTTTCTCTGATTCCTTGTTGATGTGAATGATTCACTCTAACATTTTGTGAATGCTTCCCTCTCATAGATATTCATAATTCATAAAAAAATAAAAAAATATAATATCAAGAACATTTAAGACCAAAAGTTTTAGTTATAAAAATGTCCCAATCGATTAGGTCTAGATAGGTAGCATGCAAGGTTATTCTTTTTCTTTTTAATTTTATTATTTTCATTTTTAGTTTTTAATAATTTACTAAAATTCCATTTAAAATAAAGGGAAGAAAGAATCTTCAAATGTTGGTCCTGAAAATTTGACCCAGGGACCAATAAAAGAAGTAAAAAGGAGGCTATAGAAGTTGTGATTAGCCCAAGATAACAAAAACTTGTTAAGAATGCATCATCTCAGCTGTAAAAATGTCGGTAAATAGAGCATCTCTGATCACCTATTCTTGGATAGTCTATCAGCCATCCCATTTGTATATTGTGGGACATGGGAGAACAAAACATTCAACTCATCCGAAAGGGTGCCTGCCATATGTACTATATGTTACAAAACGGGAGAGGATAATGTATTTTGTGAAAATAACAGTTGGTTGCCAATGAATATGCAACTGAAATCCACGTCGTGAATTTCCAGGACTTTTGACTTTCTTCAGAAGTCATCCACTACACGAGGGAAGCCCACTTCAATCTTTAGACCAGATGGAGTGAATCTTTGCTTATTTCTTGGTTCCCATTGCACCACTGATCCTTCAAGAATCATAGATTACATGATCATGAGGTCTCTAAAAGTAGCCCAATCCAGAAATTTCCTTGTTCCCATTTTAATGCCCATCAGTGTTAGCATTTATTTCACATCAATGCAGAAATGATGAGATTATGTGGTGACTATTGCAGATGAAGAATTTGCACTTAGAAGAGGAGGAATGTGCACCAGTGCTGCAATTATAGTGTAGGTCTTTGATACTGGAACTCATGGAGACTTTGGGTGAAGTTTTGCTACAAGGAATCCTAGCTAAACCAAGAGTTCATGCTACATGCAGGTAATATCCATATATTGTCCCAATAAGTGGTTGGAATAGTAACATTTCAAGAATCTATTTCCTTCTCCCTTCCAAATTGGCATAACCTAAAATGGTTGTGTTGATCTAGCAAATAAGTAAAGGGTAAACTGCTCTATCTATCTTATGTTACACCGAAACATGGTTCCAGAATCGTCGCCATCTCTGTACAACATGTTTATCTGTGGGGTAAGAAGACATTTAACTCCATCGCAATGAATCATTTTGGAAGAGTCAATATTTCTCAATGTATTCCACAGGTGAAGGCCACAAGCTTAGGATGTTCTATTGCCCCCTATATGATCTTCTGTCCAGATTTTCACATGTGTAGGATGAGATGAACAGCCTTGAAAGAAAGGTCACAATAAAAAAGGTGTTCTGGAATTTGAAACTAAAGTCAATTGTCAACATTCGTAAGCGGTTAGGTTTTCTTTAATTGTGTTTTAATAGTCCTTTTTGGGCTAAGAAGATATTTTTCTACAGTTTAATGTGGGAAGAATACTTGAAGACAACAATCTCAAAAAATTGTTTTGCAGCTATTTTGAGATGGATGCATTTTCTCTGTGTTTTGCAAAGTGTTTTAGAAAAGCATTTGTCAATTCTTCAATTTCGAATCGTTGCTCTTAGAAGTGTTTCAAGGTGATGGAACTTTTCATTGGGGAGTGAAACCAAATGTAGCCTTAAGTTTTCAGTGAATTAGTTTGATCCTTGACTTTATTTGCTATGAAACTGTGGCATTGTGGCCTAGCTAAATTCCCTCTATGTATTGCTGGAGTATATGATCCCAAAAAAGAGATTTGCAGGATTTGTGAAACGAGAAAATATAGGAAGAAAGCACATCTTTGTACTAGGAGTAGCATTACTTCACCAAAATCCTATACGAATATGATTCTGTTAGTAACATCATAAGGATTATAATGAGTTGGAGAAAGACCAAAAGAGGCATGTACAAAATTGGTTAAAAAATAATGGGAAAAGTACCATACGGTCTCATTTTTCTAAAAGAAAGACCATTGCTCTTCCTCTCTCAAGAACATACATGACAGACCAATTTGACTCTTTAAAATACCAAGTGCCATCTACATTGCAAGACTCCATCCTATGAACATGTGATACAAAAGATACCAGTAAACCATAGAGGGATGCAAGTGATAACATTGCAAGATACCAGTGTGATCTACATCGCAAGGTATACAAGTGATAACATTTCAGGATACAAGTGCTAATTACATCCCAAGGAATATATGCAAACCATTAAAGGTTACAAGCGCCCTTTGGGCATATTTCATGGGATGCCATTCAGATTTTCACAGAAAACCATCCTTTGAACATGGGATACAAGTGGACTGATCGTGATATAGATTCCCAAGCATCTTCATCGAGGATGCATGGGCATTATCATGGGATATAAGCAAGCCATTGAATGAGACGTGCACAAAAATCACAAGGTAATTCCACAATCTATATTACATGGGACACAAAAAAACCCTTTGATGGATACAAGCAACAATATTGCTGTATACAAGCATGATCTACATTGCGAGGGATATAACCAACTTACTGTTGGATACAAGAGAAAAATTCGTAGTACAAGAATGTTTTGCCTGCAATGTGTGGGATATATATCTGTCGTTTATGGTCTTTTAAAGGGGCATCTTGGTCCATTAAAGTCCTCTGTTAGTTGCACAGGTTCATTTGGTCAATAATTTGAAAAAAAAAAAAATACTCTGTAGGTCTTTTCTTGAGAGAGGGAGGATGTTTGGGCTCTCTCTCTCTCTCTCTCTCTCTTCAAAAGAAAAAAAATGAGATTGTATGGTATCTAGAACAATTCAAGCACATAATGAAACTGACTCTTTGATTTTGATACATTAAAATGGCTGAATAAGATATGTGATGCTGATCCAACTAGTTTGGTTCTAGTACCTTTTGCAATTTTTTCTTACATAAAATAAAGGACTGTAACCAGGAGTAAGTCACATTGAAGCATGGTCCCAGGATTAGTGGACTGCAAACAGATTCGAACTTCGGCATTTTTGTGCAAAGTGACTGCACTCAATTTGATTTAAGCAAGCAAGCCATAGTTTTCTAACATCATGCAAATTTCATCTGGCCTATTGGAGGTCGAGAGAAGAGAGACCAATCCCAAGGGGAAGGACGGTTACCTGTAATTAAAGAAAAGAAGAGAAGAGGCCATAAATTTATGTCTGAGGATGGTGAAGTTTGAATCCAAAATACTAAAGGAGAAAAAAATGTGTTTCCAAGGGCAGAAAAGTTTTACCTAAAGGACGTAAGGAACTCTGATCCTACCACCCACTAGGATCTGATCCATACTCTTTAATTTCAGAGAACAAGATATTTGATTTCAGTGGTTGTCTCCGAAATTGTACAGAAAAGCTCACGTTCATCCGCTATAGATGGCAGTAATAGTCTGTCCAACGCTGGTTCACAATCTTAATGCCTGAACTATAAAATATGAAAATATTTTTAAGTTATCAACTATAAAATGTGGCATTATTTTTTAGTTACAACTATAAAATTTGCCAATATTTTTGAGTTCTCGTGTATGTTTCTTGAATTTCCTTTTTCTAGGGGTAATTATGTGAATAACCAAGGATTTTTAGTCTCTCAAAAAAAAAAATGCTGATTAATATGAATTTTCTTGACTTTATGTTGAGCAAATATAGTGACAAAATAAATAAAATTGGTTACTTCCACTGATTGAATTATGGATTGGCATCAATTAAACATTTATTTACGATAGTATATATTTCCTTGCTATGTTCTTTTGACAATGCATTTGGTGTGAATAATGTAAATGTGGACTTGTTTTGTTTGCTTGTTAACTTCCCTTTGTGTTTTCCTACTTTATTTTCTTGTCATGACTGATGTCTCTTACATTCCTGTAATAGGTCTTTTGTTGAAGTTCGTAATGGTTTCACGTTTCTTGACCTAATTATTACTCAGATTGAGGTAATCTCTGTTTTCTTCCTTCTTGTTTATGTTTGTTTTTATTTTTTTGACGGGAAGGAATAACTGGTCAATTCTATTCTCTGTCCTCTGTGCTCATATGACCGATCTTTCAAATTATTTAGTCTTTCAATTCCAAGTATGGGTGCAGTGTCCCCTTGCTTCTAATGAACTCATTCAGCACACATGATGATACACTGAAGGTGAAGGTTCTGCACTTTTTGTCCTTTGATTCATTTTGCCTTAGAAAAATGTTTATCTTTTTTATCTTGTCTTCTGTAGATTGTTGAGAAATACTCCAATGCAAACATTGAGATTCATACTATTAATCAGGTTCGAAAAATCTAAGACGTCTACTTGCATATGATTCTTAATACCTTCTATGAGTATTCTTAACAAACTGATCTGATTCCAATAGGTCCAAGATCCTGGACTGGATGTTGAAGATTCTGTTGCGTTGTCATGGAAAGGGCAGACTGAAAATGATGAAAGGTATGCTATTTTTACAATGTACTTGTCCTCTCTGATGCCATGAGTGTTCTTGTCTTATGCTGAAGCTGCCCTGTCGGGCAATAGACTGATATTCCTTTTTTTTTTTAATTTGAATTTTTAAATGGGTTTTGCTTTCTTACTTTTTCTCAGATTAATTTTTTTAGGGGTTTGTAGAGATTTTATTATTGTAGTGCAAAGGGGTGATCCAAAATATGTACTTCGGAGAAGACAGCATCAAACAAGACACCTTTTGATGATTGTTACACTAGAATAACTTCCCCAACCTGCTTTAAGTTCATCATATATGTGAATTGGATTGAATGCCTCTCATTGTGAGGGTTCCTTTGATTATATAGCCTTTTAGAGCAAATTACAAGGCTGAATATCAGCAATTACATCAATCAAATCTAACTAAATAAGGAAGCTATAACTATACTGCTAATTACAAAGATAACTACAGCTGTAATTCAAGAATCGTGCCATAATTAGATAGACTAATTATGGTTTGATATGTGCTGTCTAGGCTAGCACATATCTGACTGACAATCTACAACTATAATACAAGAATCATGCCATTAATGGATAGACTAATTAAGGCATGATATGTGTTTTCTAGGCCATCACATATCTGACTGACATCCCCCCTCAAATTGATGCTGGTGGATCAAGAAGCATCAATTTGCCCACAAGGAATTGATGGTGCGTGGCCTTTGTAAAGACGTCTGCTATCTGGAGGTCAGTGGAAATATGAGGAAGAGAAATGCATGAGTGTCTAAGGCTTCCCAAATATAATGACAGTCCACCTCAATATGCATTGTGTGCTTATAGTAGATGGGATTTGCAGCAATCTCTAAATGGCACTAGTATTATCAGCATGGAGAGAAGTTGGATAAGGTTGAGAGAAACCAAGCTTAGAAAGAAGCCCACGAAGCCAGACAATCTCATAACATGCAGAAAACATTGCACAATATTCAGATTCAGTAGAAGATTTAGAAGATCTGGCTTTTTAATCTTCCAAGAAATCAAAGAATTGCCAAGAAACATGCACCAGCTCGTGACAAACTATCAGGTGTCAAGACATTCGGCTCAATCGGCATCACTATAAGCAACAAGACAAAGAGGAGAGCTAGCTGGAAAGAACAATCTACGGCTAGGTGGCCCACAAAGATATCAAATGATATGACAAACGGTAGCTAAATGTAGATGGCATGGAATTTTTATAAACTGACTAATTTGCTGAACCGTTAAGGAAATATTTGGTCAAGTAATAGTCAAATAGTTTAAGTTGCACACCAGCGGTTGAAACATAGTAGGATTAGAAAGAAGATCACCCTCCTCATGATGATACTTCACATTTAATTCAAGAGGAGTATCCGCAGAAGAAGTATCTTGAAGACCAACTAAAATAATCAAATCCTCTGTGTGCTTATGCTGATTCAGAAAGATACCCGAAGAATCAGTATGAACTTCCAACCCCAAGAAGTATGTAAGAGGACCAAGATCCTTCATATGAAACGAGGCCTGAAGATGCTGCTGCATACGGGTAATCAAGGTGGAATCCGTCCCGGTAATAGCAGTATCATCAACATAAACGAGGAGAAGAACAACATCGGTAGATGTCTTTGCAAAGAAACAAAGAGGAGTCATATTGGCTTTGCTCAAAGGGAAAATGAAGCAAGGTAGATCGAAACAATCAAACCATGCTCGGGAAGCCTGCTTCAGCCCATGTAGAGATCACTTCAACTTACATACATTTGAAAAAGAAGAGTAGGAGGTTAAGCCAGATGGCAGGGCCATGTAAATCTCTTCCTTGATACCACCACGAAGAAATGCGTTTTTGACGTCCATTTGATGTAGTGGCCAGCCATGTGAATCCGTAATAGAAATAATCATCCGCACTGTAGTCATCTTCGTGACCAGAGCAAAAGCCTCCTCACAGTCCACACCATACTCCTGTCTATTACCAAGAGCAACCAACCATGCCTTAAAGGCTTAAAGCGATTCAGGTCACCATCAGAACGTAGCTTGATCGAGTATACCCATTTACTACCAATGGTTTTAATATTAGCAAAACAAGGAATAACCATCGCAAGTGTGATTGTCCTGAAGAGCTCGAAGTTCTTCTGCTATTGCCTCACGCCACCATTCGGGTTTAACAACTTTGGAATAACATGAGGGAATGAGAATAGAGGACAAAGTAGCATGAAGAGATGTATTAGAAAAGCCATACCATTTAAGAGGTCATGTGACTTTGGTAGAATGTCAGGGAATGGTGTTTGAATTTTGATTAGCTGCGGAAGGAATAGTCTGAACAGGCTTGGATGGCGGGTCAGGCTCATGAAGTGGTAAAGTTGGTTGCCATCGTTTGTACACAAATCCAAGTTTGAATTGTTCAAGAGTAGGATTCACATCATCAAAATTAGGAAGAATATGTATCTCAGGTAAAATGTGACTAGGAAAGAAATAAGGATTTTTAAAGAAAGCAACATGTCTAGAAATACCAAATCTTGTTAGAGCATGGATCGTAGCAAACATAACCTTTGTGTGAAATGCTATGACCCATAAAAGCACATTTAATAGATTGAGCAGAATGTTTGTATTGTTTATGGGGTGACAAATGAACAAAACAGACACAACCAAAAGTACGCATATCAAGATAGCTGGGATGTTGATGATAAAGACGATAATAGTGAATTTGAAAGTTCAAGATACGTGAGGGCAATCTATTAATTATATAAGCTGCTATAGACTAGGCTTCAGCCCAAAATTTAGATGGAACAGAGGATTCAAGTAATAACGTTTAAACAACATCTAAAAGGTGTCGATTATTATGTTCAGCAACATCATTTGTTGAGGTGTATAAGGATAAGAGCGCTGGGAGATAATTCCTTTTTGCTGGAGAAAATCATGAAACTCATGAGACATATATTCCCCACCAGAATCTGAATTAACACTTTGATGTCTGGAGAAAATTGAGTCTCAACATAGGCCACAAATTATTGAAAGACAAAATACCTCAGATTTAGAACGAAGAAAATAAATCTAGGTATACTTATTGTAATCATCATTGAATGTCACAAAGTATTTATAATGCACATGAGATATAATAGGAGTAATACCCCATATATCATTATGGATCAAATCAAAGCAACTTTTTGCACGACTACCATGAGAAGGGAAGGAAAGAGACTTACTCTGACCTAATCTATATGTTGAGCAATCAAAAGAAAGATGAGAGGAAAATTGATCTTTATTGCACAACAAACCGGCGTTAACTAAATGAGATAAAACGATAGAGTTAGGATGAACCAAACGTTTGTGCCATATTTTACCCTTATTATTTACAGTAGTACAAGCCAAAGAAATGAAATTAGGAATGGAAAATTGCAGAGGAAACAAATGTCCAACTTTAAGCCCCTTCACAAGTATCCTTCCCGACACTTGATCCTGCACAAGACAACCATCACGAAAAAAACCGAACATCACAGTACTTAATCAGCCAATTTTCCTACCGAAATGAGACTAATAGATAGCTTAGGAGATACAAAATCATCTTTAACTGAAGGATTAACATTGCCAACAACATGAATAGGTAACTGACTACCATTAGGAATCTGAATGTAGGATGAGCCATGATATGTTCGAACATTGCTAAGAGTGTTGGCGGAACTAGTCATATGATTAGACACACCAGAATCAACAAGCGGAGACCAAGGTGGTTGGGTACCATTTCCTTGAAGCCTTAAGGCTAAAAACACTGAAATAATCATCTGCTGAACCATTTCAGGAGTAAGGATGGATTGGTCACCAGCTGTAAAGGGACTTGCAGAAGAAGAAGGACCAACCCCAGCTTGAGAAGAATGAGCTTGACGATTCTGGGGACAAATAGGACATTCTTTGATAATATGCCCTAGCTTCTTGTCCTTTGAGGAGTTTGACGTTAATGGTGGTTCATCTATGGGGAAAAGTTCTGGAGACCTGAACTGAAGAAAAAAAAAAAAAAAAAAAAAAAAAAATCTCGCCCTACAATTTGTCATTTCTTAGTCAAAAGAAAGCTCATTTGACTTATTCAAGTAGCGTCCTTAATAGAATGTTTAAAGCATCTTTATCTGAATTACTGTTTTCATGCTTGTCTGGTGGAAGCTATCCTTGCCTTAACTACTCAATGGGTAGTTATTCACACAATAAATACAGGTCATTAGTCATTAGTATCAGATTCAGATATGGTTTTTCAAGTAATATAGCTAATACATCAAAAGAAATTACCTACACGGAGAAGAATCTTTATACACTCCAGCAAGCATGGAGATTCAACCAAGTAAAAAAACGTGGCAGGCAATTCAAGCCTTATTTTGATGCCATATATGATTTATTTGTTCCTTACACCAGTTGAAGACTTGAAGGTTCTAGCTTTGCTAAAATTTATAATTTTTTCCCCTCAAATCCATAACCATTCTCCAACCTATATTTTCCAACTTTCAATGACTATTTACTTTTCCTAGTAAAATGTGTTAATAAACTCTTCAGTGTTTCTTGTTATTGTTATATCTTTTATGTGCTGTCAATCCTAAGCTAGGATAAAGGAGGAGGGTTGTGTCAGGTTGGCAGCTGATGTAAAGCTCTCGATAAATCTAAACATGACATGAATCATAAATCGAATCCTGTTTACATGCTAGGTCTTCATTCGTTTTAAGTGGCACGCTGGAGCAGAGCCCGGTTGCAGTGAGAAATGAGCAAGGATTGCATGAGAAGTGAGCAAGGGTTCTTATGTCAAGTTGGACGAACGTGAGTAAAGAAGCTAGTCCAAGAGAGTAGGATTCGCTTAGGTACTTGGAATGTAGAAACCTTAGCACGAAAAGAATTAGAGTTAGTAGATACAATAAAGTGGAGGATAAATATAATGTATTTATAAGAAGCTAAATGGAAAGGAGATAAGGCTGAAGAGGTTTTTTTAATTTTTTTATTATAAGGCTGAAGAGGTTAATAAGTATAGACTTTGGTATACGGCAAAAGGTAATAATAGAAATGGGGTAGGAATAATGGTAGATAAAATTATGAAATGTAATGTTGTTACTGTCAGGAGAATTAGTGATAGAATAATCTTGCTTAAGTTAGTCATAGGTTAAGAAGGTGTCAACATTATTAGAGTCTATGAACCTGAAGTAGGTTTAGATGAAAGCATTAAAAGATTTTTTTGTGAAGAAATGGATGGGTTGATACAAGGCGTATTTCTGAAAGTGAAAGGATATTTATAGGAGGGGATTTAAATGGTCATGTAGGAGATGAGAGTGATGGTTGTAATAGAATTCATGGAAGCAGAGGCTTTGGTCAAAGGAATGAGAGGGGAAGATCAGTCTTTGAGTTCGCAGTGGCTTATGCCTTTGCTTTAGCAAATGCCATTTTCTAAAAGAGAATTGAACATTTGGTGACTTTTAAAAGTGGATTAAATTGGAGTTGAATTGAATTTTTTCTTCTTAGAAGGATGAACTAGTTTACTTGTAGAGATTGCAAGGTTATTCTAGGCGAGAGTTTAGCTTCACAACATAGATTAATGGTGATGGATATTTTCTTAAAAAGTGGGACAAATATAAATACACTAAAGAAAACCCAAAAATAAAATGGTGGAAGTTAAATGGAGAGAATTTAGTAATATTTAAGAATTAGTTAATGAAAGAGGCAAGTTGAGACCTTATGGGTGATCCGACTAGAATGTGGAATGAAATGGCCAATTGCATCACAAGACTTGGGAAAGAAGTATTTGGAGAATCGTGAGATAGTATTCCTGCTTATAAGGAAACTTGACGGTGGAGTGATGTAGCCCTAGAAGATACCAAAGAGAATAGACTTTATTTTAAAATTTGGAAAAGAGTAAAGCCCAGGAAAGCTTAGAAAGATATAAAAATGTTGAAAAAGAAACCAAGAAGAAAATTAGTGAAGCCAAAAACCATGCTTATGACAACTTATATGATAAGTTAGGTACTAAGGAAGGTGAAAACTTTATTTATAAATTGGCAAGATCTAGAGAAAGTAAAACAAGGGACTTAGATCAGTTTAGGCATATTAAAAATTAAAATTCAAGAGTTTTGGTAAAAGATGAAGAGATTAAAGAAAGGTGGAAAGAATATTTTATGACATTATTAAATTGGGGTGGTACATAGAGATTTGGATTTTGTATGGATGATAACAATAAGGAAACTGGAGAACAAACCTATATTCGTAGGGTTCGAGTTCTAGAAGTTAAAGATGCTCTATTCAAAATGAGAATAGGAAAAACCTTGGGCCTAGAAGTATTCCTATAGAGGTGTAGAAGTGCATGAGAGATATTAGTGTATTTTGGTTGACCAAATTATTTAATGAAATTTTAAAGACTGCGAAAATGCCAAATGCTTGGAGGCAAGGTGCGCTGTGCAACTAGAAGCAGCACTGTGTATTGATGAATATCTACCTGTTTTGACTGGCATAGGTGAAACATCGCCTTGTGATGGTCAAAATGCAAACGATTTTAACAGCAAGTTGTTTGTGACATTGATATCGTTCAATTCCGCATTGTGCATAATCTGTGCATGGAACGTCGGAATACAAAAAGAAGATTAGTAGAGGGGAAAAAGAGAGGAGAAGAGAGGGAGGAGGGCGACGAGAAGGAGGTGTGCCATCGCCCTCCTCTCTGCTCAGGAAAATAAAATATAAAGGAATAAGAGAGAGAGAAAGAAAGAGGGATAGGGGGAAAAAGAGAGAAGAGACAGGGGAAGGAGGGGGCAACTGTGTCTACTTGGTTGCTCGTTGCCCTCTTCTTCTCCAGCTTTTGTTGAGAGCGATGGAAAGGTCCCTGCATTTGTCATCTGTTGAGAAAGATTCGTTTTTATTTAGAAAATATTAGCAATTTAATATTATTAGAATGAAGGGCTTCTTATGCACTTCTTTTTTGTTATTTTATAATGTATAGTACAACATATACATATGCATACATCTACGAATGAAATAATATTAAATTGCATATATGTAAAAATAATTTTAAAATTATATATATATTAGCTATAATATAAGAATTTTTTTTGAATTTGAAAATAGTTATAGAAAATTAGTATTATTATGATATTTATAGTTTAAGAAAATTATTATTATTATTTTTATAGCTAAAAATATTGCATAATGGTCAACTTAAATAATTGCTAGTTATGTCTATATAATAAATAATTTTGATCATAATTTTTAAGTTTTTATGAAACTTTCATATGTTTTTATAATTTATGTTTGGTTTTTTTTTAATTTTTTGGCATAATGGCGTGAAAAATGTAGCGGCATGATGTTGATGAAATTTCATGAATCGACACACAATACCGTCATTGAAATGGCACCGAAATCGTTACGGCGATCCTTGCTTGGAATATTAATACCATAGTTATTAAAGGCGGTTGCCTAGGCGGCCGCCTAGGCGACCAGGCATTCCAACAAGGTCCAGGTGTGGTGTCGCCTAGGCGACCTGAGCCTAGGCTACCTAGGCGATAACCTGGGCGAGAAGGCGACTGCCTGTTCGCCTGGGTGAGCAAACATGAAGATAAAAAAAAAGTGTTTCCCTCAACGCATGTCTTCATCAAGCTTCATCAACACGCAAGAAACAGGCTTCGTCGAGCTTCTACTCCATTGTCTTCGTCAAGCTTCATCAATGCAAACCGCAAGCAAGGTATGTCTTCTGACAACTTCTCCTCTTCTTCTTCGTCGAGCTTTGTCAGTGACATTTTTTTTTCTTTTCTTCTTCTCCAAAAAACTTTCTCGCTCTCGCTCTCTCTTTCTTTGTCACTCTCTCTGTCTCCTCTGTCTCTGTTTTTCGCTTTCGCTCTCTCTTTCTCCTCTCTCTTTTTCTCTTTTCTCCTTTCCTCTGTCTCTCTGTTTCTCTGTCGCTGTCTCTCTCTTTCTCACTCTCTCTCTCTTCTTCTTCTCCAGTCTCTCACTCTCTTTTTCTCTTTTCTTTTTTTCTCTTCTTCGTCGAGCTTCGGTCCAGTCGCTTAGTTCTTCTCCAACGAACTGAGCACCTGGACTAACTCTTCTCTCTCGCTCTCTCTTTCTCTCACTCTTTCTCTGTCCTAGCAAATTTGAGTGGTTACGTGAGAACAAGGAAATAGGGCCTGTATTTTTATTAGTTGTTATTGTTCTTTTTTAAAATGCAAAATATTTAGGTCTTTTTGATACTTCCATCTACAATGGATGATGAACATATTTTGATTATTTTAAAATGAAAAAATTGTCGCCTAGGCGACCGCCTAATCGCCTAGGCGGTCACCTAGGCTACAGGCAGGTCTATCGCTTGGCATCGCCTAGGCGTTTTCACAACTATGATTAATACAATACTTCCAATATATAAAAATAAGGGAGATGTACAGGAATATGCAAATTGCTGTGGCATTAAACTTATGAGTCACACTATGAAATTGTGGAAAGAGTGATTGAACAAGATTAAGGTTGCGTTTGGTAACGCTTTTGCTTTTTTGCTTCTAAAAGCAAGAAAGCAAAAAAGCAATTTTATGCTTTTTGAAAGATCTTTTCTTGAAGCAAATGCGTTTGGTAAACTTTTGCTTTGCTTCTAAGAAGCAAAAAAGCATGTTTGGTAATTGCAGTAACATAGAAATTGCTTTTTGCTTCCATAAAAGTATTGTACACAATCGGGTTCGAGTCGGGTCATAATCGGGTTTGGGTTAATCGGGTTGGACTAAATTAAGGCGGGTTGGAAAACCCCCAACCCAAACCCAAGCTGCCAATAAACGGGTTCAACCCGCCAACCCGTTTATTATTATTTTTATTTTTTTATTTTTCAAAAGATATTATTAAAATAGGGTTGGGGGGTTAATTAGATCTGGTTGTGCTGGGTTCGGGTCGGGTTTTGGGGTTAATCGGGTCGGAACATGATACTTTTACCATCTTTTTTTAAAAATCGAGTTACCCGTTGGGTTGGCGGGTCATAATCGGGTTGACCCGATTACTGGCGGGTTGGGGAACCCCAACCCAATTAATAAACGGGTCAACCCAACCCATTTATAATCGGGTTGACCCGTCGGGTCGGGTGGGATTTTGCCGACTTTAGCAATAACATTATGTTGTTGCTTCTTAAATGAGTATGGAGGCATTATCTTTAATATAGGAATAAAGCAATAGGGTATCGAGAGGTTTTGAAAGCAATAAAGCAATTTTGTAAAAAAATTGAGAAGCAACGTTTTGTTGCTTCCGGTGAAAAGCAATAAAATTACTTCTTTGCTTTTAGTAAATTGCTTCTCATGTGCGTTACCAAACGGTACTTTTGCTTTTAAAAGCAATTTTTTGCTTTCAAAAGCAAAAAGTACTTCCAAAAAGCGTTACCAAACGCAGCCTAAGACTAATAATTAGAGTGATAAAAAGCAATTTGGATTTATGCCTAGAAGATCAACTACCAAAGCTATATTCTTACTTAGACAGTTAATAGAAAGCCTAGAAAAAAGAAAAAAAGATTTGCATATGGTTTTTATTGATCTAGAAAAAGCATATGATAGGGTTTCAAGAGAATTAATTTGGTGGATTTTGTATTAAAAAGGTGTACCAAAGAAATATATTGATGTAAGAAGGATATGTATGAGAGAGCTTTAACTAAAGTGAAAATTGTTGGCGGTGAGATAACTGATTTCTCGATCAAGATAGGTTTGCATCAAGGGTAAGCTATTAGCCCATATTTTTTTCGTTTTAGCTATGGATGAGTTGACGAATCATGTTCAGGATGAGGTGGCTTGGTGTATGTTATTTTCAGATGTAGTATTGATGAGTCACACTAGAGAAGAAGTAAATATTAAGCTAGACCTTAGAATCAAGGGTTTTAAAATAAGCTATGCAAAGACTAACTATATGAAATGCTATTTTAATTCAAATAACAATATAGCTTATGAAATTATTGGAATTGACAATCAAGATATCTCTTTAAGTAATAAGTTCAAATATCTTAGACCAATGGTACAAAAAGAAGATGGAAAAATTGATGAAGATGTTGCACATAGAATTAGAGCTGGTTGGCTTAAGTTAAGTTGTGTGATAAGCGTGTCCTACTTAAATTAAAGGGTAAGGTTTATAAGGCAGCAATTAGATCAGCTATGTTGTATGGTGCAGAGTATTGGGCGGCAAAGAATCGATATGTCCAGAAGATGAGTGTTATTGAGATGAGGATGCTAAGATGGATTTGTCGAAAAACTAAGAAATGCAAGACCTAAAAAGACATGGATGGAGTGTGTAGAACAAGAGTTACAAAAATGTATATTAACTAAAGATATGATTTTTGATAGCGCGGGATGAAGAGACAAGATTCGTGTTGTCAACCCACTTTTGTGGGAACTAGCTTATGATGATGAGTAAAATGTTTTAATAGGATTAGCAGATCCTATGGTCAATCAAATCAAATCACCTTTATTGTTTCCACAATCTACTTCTTTCATTTGTTATTTTTATTAACCTTGTACAGCTTTGTTTTCCTTATTTAGGTAGCAGAACTAATGGGCAGATTTCTTGCTGTCTATTGTTAGTTGTCATGCATAGTTAGACACCATGTATAGCTTACCATATATAGCTGTGTATTGCTGTACGGTTTTCCTATTTAATGAGATTCTCATAAAGATAAGAGGCATTCAGTCATTTTGACATGGTATCGGAGCCTCTATTCTGAATCTAGTCATTCATGCTTCCTTCTTTTAGTTTTTTTTGCGTTCTTTTGTTTTATCCAAGGGACTCTCAGCGTTCTAGATTTATAAGTCTTGGTGAAGTCTTCTAGTTTCTGGTGTTCTTTTCTTCGATCACTATGTCTACAGAAGCCTTTTGTTCCGCTTCACAGGGAAGAACTACTCTGCTTGGGAGTTTCAATTTAGGAAGTTTCTTGAAGGCAGGGAGCTCTGGGATCGTATTGATGGGTCTTTTGAAGTACCAATTGATGCTAAGGGACTTGCTCTATGGGAGATCAAGGATTCTCAGATAATTTCTTGGATGTTGGGGTCAAGTGAACCACATATGGTGAACAATTTGTGGTCCTTTAACATTACTAAGGAGATATGTGGTTATTTAAGGTGCATCTACCACCAAGATAACAATGCAAGACGATTTCAGTTTGAACTAGAGATTGCAAATTACAGTCAAGGTAATCTATCCATTGAGCATTATTCTGGTTTTCTTAATTTGTGGAGTGAGTATTATGGAATTATTCATGCTTAGGTGCTAAAAGAAGCGCTGTCCACGATTCAAGAGGTTCATGCAGCCAGCAAACGTGATCAATTTTTGATGAAATTCAGGCCTTTATTTGAAGTTACTAGGGATGTGCTGTTGATTAGAGATCCTATTCCCTCTTTGGATGTGTGTCTTGATGAATTACTTCGCGAGGAGCAACGGACTTTTTCTCATAATGTTGTGGCACAAGAGAAATTGTTCTTTGATGTTGTGAATGTTGCATATGCTGCTCAATGAAAGAGAAAGGGCAAGGAAAAGATCCAGTGCTACTGTTGCAAGGAATTTGGCCATATTGCTCACAAATGCAACAAGAAATTCTGTAACTACTACAAGCTATCTGGGCACATCATTCAAATTGATAATGGCAGTAATCTTCCTATCACTACTGTTGGAGACCTTATTTCACCTTTATGTAATGTGTTTGTGTCACCTGAACACTTTACTAGTTCAATTTCTGTTGGTCAAATGGTTGATAACAATGGTTAGGTGTATTTTTCTCGTAGTAGTTGTCAGGTTCAGGATCAGGTGTCAAAGAAGGTGATCGCGAAGGGGACTAAAGTTGGAAGATTGTTTCATCTGCATTTTGCTTTTCCTAGTCAAGTGTCTTTGGCTTATACTAAATCATAGTGAGGTTTGGCATAAACGTTTAGGCCATCCTGACTCTCTTGTGTTGTCTCATTTAATGAAGCATGGTTTTCTGGGTAATAAAGATCAATTTACTTCTTGCAGGCTTGCAGCATGTGTTGATTGTATTACTTATAAACTCGAGAAAAGCAAAACCCTATCTTTTCCTAATCATGGTAATCGTGTTGCAAAATGCTTCGATATAATTTTTAGCGACATTTGGGGTGTTACTCCTTTGTTATCTCATGCTGGATATAAATACTTTGTGATGTTGATTAGTGATTATAGTTATTTCACTTGGGTGTATTTTCTCCACTCCAACTTCGAAGTATTTTTTTGTTTTCTAGACTAGATGTTTGTGGCTTATGTTGAAACTCAATTCTTAACATCTATTAAAGTCTTTGATTCAGGTTGGTGAGTATGTAACATGACTTTTAGACATTCTTGAGTTAAAAAGGTATAATTTTCTCAGTGTTTATATCCTTATACGCCTTAGTAAAATGGCGTTGCTGAACATAAGAATTGCCATTTGTTGGATGTTGTTTGTACCTTGTTGCCGGAATCCTCTGTTCTTACTAAATATTGGACTAAGGCTATGTTTATTGCAGTTTATTTGACTAATCGACTTCTTTCTCAGATTTTGAACTTTAATTCCCCTTATTCTCATCTCTATAGCAAGCCTCCTGGTTATACTCAACTTCATATGTTTGAATATGTTTGTTTTGTCCACTTACCTCCTCATAAACGTCACAAGCTTTCTGCCAATTAGTTCGTTGTGTTTTTTTGGGTTATGGTATTGCTCAAGTGAGTTTTGTATGTTATGAATTTGCTAATCGATTTCGTGGCTCTTGAAATGTAGTTTCTTTGAAAATTAGTATTTGATTCAGTCCAATGTTGCCTCCTCTTTTGATGTTGCCATGCTTCCTAGCTTTCATGATATACATCCTTCTATTGAATGCTTCAAACCAGATATTGTGTATGAGAGGCATTAGCCACCTTAGCCCGTTCCCAACACTAATTCTTCGCCTGAGCCTGCACCTATAACCATTGTACCTTGGAGGTCCACCAGAGATTCCCATCTGCCTGATAAGTATGGGTTTTCACATTCATCACTCAATGCGATTTTGTCTAGCATCAAGATTTGTACTTGTTATTTTGAGGCAGTTTAGCAGGAATGTTGGGTGAAGGCATGTAGAATGAGCTTCAGGCTCTCTAAGAGAACCATACTTAGGATATTGTTCTTTGTCATTCTGATGTTAAAATCATTGGTTGTAAAAGTGTATTTTGTGAAGCTACGTCCAGATGAGACTGTGGAAAGATACAAGGCTCGATTGGTTGCTCTTGGCAATGGGCAAGAATATGGAGTGGATTATGATGAGACTTCTGTTCCGGCAACTAAGATGATTGCAATGAGGATACTTCTTGCCATTTTTGCTTCTAAAGGCTGGTCCTCACATCAAATGGATGTTAAAATTGTTTTTTTGCGCGGTAATTCAAGGAGGAACTTTATGACACTTCCACAAGGTTTGTTCATTACCCCAGATTTTGATGTGTGCAAGCTGAAGCGCTCTCTTTGTGGCTTGAAGCAAGCACCTTGTGCTTGGTTTGATAAGTTCTGCTTAACATCACTTGATTTTTCCTCTGTCCAAAGTCAGTATGACTCTTCCTTATTCTGATGCAAGGCTGAGAAGGGTATTATTCTTCTTTTGGTTTATGTTGACGATATCGTTATTCCTGGGATAGATTCTATGTTGATTCCGTAGATTCAACAGCACCTACAAGCTTCATTTCACATGAAAGATCTTGGTTCTCTTCAGTATTTCTTGGGCCTTGAAGTGAAGTCTGAACCTGTAAGTATTTTTTTTTTGCATCGATGTGAGTATACTTGAGACTTGATTGCGTTGGCTGGACTTTAAAATACTTATTCTATTGACACCCCTTTGGAGGTGGATGTAAAGTATTGATGTGAAGAGGGTCAGCTTCTTTTTGATGCCTCTCTTAAATGATGGTTGGGAGTCTGAACTATTTGACCATAAATCAGCTTGGTATTTCCTTCGTTGTTCAACAAGTTAGTCAATTTAAGCAAACTTCTCAGCACCTTCATTTGGCTGCTATCCGCTGAATCATTCACTATTTGAGAGGCAGTCCAGATCGTGATTTATTCTTTCCTGCTGGATCACATATGCAATTGAGTGCACATAGTGATGTTGATTTTTGGCTACTCTGATATTCGTCGCTCAGTTACAGGCTGGTGCATGTTTCTTGGCAGTGTACTCATTTCTTGGAAGAGTAAGAAAGAAGACCGTGTCTAAGTCTTCCTGGAGTCTCCTTTGCTTGTTCCAATATTATTTGGCTTCTTGGATTGTTGGCTGAGCTTGGTTTTTCTCAGCATATACCCACTTCTCTTCATGCGGATAACACTAGTGCAATTTAGATTAAAATGAATTTGGTCTTTTACGAGTGCACCAAGCATATTGAGGTGGATTTGTCACTCCATCGTGATGCTTATGACAGAGGTGTTATCACTCTTCCTCATATCAACACGGATTTTCAGATTGCTGATGTATTTACCAAGGCTATGACTCGTCCACGTCATTGCTTCTTGTAGGCAAATTGATGCTTCTTGACTATAGGATCAGCAGATTCTATAGTCAATCGAATCAAATAACATTTATTGTTTCCTTTATCTACTTCTTTCCTTTGTTTTTCTATTAACCTTGTACAGCTTAATTTTTCCTTAATTAGGTAGCAGAACTAATGGGCAGATTTTCTACTGTCTATTGTTAGTTGTCAAGTATAGTTAGATAACATGTATAGCAGTGTATTGCTGTATAGTTTTCCTATCTAATGAGATTCTAACAGAGATGAGAGGCATTCAGTCATTTTGACAAAATGGAAATGGGGAATCTGAGAACTTGAGTTCGTTTTTTCCCTTAAATAACATATAAAGCTCCCACTAAGGTGGCTTTATATACTTAATCTATATTGAGTAGACATGTTGTACCATGATGAACCGTATCAGGTATCCATAAAGTGGATTTGTTACCTTCTAATTAAAGCTTTCTTTGTTTCGCAGTGGAAGAGTCTGTTCCTCTTATTTTCATCCATTGCAGGTTTATGTGGCAGGTCCAGCAAGATATTTGTTGATACTGGGGACATTTTTAATTTTTCCCTCAGTCTTATGCTTCCATGATTCATGCTTACTTAGATGGACTTCAGTGCAAAATCTTATTGAACTCTCTCTCTCTCTCAATCTCTTGTTGAGGCTAAGACAAGTGAGGAGATTTGCTGAATGTGTCATGGCACTTCAATTTCTGGCTCAGCTTTAAGACACTTTAAACAATTAAAATATTGAAGTTGAACTCAATTGAATTTTTGGTTGATTATTGGACATATATTTTACTGGTATGACAGAATATGTGTTAGAGAGGCAACCCTACCTTATGACACCAAAAGAGGGAGGGGGGGGGGGGGGGGGGGGGGGGGTGAACTTCGCTCTTATAATCCTAGGAACCTTACATTAAGGATATCTAAATTTCATTCCACTGGCAGAAAATGAAAAAAAAAAGAAGAAATTCAGAAAACTATTCCTACTCTCATTTGCCTCACATTGCATCAATTTTGGTCTCAAAGCTTGGGAAGCTTTCTTAAGTGTTGTCCTCTCTTTTATATTGCCTATTCTTCAAAAATATTTTTGTTTGATGAATAAAGAAGAATATATTAGAGAAGGAAAAATGATTTTGTAAGAGTTAGTGAACTGTTAGCAAGGAATTTGCAGCAAGCAAAATGACAAGTTAAAGTGAAAACAATGAGCTGAAAGCCAACTATGAAAGCGAAGAGACAAAATCTACAATGACCATGCAGCCCTTTCATACATAGGAATACAATAGCCTTCTTTTCCAACTACTCTTGACTATCCAATCTGTCATCTGATTGGCTGGTCTAGATGGATGAGAAAATAAGATGTTGAACTTATTGGCCTGTCAATGAACAAGATGACTGGGTGAACTAATTTCTGTGAGCACACCCAAAACTTAGCAAGCTGAAAAAGAAGAAAAAAAAAAAATCTCTCTTCACCTCCAAGGGAACAAACCCAAGATATCTTGCCCCCTCATGCCCACTTCTAGAGTGCATATACCTATGCTGATTACATATCCCTATTCTATGGGATCTGAAAAAACATGGGATAATACCACCCTTGTTATTCCTAAAATATGTCCAAGCCTCAAGGACTTGGAACCCCATGGAGTTACCATTGAAGTTTACTTTGATTGCTTCCTCTCTTGCAAAACAGGTCTTCTTGGATGGGAATGAATCCTTGATATCTTCTTTCCACTTGGATGATATTTGACACTTAATTACCTCTGAAGTAACAAATACAAATCCAACAGGCCTCTAGCGTTATCATGATAATAACCAAGACAAGATATATCAAGTCCTCAAAACTTCTCTTCCTATTGCCCAATGGGACCGACAAAATGACATGAAGAAGACCATGAAATATCATGTCCCCTGTCGAATCAGATTTTTTTTTTTTTGACTTCTCAATGATAATCTTCTGTTAGTCCTTTGTCCCTTGATGTGAATGTATGGATCTACTTGCATGATTTATATAGTGTTCCTGCTATAAAATTATAAAGGTAATTATATTAGCACAAATTTTGTTTGTGTGAAATTCTGCTTTCAATTGTTTGTATTGGACATTGTCATACTTATCAATGACTATCCTTTTAACATGTTAATGATGCTATATGATTGTTCGTTTCTCTTTTTCTTTCTTATTTTTCTTCTTCTTTTTCGTTTTTGCTCTCTTAAGACATTGCATCTGCTGTGGTTTTTACTGAACAGAAAAGCCTTTCGTTGGTACAGAAGTTTTCGACTGTTGTAATTTCCCAGTTTGTTTACTTTTTTACCATGCCTATAACGTAACTAGACCTGGTTATATACTGTTTCATGTTCTATTTCTTGCTTCATTCGTCTTATGTATATTTGAAGGGATTCTCCTGGCGATGGTGGTATTTTCCTGTCACTGATGAATAGTGGCAAACTTGATGCATTGCTGTCACAGGTAATCAATATTTTCTTACAGTCTTTGATTCTCTGATGCTGAAGTGTAAACTTACAAATTGAGTTCTCATTGTTCTCTCTCTCTCTCTCTCTCTCCTCTCATACACACACATTTTTCCCCTTTCTTTCCCTCTTTTTCCAGGGCAAGGAGTATGTCTTTGTGGCCAACTCAGATAATGTGGGTGCTGTTGTTGACTTAAGTATCCTTGTTATTGTCTTCAATATATTTTTTCTCTATAGTAGCGAAGAATTTACAATAAAAAACCATTTGCATTTTTTTTTTTGTCATTCGTAGTCATCTTTATGGATTAGTAGTTCTTTATTTCTATGTTTAACTGCATTTTTTTTTCTGGGGTGTTATCTTGGAAGGAAATTTGAAATTTTATTAATAAGATGAAAAGAGAGAAGGATGGTACTGTCCTAGTGCTATGTGAGGCAAATATGGAAAGAATCCAAAGAAATGGTGTTGTGTATAATCCACCAATGAATTTATAGTAAACATTGTCTCTATCTGCATGCCTATGTTAAGTCTCAACTGTAGTATCAGCGGCCAATCAAATGAGATAAGAAAGTATATGAGAACTGTCCTGATAAGTGCTAAGGTAATAGACTATGTTACTAGTGTTTAAAAGTCAGGACTTTTTATCGTAAGTCTGAATAGAAAAGCATTATTGCTCCCATGCACACTTCTTCTCCTTGTTTCTTGTTAAGCAAAATTTTTTTCATCTCTTCTTATTGGGATGAAGGAACAACATTTTTATTGCTGACTGCAACTAATTGGTTAAGGTATTTAGTTGTTGTTGTTCATATTTTATGTCTTTAAGGACCAGTCATTGAGTTGCTTTGTTATCCTTGACTGAATCTTGCAGAAATCTTAAATCATTTGATTAAAAACAAAAATGACTACTGCATGGAGGTAATCCAATGATCATTATTCATTTTGTCTCCGTGGTTCCAAAATAATTTCTGAATCTTCACATTTGAGCAGGTGACACCTAGGTCCTTGGCTGATGTGAATAATGGTATGCTTATATCTTACAAGGGAAAGATTCAGGTATGTGATGGTTCTTTGACAACTATTGTTTCTCCATATTTCTTCCTTCAGGTTTGTTAGTTCAGAAGTGTAAAAAACTGAAAGGAATTTGATAAGCATTGAATTACTAAAATCACGTGGATTAAACTAATTTATCAAAAAATTGAATCACAATCAATGTTCAAAATATAGTATTGAGAATTGAGTTAGCATATCGGTCATACCAAAATCTGATACATATCGGATACACGTGTAAATGTTAACAAAATCACTTATGTGCTGGATGCTTTTGATAAATGGTGGAGATTTAAAATAAAACTCATTTAGATGCAAAGACAAGCTAAAAATATAATCAGTTTAGATTTTCTTTGTATCATACATCTACAAACTTGTTCATATTAATGTAATAACAAAACTGATTGCAAGTATAAGGAAACTCTTAAAAAACTAGACTCAATGTAAAGGGAAGTTATACCATATCATATAAACTAGTAAAACACAAACAAAAACAATCACATATATCTCATGGAATATGCCAGTTCTATATAGGTAACAAAATGTAGTCTTTTTTCAGACATAAAAGGGTTCTTTCATACGTCAAGAAAATAAGATAATATCCTTTATGAAAATCTTTTTTGGGGGTGGGGGGTGGGGGCGGGGTGTGGGAATAGAATAAGCATATTTGCTCGATATATGCATTAAATCTTACGTATTTGTACGAGGATCTCAGTACCTAATTTTTTTGAATACCCATAAGTGGATTGAAGATATGGTTTTTGATAGGTTATGATGGAAGAGTAGAATTCATGTTTGCTGAACCCAAGAAGTTGTTTTAAGGCATTTGGTTATTGATTGATTGAATTCTAAAAATAAAAGTAAAAAAGATATTATAGTTTTATGGGACTAATAGATTTATTTATATTTATCATATATATTTTTGATCGGTAATAAAAAAGATTATATTAAGACTTAAGATAAGAGAAAGGTGGTATATGTACACCAACAGTGTACAGAGATAATAGATTTAAGTACCTATAGATCCTGAAAATTCTCACATACTAAAACATCCTGAATGTCCAATCCAATACAAGAGGCATTAAAGGATGCCCAAAAGAAAATGCATCTTAGCACAGACTGGATTAAAGCCCTTGAAGGTCTTGATCTATCTTTGAAAATTCTGTTGTTCCTCTCACGCCACAGAGTCCATGTAATAGCAGCTGGTGTTAAGCCCCACATTACTTTAATGCAAGAAGATCCCGAACACTTTCCCCATGAAGAAAGGACCAAATCTAAGTCCCTAGGTTGTAGCCATGCAACTCCGAATCTTAACAGCATTGCAGTCCATATGTCATGAACTATGGAACAGTGAATTAGGAAGTGATTCACTGATTCCATATTTGACTTGCACAGTTCACATCCATTAGGTAAATGCCATCCTCTCTTTATAAGGTTGTCCAAAGTTATTATCTTCCCCAACGTTGCGGTCCATAAGAAGAAACTTATCTTAGAGGGTAAGAGAGATTGCCAAAGCATCTTGGACAGCTTGAAAACATTATCCTTCTTGTGCATATGAGTGTAGAAACTCTTTACTGAAAAATCACCTTTTTTGCACCAAATCCATTTCATGAAATCTTGGTTTGAGTTCGGGTGATAACCACTTATGCACTCTATATGGTGAGTAAGAGAATCCATATCCCAATCCAAAATTCCACGCCTGAATTGCAGATTCCAAGTAGTATCATAAGAGTCTTGAGGATAAAGGTCTGAAATGTATGCTTGAGGAGCTATGCTATAGCGGTCTGGAAGAGTCAACTTTCTCCCAAAATGTATATTTATCATATATTCCATGCTGAAAAAGAAATATATTGATTACATGTCTTTCAGTTGACTTCAAAATAGTGAGTTAATAATATTAAAAATAGTTTATATTTTTATTTTCCATAATATTTAATGAAGAAAGAATCAATAATCAAATCAAAATATTATATATAATAGCCCATAAATTAGTTAGAAATCTTAACTTAAAGTAAAACTGAAAAGTAAAAAAACTTATTATGAAAAATAAAAATGAATTTATTATTAATTATAATAGTTTTATTATGTATCTTCTATTTCATTTTCTTTTGGAGTTAGATTAGTGATTTAGAGGTTGTTATTTGCAATCTATTTTATTTTATGGGCTTTATTTTATTTTTTCAATATTTTTAAATAGTATTGAGCATCTCGAGGCTATATTGACCGTATTGATTATCAACTTCAACCTTTATTGATGTTTTTTAGATTAGTATGGTCAATTTTTACTGTTTTTACTGTATTGCGAAATTAAAGTGCCTTGTGCCACTATAGTCAATATATGATAAGTATCAATTGACACGATATGACATTTAGTGCTATGGTTGCAAGTTGGTTTCTGCTCGACTCTGTAAAAATCCTCCATATGATTCAATATACTTACTATGGGAACACTGCCCGTGGGGTCGGTTCGGGTCAATTGAGTCGCCACCATCCATGGTTCAATTTTGGGTGTGGATGGACACCATAATTAATTAAGTAAGAATTTGAAATTTGGTCCAACCAGATTTTGGGTTAGGGGTTTCAATTAAGTGGTTGGGAAGGTGTTAAGCATCCAACCACCCTGGTTCAGCAGGCGCTTTAGCAGGAGGAGTCGGCGTCCATGGTGGTAAGAGTTTTGTTGTGTCTGAAGAAGGAGGGTTGACTTTTGTGGCATCGGAAGCAGAGAGGGGAAAGATCAAACGTGATGGTCATGTTAGTGGCTGTTTCTCTTTGTTAGGGGGTGGTCGTTCTTTTGCTGATGCTGTGCGGTCAAAGCCATCAATATCGCAGACGACAAATTGGTTAGTAAAAAAGCCTATTTCCCTGCTGCAGTTTTCTAATAGGGTCGTTGTGCGAGCTGAGAGAAAAGTTTTTTGGTTCGAATGTGGAGACGTTAGAGAACTCCCTATGTTTAAAATTTTTGAGAGATCAGGTCGTTTCTCCAGATGGATCATGTTTTCAAGTAAAGGGTTACAGTGGTTACTCAATATCATTGAGACAGCCAATCATAATGCTAATCTCAGGGGAGACATCGGTTCTAGGTGTGTCCCAGCAGGGAAGTTCATTGCTGAAATGAAATCGAATTGGCGGGGGGTGTTGTTGCATGTTCTTTTCATTCCGGTGCAGGGTCGCCTGAGGTATCTCATATTTCCTGCAGCTCACAAAGAGAAGATGTGGCAGCATGTCCTTTATGGGTGGTTGGAAAGTAGAGAAAGGGTTTTCGGTGGTGGGTTTGGTGCGAACACAGCATATCATATTCCGAAAACGAAGAAAGCGAGTTTGGTTTCAGATGATCGTAGGCAGAGGAGTTGTCAATCCCCAGTGGAGAATCTGTTCAGTGTTCTGAATGGAAGATCAAAACTTCCAGCTCCCTGTTGAGGGAAGGATCTGACCCTTGGAGATCTCTCTTTGTTCACCCATAAGCAGCAGTGAGTGGAACTTTCCTCTGTTATGTAGAAGTTCGAATCCTGTCGAGTGGCAAGCGATAAGGGATTTAGAAGGTTTTCGGATGTTCAATCCCATCGTTGAGAGATTAATTTCCCCAGGGGAATCTGAAGCTCTTATCTTTGTAACTAACGAGAAGCAAACAGAGAATTTGATTTCCAATAGCCCCTTTATCATGGGCGAGGACACCGTGATTTCTGTGGATAGTTGGTGTCATGGTAGAGGATCATCAGCAGGTCCAATATCTGAAGTTGGGTGGTGGGTGCAATTGGTTGGCCTCCCACCTCATCTGTTTGGAGGAGATGCTATTAGAAGCATAGACTACATGGGGGGCTTTGTGGAGTTGGGGGGTCTTAGAAGGAAAGGGGAGGTGGTTTTCAAAGCTGCCGAATGTGTGAAATGTAGAATTCCTCGTTGTTTGGTAATCAGGGATGGGCAATGGTGGTATGAGGTATATGTAGAAGTACTTCATTCAAAGCCATTACTGAAATTTTTTTTGGTGTTCAGGTTCAGAGATGATGAATGAGAAAGAAGACATTGGGGTTTGCCAGTCATGGGGCATGTGGACAGAGAAATGTGGTGGGTGATCTTCTGAGCTTTTAAAGTCACATGTGAATACATGCTGTAGCAATGAGTTTTGCACTGGTCGTGTGTCTTGTGATGTTTGTCGTCCTGTAGTTGGGCCTGTGATGAGTCAGGTGCGGGATAACAATATGGGCTGGGGGAAAGGAAATGGGGCTGAAGCCCATAATGTCTGTAGTGATGTGAACGAGGTCGATGGAGAGTGTATTAGACCAAATTGTTTCAGAAAACAGCCTTCTGATGGCGCTGATGCAATGCTGATGGTTGATACAGTGAAAGGGTTAACTGAGTGGAAAGATAGAGGGGTCAGAGGAGATGCTGATTTCACAGGGTTAATAGGGTTGAAAGATAGAGGGGTCAAAAGAGATGCTGAATTCACAGGTGGTGAAGTGGATAATCTTATGACCAATTCTTCCCATTCTTTTCCTGTTCCGGAATTTCTTCAGTGAATGGATTCGTTTTTGATGGATTTAGAGAAGCGTATAAAAGGTCTTGAAGTTCCTAAGAATGAAGGGTCTCATGATGAACAAAGGGTAAAGGAAAAAGTAAAGTTTCGGTGTCGGTTGAGAGGGGGTGTCATGACAAGTACGATCATTCCTTGTTGGGGTTGGAAGGAGTGGGTACAGTGAAGGAAAAGCTGCGTTTGGGGAACATGAAGCAGCTTAGGGAGGGAGTTTTGTCTACCTTTTTTGATCATGTCCAGCATCCAGAGAAGATGAGGGCTTTTTTCAGGGACAAGCTCCTTCCAAGATGCACTTCTCTACAGGGTCATTGCTCTCCGTTATCTGTAACCAAGGTGCCGCAGCATCCTAGGCTAGAACCTACAATCCAGCCATCTAGCATGCTTCAGGTTGCCAATCAGTTTTTTCTTGAATCTCCCAAACCCAATTCAGATTTTGTGTCTGCTTCGTTGCCTTCAAGGGGCAAGTTTTTGAGGTATGCCTCTCGGCTATCTTCTTCTTCCATTTCTTCTACTCCCATTCAGCCTAAAGTCTGGTACTTAAAAATCCCCTTATGATGCCTTTTTACCATATCTGGTTGCTAGTATCAAGTCGGGTGACGGTTCACAGGATGGTGATGTTGTCGAAGGTAGGAATAAGTAGATGAGGAAGTTGTTGATGATATGATTATGGAATGTGCAGGAGAAGAGGCTGTTTGGGAGGGAGTCCATAGTTTTGTAGATTCTATGGTAGAAAAAGTATTTAATCAATCAGGTGATGAAATTCAATTAGGCAAGGTCATCCAGTACTTTAGGAGAAACAGGAGGGATGGGGTCATTGGTTCCCAATGAAAGTCTTATCATGGAACATTATAGGGTTGGGCAGCAATGCCAAGCATAGGGCTTTGAAGGACTTGTGCTTTCAAATTAAACTGGATGTTGTCATTATTTCTGAAACAAAAAAAGAAGTGGTGGACAGATCCATAATTAGAAGAATTTGGGGTGATAGGGATAGGAGCTGGGTAGCTTTGCCATTTGTAGGAGCAGCGGGGGGCCTTTTGATTATTTGGGATGTTTCTTCAGTGGTGGCTGAATCTCAGTCAGTGGGATCTTTTTCCATCAAGATAGCCTTTAGATCAGTTCATGTTGGGTTTAAATGGTGCTTATCTAGAGAAAGGGAGGATTTTTGGAGAGAACTGGAACAATCATGGCAGGGTTCTCATGTTCCTTGGTCGGTGATGGGAGACTTTAATGTGGTTAGGTTCGTTGAAGTAAAGGTGGGAGCGTCTGGAAGGGTCACTAAGAGTATGAGGAAATTTATGATGAGAGCCCAATCAGCAAACCTCCAGTACGTTTCACTTACACCAGGAGGAGGAGATCAACCAAGTGGGACCCAAATAAGTCTAAGGCAGCTCAAGAGAGGAACCAAGCAGCTCACAAGGATGGTGCAGAGATAAGTTAGTTAGCCGTTGTTAGTGGAGAATGATGGCCTGCTGAGGTGGACAAAGTTGTTAGGAATTGCAGAGTTGGTTACGATCGTGTATTAAATTGTGAGAGGAGAGAGAGAGAGGGTATGAAATTTGTATGAACTGAATGAGGAGAGGGGAGGTCTCTCGAAAACCTCCATTGCTGTAATCCTTCAATTTCAACTCTTACAGATTGTCTATCCCCAACAATATCAATCAATCAAATTCCTCTACGTTTATTTCCCTTTGTTCATCCTTTAGTTGTTTAACTTCTCTGTTATCGGGAAGGCAAGAGCGAGAGAGATAGGCAGCAACCTATCAATTTAACGAGTGGATCAGAAATTGTGAGTTGATGGATTTTCCTCTTAAGGAAGTTGCTTTTACTTGGTCTAATTTTCAAGAGAATCCAGTGTGTACTAGGTTGGATAGGTGTTCAGCTTCTGTTGCATGGGAAAACCACTTCCCATGTATTTCACAAATGTTATTGCCTAGACCCATCTCTGATCATTGCCCAATATTGGTATCTACAGATCCTTCACCTTTTGGTCCTAAACCTTTTAGATTTGAGAATATGTGGTTGTCTAACCGATCTTTTTTGAATCTGAGCAAGGATTTGTGGGGTGAAGAATATGCTAAATTAGTGGTATGGACTGGTTTTTGTTTCCTTAAAGGATTGAGGGGCCTTAAAACACATATCAAAGCTTGGAGTTGTGCCAATTTGGGGGAGTTAGTCATCGTAAGGGTGTTTAAATGGCTAAAATAGAGGTGTTGGATAGGCAGGAAGAATCGATACCCCTAGAAACAGAGGAAATATTTCTTAGGCAGGAGTTGAAGTAGAACTTGATAAGATTCTTAAGATGGAAGAGATTTCCCGGCGTCAAAAGTCTAGAGCTCTTTGGTTGAAAGCTGGGGATAGCAATACCAGTTTTTTTCATAAATTGGCAAACATTCAAAGAGCTGTAAACTCTATGGTAAGGGTGCAAGTGGATGGGGTAGTGGTGGAATCGCCTTTGGCTATAGAGCTGGCGCTTGTACATTTTTATTCCAATTTGTACAAATCTGAAATGAAGCATAAATTTGTATTGAAAGAGGGGGGGCGCTAGAGATTTGGAGAGGATCAGATGAGTCTTGGAAAGGGAATTTGAGATGGAGGAAATCAAATTGGTAGTTTTTTTCCCTTGAGGGAGATAAAGCCCTTGGTCTCGATGGTTTCACTTTGGCTTTTTACCAACATCATTGGGAGTTGATTAAAAATGAGTTCTTCTTGGTTTTTCTGGAATTTTTTTGATCATGGAGTGATTAATAAAGCAACAAATGGTACCTTTTTGACTTTGATTCCAAAAAAATCAAGGGCAATGGAAATTAAAGATTTTAGGCCTATTAGTCTCACTACAAGTCTCTATAAGATCATTGCCAAAGTTTTGGCTGAAAGGCTGAAAAAGGTTATTCAATCGATTGTATCCCCATTTCAGAGTGCTTTTATCGAGGATAGGCATATTTTGGATTGTGCTCTGATTGTTAATGAATGTGTTGAAAGTAGAAAAAAGTTGAGACTTCTAGGGCAAGGTTTTGAGTTTTGGTGCCACTGGGCGTGTCGCCTAGGGCACGTGCTGCCGAAATGTTGACGATTCACTGGAAAAATCAATTTCCAGTGAATCAAGCGAAATTTCGGCAGCATGTGCTAGATTATTATTTTTTGTTTGTTTAAGCTTAAAATGATTGATTTATATATGTATTATGTAATATGTAAAATAATTGTATTTGCATGTATAATTGCACGAAAATTACTACAAGTAGCAATTATACACTTAAAAAATCATGCAAATGCAATGTGACATGTAAATGTAATGATTTTAATGATACTGTGGCCTGTGTATAAATCAAAATGACAAATAGGATCCAAATTTCAAATTAAACTGAAACAATAATACAAAAAGTTAAAAACATACAATGGTAGTGAAGTGAGTCTGATGGAAGTGGAACTGACGAATGATATTTCCAAATCAGTACTGAAATGAATGGCGAGGCTTAAACCTTGCTCTCTTGCCAATAAAGCGGCAGTAATGCTTCCATCTCATCCGAAATCTATACTCTCCTGGTATGGACTGACATGCTGCTCATACTTCTCCTGTATCATGTGTGCCATGATACCAATTGGAGGGAAACCGGAATAGTATCAATGCTTTGGTTGTGGTGGTGCCGGAGGAGACGACGTAAGATAACCAGGAAACTCGTATGGAGGGGATACTGCTCCAGTAGTTATAGGCATAACATAATAACCATAATGGATCAGATGTCTGCATGTGTGCTCCAGGATACCCGTATGAAGTACCGCAACTATTGCTATCCGATGAATCTGTTGGCCCAGGCCTATGAGGATAATAAAATGGATAGTCTCCTTGGCTCTGCATATACCATGAAATTGATGATGTACAGTTTAGTAGAGCCTGTCCATCCATAACACATGATAGTAACTCTAAACTGCTCTTAGTGGGGTCGTAAGGATGTAATAAAGTCTCATCTCTGCCTCATCCAAGTATGTACCCATAATTTCTCGAGGCGTAGGAGGTAAGACCCCTTGACCTGACTCTTGGATAACATTAACCATATTCTTGAAGTGTGGACTCGCTGCTGCATTGGTTGGAATGTGATTGAAGATAAAGAATTTAGATATGAATTTTCCCATCCTTTGCCTGACATCGCCCTTGCTCCACATATCCCTCAATCTCTTCTGCTTGACACCAGATGAACAGAACATACTAGGCTTTATAGGATAATCGGGCATCTTGGTGCTTTGTGAAGGAGTGAGCCCAGGCCCAGCCCTAGGTCGATTAGCCACACGCCTAGGAGCATCAACATCAACTACATCTCCTTTATAGGTACCACCCCTGTGAAACCCGTATCTCTTAGCCTCTCTCCTCTCGTACTCATACTGCAAAGATGCTTGTATTGAGGCTCTGAATGACGCCCTCTCCGCCTCTGTCATCATGTCGTCAGGGTACATCACATCATCATCATTATCCTCAACCGTAGGGGGTCGGATAGGCTTTGCCAATCTACGTTTAATCTCCTCATGTGCGTGCCTCCTCTCATCCCTAGATGTAGTCCCTGATTGTAAGTGATCTCTCATCTGCCTCTTAACTTCTGGAGGAGCTTAAGGGCAGTTGGCCATGTTCTTGTAGCTGTGCGCCAAATGTTGCTTAAGTCATGATACTCCACCACCCTTTATGATTTGGTGGCAATAATTACAGACGGTCTTATTTTTGTCTCCCTCAAATCTCATGCCATGAGCCTAGCCAATATCCTGTTTTCTGCCACCAGGGTGGTCCTCTTCATTGCCACTAGCCCCAGCCCCATTACCACTGCTAGATGCCATACTATCTCTAACCAAAAAGATTGAAATCAAAATAAAAATGCTACTACTGGTCGGACTGGCCAACTGCTGTGCTCCTTAGTATATGATATATCCAGTCACAGTTAAAGATGAACCCCTGCACAATAAAAAGTTATGATTATTAATCCATAATAATAAATTAGTATATTACCATTACCAATTATAAAGCATATTAATTTTTTAGATTTTTTTTTTCAATTTTTCATATTATTTTAATATTTTTTATAATTCCAGAAAATTTTAATATAAAAAATAAATATATAAACCCTGAATCTTCAAAATAATTTCTCCCATAATAAATAAATTAAATTTATGAATTTAGTTTGAGAATTTATCTATTTTTATCCTTTTGTATTGATTTTTGACTAAATTTAATAAAATAAATTAATATTTTTATAAAAAAATATTCGCTGACACCCATTTATACATTGGTCCCTTGATAGTATATATAAATTCATGACATTATATATAGTCTGTAGCATTAAAAATAAAAAAAATCGTTTTTAATTAATTTTATCATTAAATAATTTAAAAAGAAAATAATTTTTATAAAAATTAAAACGGGGACACCCATCTATAGATTGGGTGTGCCTATATATTATACATAAATTTCATCAAATAATACAAGGTTTATACAATTAAAATTAATTAAAAAACAAATTTCCATCAATTTTTGAGTAAAATAATTCTAAAAAAATAAATTTTTAATTAAAATTAAAATGGCGACGCCCATCGATAGATCGGGTGCCGGTATAACATATATCCAATAACCAATGCATTCTATCAAGTTTAGATCAATCAAAATGAAGATAAATGCGTTTACCTTCTCGTCACCTAACATGGGATGTATAGGAATGCTTCAATCTGCTACAAATCAATGAAAATCTCTCCAAAATCACTTCTATTAGGTAGATTGATGAGAATAGGAGTGATTTGAACTTGTTTTGGGTGAGAAATCAAACTTGGGAGAGGTTTCTTCAAAACTGCAGGTCGCTGCTCGATTTGGGCGAAATTTCGCCCAAATTGTGTAATACCCCCCTTATTTCTCTCGCACGTGAGAGAAAAAATGGCTTAAAAAAGCCCAACACAGCGAAATTTCATTGCGTTTCATTGACACCTCTCGACACATCGCCAGGGAAACATCCCTAGCGATTTCCCCCAGCAAAACGCATCGCCGGGGGAAAAAAATGGGCTTGCCACCGAAACTGAAAACACTAATCCAGGGTTAGTGCATAAGCTTGATCTGGAGAAGGCTTATGATAGAGTTGAATGGGATTTCATTGATTATGTTTTAGCTTGGAAAGGTTTTGGTGTTAGATGGAGAAGGTGGATGAAATGATGTGTTAGTAAGGTTGAATTTTCCTTCTTGTTAAATGGTTTAGTTGCTGGTCTGTTCCCATCGTCTAGAGGACTTAGGCAAGGCGACCCTTTTTCTCCATTCTTTTTTTCACTTGTTGGGGAGGTATTAAGCTGGTTCATTGAGGCTGCAAGTGAAAAAGAATTGATTAAGGGTTTCAAAGTTCGCGAGGGGTTAGATGCAATGGAGGTGTCTCACCTTCAATTTGCAGATGATACTATATGTTTCATTGATGCATCTAAAGATCAGATTCATTGGGTGAGATGTATTCTGAATTCATTTGAGTTAGTGTCATGACTAAGAGTTAACTGGGAAAAGAGTTCAATAATAGGATTAAATGTTTCAGATGAGATGGTTAGGGCTTTCGCTTCATCTTTATGATGTCGGGCAGGTGAGTGGCCCATGTATTACGACTCTTACCTTGGTCTCCCTTTAGGTGGCTCGCCTAGGTAAGTTGGTTTTTGGAATCCCGTGATAGAAAGGATTGAAAAGAGACTAGCTGGGTGGAAAAGGAATTACTTGTCTTTAGGGAGCAGAATCACGCTTATTAAATCAATTTTAGCCAACCTTCCCGTCTATTTCATGTCTTTGTTTAGGATGCCTCCCAAAGTTGCTAAAACGATAGAAAAGATTCAAAGGGATTTTTTGTGGGAAGGGGGGTGGGTTTAAGAAGGATCTCAACTAGTTAGTTGGGAATTGGTGTGTAGGGCAAAGGAGAACGGTGGCTTAAATGTTGGTCATGTGATGGACCGGAATTTGGCTTTATTAGCTAAATGGATATGGTGGTTTGGAATTGAAAGAATGAGTTTATGGCACCAGGTCATTAGGTGCAAGTATGGTGTGGTAGGAAATGGGTGGGATGTGAACCTGAGAATCAGACCCCCCCTCTCTTGCCCATGGAAGTCAATCGTGTCTCCAGCCCCAGATTTTTATTCCCAAGTTTGTTTTTGTGTTGGTTCTGGGAATATCATCCGTTTTTGGCTTGATTTGTGGTGGGGCCGTGGTACTCTCTCTTCTTGTTATCCTTAGTTCTTTCGGTAGGCAACCTTTCCGGAGGCATTGGTGAGTGAAGTGTTAATATCTTCTTCGGGTGGCTTGTCTTGGAATCTTCCATTTAGGAGGGTCGTAAGAGAAGTCGAAATGGGTTATTTGTGTTCCATTTTACATCAACTAAAATAAGTCTCCATTGATCCTAGTTTGTCCGACTCCCGAGTTTGGTGTTCAGAGTCCTCTGACCTCTTCTCTTGTAAATCCTTTTTTCACTTGTTCAGATTTGATGCCCTTGAGTCCTTATCTTCTTTTAACCCTAAGCATCTTTGGTTTAGGCCTATTCCTCCCAAAATTCAAGCTTTTGTCGAGATGGTTCTTCTAGCCAAGGTAAATACAACTGATGTGCTTCAAAGTAAAAGAAAGTGGATAGCCTTGTCCCCTAGTATGTGCTTCTTATGTAGAAGGAGGGAGGAATCCCTCCAGCACCTGTTCATGCATTGTGACTTCTCTGGGAAGTTTTGGATATGGTTTTTGGGGATGATTAATCGTTCTTGGGTATTGCCGTCTACAGTGCTTGATTTGTTTAATCAGTGGCAGTTCTTGGGGCTGGGGCAGGGAGGAAAAGTTATGTATCGGGTGGTCTTTCAACCTATTTTGTGTTTTATTTGGCAAGAATGGAATAGGAGAATCTTTGAGAATTCAGCATCTTCAGTTGAGGTAGTCTTGGAGACTACTATGGCTTCTTGGATTTCTGGTTTGCAGATTTTCCGGTCTATTAGTGTCTCCGACATATTGAGGGATTGGCAGTCCTTGGCCTACTATTCTCCTCTCCTTTTCTGTAGAGAAGTAGCATGGTCACCCTCTGGGGAAGGTGGATTGAAGCTTAATGTTGACGGGTGTTCCTTGGAAACCCAGGTGTGTCAGGTGTGGGTGGTATTCTCAGGAATAATTTGGGTCAGACTGTTTTCTTATTCAGTGGTTCGATAGGGGATGGCGACTCACTTAGAGCAGAGATCCTTGCTGTTTTCATGGGTCTTGTCTTAGCCAAGAAATAAGGTTACCAGCATTTTGTGATCGAGGGAGATTCTCTTGCGGTGTTTTCTTGGATGTCAAATGACGTTTCAGGTCCATGGAGATTGAGATATTTGATTCGTCGTGTATGATCTTTAGCTACTAGTTTGAATGTCTCGTTCAAAAATGTACTTAGATCGGGCAATGAGATTGCGGACTTCTTGGTTAAGGCTGGGGCCTATTAGATTGAATCTTGTTGTTGGTTCCCATATGGATTTTGGATGAGATATTGTGACTGTTGTACTTTTCTCTCTTTTTTCTCTTGCTTTCTTTTTCTTTGATTCCTTTTTCTGGAGTCGCTCTTGTACGTTCTTCTCATCTATGACATTTATTCTCGTTATCCTTCAAAAAAAAAAAAAAAAAAACAACTATTACCAACCTTTGCCAACAAGACCCCTCTGGTTCCACATCCACCACCCTTGCCAAACCGCCTTTCTTATAGACAACAGAAACTATGTTGTATTATCTGTTTCAGTCAATCTAAATGAACCCACCATTTCCACCTCAGCCTTAACAAGATTAGTATTGCCACCACTGTCATTTATCATCCAGCCAGTTCTTTGTCCATAACACTGCAAGAGTCAAACCCCAACCTGTTTACATGACGTAAGGTAGCTATGAAAGAACAGTGCAGATAGAATATGGAGAGAAGAGGTCATAATATCTGGAGTGGATGGTAAAAAGATTCGAAATTGAGTAAATTGTGAAGCTGTCTAAGAGTAGTAAAGATCATTGGCACATGTTCTGTTTTGACCTTAGTAGTGCTTTTTCTATTGGTAAAAATGAAGGAGATCTATCAAATGATGACTGAACTACCCTTATATACGAAATGAAACAATGGCATGCTGAATTTTATCTTAGAAATTAAGTCAAATAGACGAATTGGAAAAAAATTTAGACTCCTTGAGAATTGATGGACATAAAAAAACTAGAGGGGATGTGTTGAAAGCTGAAGACTTTACTGCTTGAATAGACAGCCCTTCTTGTTATTGAATTTTTGGAGCAATGGGTATGTGAGAAATGGAAATCCACTGTGGTTTGTATATCCTCTGGAAAACTCATCATGGAATGATGTCAGAAAAGAATTAGCAAAGCACTGCAATGCTGAACAATCTCTTGGACTGTTCCCCATATTGGCTTGCTCAGTTTGCGATTACCTAAGCTACATGTGATTGTTCCTGATGACAAACAAAGAGGATTGAGATGACTAGAAATCTGGTTTTCCAAGAGTATACCTGTGCATGAAATGAAATGGTAAATGGGTATACAACGTAGGACTTCCTGCACAGCCGTGGTCATGGTTGGTTTTTGCATAAATAGGGGCAATTTTGGAAAGGGTTTTCAAAGGTTGAAAATTGCAATAGAGGGGACCAGATCTAAGAGCATAAAATATTGAAGTTGTTGAAAGGAACCATTTTTTTTTTCTTTTTAGATGAGTTATGCGATATTTGTAATAGAAATGGATCGTAATATACGAAGGGTCTAGTCAAAAAACGGCAAAAAGATAAAAGATGACACAAAACAGAATGGCTATCCAAAAATACGAGCAAATCAGTCAACAGATCTGGAGGCTATTGAAAATTTCAAGAGCCATTTTATGCCTGGATCCAATGTTCGGAGCATTTTGTTCAAATGTGTTGCCCAACTATCTTTTTGCCATTATAGAGAATTAAAGAGAAAACGGAAGGGAGGCTTGGTAGATAAAAGAAATGAGGTGGGGCATGATGTAAAAAAAAATTCTGTTCTGAAACTAAATTCAAAATCAGATGAATGGAATTAACTGTTTGAAAGATAGATTGTATACCAAACTTTACAGATATGTAATTCAGATCATAGACCAGCAAGGATATATCAATATAAATAACTAAACTGTAAGTGATCTCAATTAGAATAGATGAACTTCTTATTAAGACTAAATGACAGTATGAGCAGAAGGAATTTTCAATAACAGAACAGCTGATAAAACTACAGAAATTAGATATAATAAGTAGATGAAATAATGTTGTCAATTTACTGTTCTGAAAATATATTCAGGTGAAAAGAGAGAAGAGTGAATTAGGTGACAGGAACTAAACAGAGCTAATATTTAGATCTGAAATAGAACTACAGTGAACCCAAAATTAAACTTAACAAACCAGAAATAAATTTAAATCAAATCAGAACACTTTGATTTAAAGAACAATTCCACAAGTCACTTAACAGCAAATATTAAAGGAAAAATCGAACACAATAAAAAGCACCACGAGATTTGAAACAGTAAAGTAACTAAAGAGGATTTAGATGAAATCTAGAATAGAAAACGAGCAAAGTCTAAACAAGATGAAGACAAACAATATCAGAATAAGAGTAACACAGGAATTAGAACATAAAAGAGTGAAAACTCTATCCTAATACATTAGAAAATAAATAGAAAATATTAGAATTGAAATTAAAACTTATCGGATGTAGAACCGGGGCAAGGCTTAAGAAGCCTTTGTGCTTAAAGCATCAAAGCGCCCCTTTTTGGATGAAATCCTCAGCACGCAGGTTATGGCACTCAAGCTTCCAGCATTCAACGGGTTGAGGACGTCCAGTAAGTCGATCAAAATTCAAAGACAAAATTGCAGAAAATAGAGGTAGATCATAGAATAAAACAAAGCAGCAGTAGGGGTTTCTCTTCTTCTCTCTTCTCTGATTTCTCTCTTCTTAGAACAATAGGAAACGACAAGCATAAGATGGTTTCATATTTCAGATGGAGAAGAAGAGAGGGCTGATGAGAGTTTCCAGATCAGGGATGAGGGTTTCTGATTTGGGTGAAGAGAAGGATTCGTGAAAGAGGGGTTTTAAGATAACAAGCGAGGGTTTCAGATATGAGAACTGCTGCTTTTGTGATATTCTTGTCTCTTGAAGAAACCCAGAAGGCCCCTTTATATAGCTGACCCAGACGAACCAGAATGCTGGTTTGTTGGTTCAGTTAAAACTAATTAGAACGTTAGACAACGTTATAATGTCATACGAAACCAAAAACAAAATAACGCTAAAATCTGATAAAATGGAGTCTCTGTTTTGAGACTTTCCAAATCAAAAAATACAACAGGGCATAGAGGGATTTGTGTCAATAGTAAAATAGAGAAGGATGGCTTCATAGAAATATCTGCTGATTGAATAAAAGTAGAATTCAAATATCTGCAACAACAGAATTTTTAAGAATAAAGAAAGGTCTCCGAGTGCTATGTTCAAATATTCTCTCAGCTTACTCCTCTATTGGGCGTCTGCTATGGTGTTGTGCAGTGGTTTAAATCTTCATGATGTACTGATGTGTGAGAATTTTAGTGTCCTGTAGTGGCTTGGGTTGTGTGATTGGTACATCCTTGGTGTAAAGCTGTGTATATGAGTTTATTTAGTTTTTTGAATTAATATAATCTTTATTACCGATCAAAAAAAAGAAATTGTCTGTGCCTGATTTGGGGAGGCAAGCAGTACAACATGATGCAGGAATGACAATCATAGATGTCGGTAAAAAAAACACCCAGCATTTCGGAAGGGATTAGATGAGGATGCAGCCATTCATTGGAGGAGAGAGCAAAGGGAAATTGACTAAATTTAGGCAATATTTAAATTGTTTTGGACCTGAAGAGACCAAGAGACAATGTTGGGTACACGGGAAGAAATGGACCAAATAGAGAATGTGGGGCCCATAGGTTGACCACGATCACAAACTATAGTAGATCTTGCAAGGTTTGAGTGGAGAGTTGGGACAGTCGCGGGGGGGGGGAAGGGGAAGTAGGAGGTTGAGAAGGCTAAGTTGTAGTTAAATGACCAAAGGAGCAATTTGATCTTGAAATGGGGTGCCTACTTTCCAACTTGTCCGCTTTCTACTCCACCATGGGCCATTTCATGTCAAAATTAATCCCTCTTGCTTGACAAAGTGCAGAACCACTCTCTAGTGTCATGTTTCAGAACCACTCTTGACAAACTGCATTGGAGATATTGTCACAGTGGAGGGCTCTAGCTATTAGATCAGTTGCGATCTTTGGAGGGTGGTCCGTTTTGGTGTCTATTAGGGTTCTGCTATGTGTTGTTGGTCAGCATAGATGTTATGCATCTGGTTTCTGCTTTGTTTTTCTTGTTGTTCCCTTGAGTCATGAATTGTATTTTTTTAACCCTTTCTGGTTTAATAAAATCTTCTATTATTCGTCCCCAAAAGAAAAAAAAAAGTTTGAGACGACATAATTGTCCACTACTTTCCAATTTGATTTCTTATAGAACAAACATAAACCACACAATCTGCTTTGACAGCTTGTGTGTTACAGTTGGCCGGGATGTGTGTTCCAGTTGTCCGGGATCTTGCATTTTTTTATGAGATAGTTTTGGCATCTATCATTGCGTACGCGATGAGCTCATCATTAAGTCCCCTTCCATGTGTTTCCTCAGTCCTCCCTATTTCTTACCATTGCTTCCTCTCGTCAGTTGTATTCCAATTAAAGTATTCGTAACTTGCTTAGTTTTGTGCTCACCTTTTTGTATGGTGGGGGTTTCTTCATCCATATGGCTTCTCGAAGGACGCAAAATTTTCTTTCTCAAACCTATTATCTAACATGCCAAAAACTTTCTATTCCCGTTATTTTGCCTGAAATCCAGCACTTCTCGAGTCATTGTTTTCACTTTCAGCTGGCAGACTTCTTCAAGGGCAACGCTTAAATATTCCTTATCCAATGTCATGTGGCGCTAAATGTTTTGCCAATTATGTTGGAGGTACTCAAGCAGCAGACAAGAATTCAAGATTCTCTAGTGTAACATATGTTTGTGGCCTAAAGCTTATTTTTAAACTACCTGAATCAAACTTGTTTATTGTGTTAGTCTTTATGCTATACATCGAACTTGTAATGCAAAGTCTAGCTTTCTTATATGACCAAATACCAAAATATAATAATTTATCCTACTCAATCATGGGTTGAAATTTAATTAAAGTTATGTGTTTAGAAATTTTTGATCATTAATTTGGTGAATTAATTCACATGATTGACCTTGTATCGTTATACACTTATACCTTTTACTGTTTCCTTGTCAAAAAACCATTGGCATTATTTTGCTTCCCTGGTGTATTTGTTTCCGAAACTTAATGAAATGCTTTCTCTGCTGCAATTCTTTGGTCAATATAATGTGAGTAATAGGTTTATATGAGCCTAAAAGTGACAGTTTTCTTATTGCTATGCATGCAGCTGTTGAATTTTTCACAGGTTCCAGATGAGCTTGTAAGTTATGGTTTTCTTACTCCTTTTATTAGTCCTGTTTTTTTATTTTTATTTTTTTAAACCTATCATTCCTCAAATATAACAAATAACTGCAGTATCTAATACATGGGAGAGGTCAGGGTTTCTGTTTTCCAATATGGAGACCAAGATAGGAAAAAATATAAAACTATAATTGTTTTAAAATGATACATTTAACAGTTAAAAGTTACCTCACTACATAGCTAGTTGATTTTCTTGAAAGCTTATTCTGTAGACTCCTGACAGAGTGAAACAGATGGCATTCAAGGGAACCTTCCAATATAAACGATCCAGTAATGCCAAATTCACCCATCAGTTTTGACATAACTCTCCCTTAGGTTTTGCTACACTCTTCCAAAGAGGATAATGGAACATTTGCAGTGAAATTCTGCAACAGTACAGCTAATGAGGTGGTGACATATGTTGTTCACATGAATCATTTGCCAGGTTCTCCATTCTGGTTTTGATACTGTTTTGTCCAAAGCCTAGCTTGATGTTTTGCTAGCATGGCCCTTGTGCCTTAGGATTTACATGTTGATATGTCAAGAAATTTAAAAAATCTAAAATTTTAAAAAATGAGGAAATAAAAGCCAAAATGTTTTCATCATGAAAAATTAGAAAAATTTTATTATAGTGAAATATATTAATAGTAATAAATATATCGATATTAGGATGAAAAGTGATATTACATGTTCAATTATTTTTTAACTGCATGCCTTTTCAAAAGATCATTTCATATTTTTTATTTGTTTTTTATGAATTTCAGGTAAAATATGTTCTAAAAAGGACACTTTAAAAATGACGTTGAATTAGAAGTATTTATATTTATAAATGTTTTTATGTTTTTTTTTACAAAAAAATTATTCTTTTTTCTCTTTTCATTTATTTATAAAATAAAATATTACTAATTTAATATTTATAGTTTGAATTGCATTAGTAGACTAATAAAAGGTAGATATAAAAAATTAGGATTAAGGATATTTATGTAACGGATTTCTTAGAAGAATTATTTTTCTCATTTATATATCTATATAATATGTTTTTAAAATAATGTTTAAAGTTTGGGTCGAATTAGGATACTAATAGGAGGCATTGTTTAAAAACTCGGCCAATACCAAGAAGAATTGCCTGAGTCAACTTGGTATCGGCTTGCCTCAAGGCGATACCTACACTTGATATGACGGGTTTCATTTCGAACCCCTCGCTTGAGTTTGACCAAGATTGATGCAAGTCGGTGATATTGAGTTGTATCATGCGAATCAACTCGGTATTGCCTGAGACACATCAGGCAATTCTGTAGCCAAGCTTAGGATGCCATTTTTAGCGTTCTTGAGCTCAAATCTTCACCCACCCTTCATTTTCAAAAAAGCTTAACCCCTACCCCTATTTTGAAATGATATTCCATTTCATAACAATCCTACCATGGACTGGTGCCTCCTCTGTACAGATTTGAGATTTGAAGAAAAGTAGCATATTTCCAGAAAATGCCAAAAAAAAAAAGGGAAAAAAATGCTGAAAGAAGGAGAATAAGGAGATACCTGTGTGACGACATACGATGTTATCTCCATGGACATAAAGGCATGAACAGGATTTTCTTTTCTTCTCTCTTTTTCTCCTCCTCTTCTGGACTTCTCTTTTATCCCTTTCTTGGCTTCTCCTCAACAAAGCCTCTGTCTTTTTTTTTTCCCTGTAAGCAACGAAGCAACAAAGTGAGGGAATATAAAATTTTTCCTCCCCTGTTCTCGTCCTTTTTCACCTTCTTTTCCTCTTCTTCCCTTCTCAACGAAGCTGTTTTCTTCTTTTTTTTTCCTTTTCTAAAAGTGACAAGCTAACAAACCCGTTCGTGCAGGTCTTCTTATGCTTTTTAATTTTTTGTGGCAGCCAGGTTGACCCGACCTAACTTGGCCCAAACTCAGTTGATATTGCACATACCAGCTGAGTTAACTCGGACTTGGGCTAGGATGACACTGAGCCCAAGTCTCAGTTTTTTTTAACCTTGATAGGAGTTAAAAAAAAAAAATTATAAATATAAATATTTTCAATCAGTTTTTTATTGGAAGATTTTTTTTAATGTCTTTAAATTAATTTTTAGTGTTTTGGTATAATTAGGAGATCAATATGTAAATCTTAGAAGACTAGTTTGGGTTGAGTAAAGAAGTGTCCAAAACATATCTTTTTTACTTTTTTCCTCAAATTTTCTCTTTTTTAATGGCACGAGCAGAATTTCCATCCTTGAAGCTTGAATCATTAATGAAAATGACAATTTCATCATTTTTGTATTGACTTCGACTGCCACAGGTGAATTTCAACCAAAATTGCTTAACATTGATCATATGCAATAGTAATATGTGATACATACAATCAACTATCGAAATCTTCAACAGTATAAATTACCACATATATACCTCTACCTTGCGAGTCCTAATATTTATCAGATTAATACAAGCTTTAGTCTTTCTTTGATTCCTCTTATAGAGATTGATAGAAGGATCAGTTAACAAGCACATCCTCTAGATCAATTTTTGGCGGCCTGGAATTTCCTTTTTTTAATATTTTTAAACAACAATCTCCCTCATAGAAGCTTAGAAGAAAAGTGTTCTCTTTGATTCTTTTTGTTGCAAATTCTTTTGAGAATTGTACTAACATAAATAAATCATTCTTTTCATGACATTGGGGTGTTTGACTCAACCCTCCAAAATCAAGACATGAGGACATGCAAAAAACATTCATTTATTTATTTGATGACTTCTAGTACACATAAAAAGTCTAATTCACATTGCTTGTACATAATCATCATCATAATCCAGTTCCCATTGAAGTGGGGTTGGTGACAATAATCTCGTATATGCATCCCGTTTTATCAAAAATCAAATCAAAAATTTATGTAAGTCTTGTTTTATTAACTCCATCCATATCTTTTTAGGTGTTCCTCTTGATTTCTTAGAGCCTTCAATATATATCTTCTTAGACCTTCTTACATGTGTATCTCTAGTTCTCTGCTTTATATGTCTAAACCCATTAACCTACTCTCCTCAATTTTATACCTAATGCATGCAATGCCTAATAACTTTCGAGTTTCTTCATTTCTTAATGTCTTTTCTAGCTGGTCTAACTGTTGTCTTATAGATCTTATCGTTTAACTTAAGTGGAACAGCTTATCACATTGTACTCTAGAAGCATCCATCCACTTAAGCCAACCAGTTCTAATCCTATGTGCTACATCTTTATCAGTTTCTCTTTTTGTACTACTGATCTAAGATATCTGAATTTATTAGTTAAAGGAATATCTTGGTTGTCAATTCTAATAGTTTCATTAGTTATATTGTTATTTGTATTAAAAGGGCATGTCATTGATCGGTAATCTTATCATCTTTGATCATCGGTGGCCTTCATCGATCGAGCAATCCATATCCGGCCGTTTGAACCCATTTTATGGTGTCTTTATCCACACATAAGAGTTCACGGATGTCACATCCCCTTTAATTAATTAAATTAAACCAGGGACATTACAGTCACCACACTATCTCAATAACACAACATAACCTAATATCTAATGCACCACACACAAAGATTTATCACATAATGCAAACAAATCCTAAAACTAATCCTAATTAACCCTTCCTAATTATAACTACCCATTTCACTCTTTTAATGTCACTTTAGTCTAAGGCACAAAATTGCTCTAATACCACTTTCTATCACATCCTCTTTAATTAATTAAATTAAACCAGAGACATGATAATCACCGCACTATCTCAATAGGTACTAACCTTCCCACATTGAGACAGCTGGTCATTGGAGTACACAGAAATATAATACAGCGGAACATGATAACAAGTTGTGCACCAAAGACAAGTAACATTCAACAATATTTACAAAACAAAAATTTAAAAGACTAATATACATAAATTTACAAGTTTTTCCTCTTGTTCTCTCTCTCTCTCTTCCCAGCTCTACTGGAGAGGTTCAGCCAATATTTGACCTGAAATGTTCAAATGGGATCATGAGCTTACAGCCCAATAAAGAAACCTCATTAATAGCAAAGACATATACAATTCAATCATGTATATATCTCATGTACTATCAGCGGAATATTTCATCCCAACCCACCATGTCATATCAAGTAACATGATTAATAGGTTATAACGAAATACAAATATCAATCAAATATGCAATGCATGTAGGTCATGCTTTCCATGCACGCATTGTCGATGTCTGACATGATGGAATAAGTGGGGTCTTCCCTTTACCCCTCGAGTACAGTCCATACTCCTTCCGACTAAGCGGTAGTGTAGGAACTCACAGAGAAGCCAGTCACCTTACCCTTTGTCAACGGTGGTATGGGACCGATTAGACAACCAGACTGACTATGGCCAGTTGGAGGTCGTGGAGCACTCCTCAACCACTTCTTGTGTGGCCACTCACAGGGTTTAGGGATCTCTCAACTCACGGGTACTTTTTCTCTTCTCTGACTATTTTTAGAGCAACACGAGAAACCACCAGTTGGGAGTCACATCTTGACACCCTAGACAGTGCCATGCACTCTATGAGGTCACCCAAAAAGCCCATCACATCAGGTGATGTAATATATGCATGACCACTGGGCAGTTATCTTTTAAACAGTTCTTATCATTCACAATCAATTCAATACACATGATTCAGCAGATAATATCAATGAATATCATCAGTCGTATGAGTCACAGCATGAATCAATAACTAAAAGATGATAAGATAATAAATGAATCATACACAATTAGCTTTAGAGCTACTATATATAGAAATAGAGTTTTATGATTGATTATTTTAATGCCTCGCGATTAATCGTACCTTCACGATTAGGTTGGACGATCATTCACCCATCAAGATTCATCTTCCAGAGCACTATCTTATTCTCAATGAGTTCGAGTTTCAGTCTATAATCATACCAAAATTCATATAATTCCATTCCAAAGCATTACTGTTAATTACAGGGCACCTTAAGCGTAGTTTTACATCAACCAAAACTCACTCCAAGAAATTTATGCATCACATATTAGATTTATGAATGAAAAGAATACATGTGTATAAGTATACTTATTCTTACAGGATTCAGATTCCCAAGCGGTACCAAACATAAGGGAAATCAAGTCCAACTTAACACAATCAAATAGAATTCAATATCAGCTTATATTAGATATTCATTCATTCCACATAGATTCATGAAAACACTACAATTACACACGAATTTGCAATTAATGGAATTCCCTTACCTCACTTCTCCACTTTCTTTCTTTCTCTTTTTCTTTTCCTTTCTTCTCCTTTGCCTTTTCTCTTGCTTTGTCTTCTTCTTCTCTCAACTTAGACGATAGATAGCTGGGAATAAACCCACAATTGCTTGCTTCCTCTTTAAATAGAAACTTTCACGATTCGGTGCATCACCATACTACCGAACCCCACATATACACTCAATCAAAATACTTTAATTTAAATACCAACTCAAATTGAAATAAAACACACTATTGGTCACAATTAAACACACACAATTAAAATATAAAAGACCATAATACCCTTGTCATTAACACAAAATTACATATTTAAAATTACAGGATATTACAACGGATGACTCTCTTCTCTATTCCCCTTGTGCGCACGTGGGATTGGGTGCACACAAGTTCAGCGTGCTCTTTTTGTAGGTTTATGGGGGTTAAGGAGTTGCCATTACCTGATGGATTGAGGTACACACCTTGTTCTTAGAAGTTTGTTTAGGCTTGGTCTGCGATTCGAGATTCTGGTTAAGCACCTCATTATTTTCTTGAGAAGTTTGTAGACACCCCAGTCCATCCCGTCTAAGACGGGTCCCTCAGGTTAACCTTTGTTGGAGTTGTTCGAGTTGGTTTATCTCAGCCATTTCCTATTCTAGCATGTCACTATTTGGGCCCTCAAGGGGTCTGGCCCAATTTATGTTAGTTATGTCTTTTAACTTCCAATGATGTTGGTCTGATGTGGGTTGGCCCTATTGGAAGGCCCACAAGTACTTGTAAGGTTTAACGAGGCCTAAGTCCCAGTTTGGGCTTGTTATCAATCCAGTTGCCCTTTTTGGCTTTAAACCCTTGAAATGCCCAGAAATTGAGCTATTGAGCTCACTGTGTGCTGTGTTGTTAACTTAGAATGGTACACCACATTTTCATTCTGTACCGTTCAATAAAAATGGTTCAGAGGCTTCCTATTCTGTTGTATTGTGTTGAGTACATAGTATAATCTAGGACCCTCCTGGCTTGCACTTTTACCAAGGCATTGGGGTCTTATTTTAATGGGCCTGATGAGAGGATTTCATGAGGTTTTGTGCCACCCCACAAGGGTTGTCCAAATAGATTAATTAGATTACTTTTTTAGCTTTGAATATGCCCAGGATTCTTCTTTTTGAAGTTTCTGGGTGCTGTTCCATTTACTCGGAACTGTACAGCACGAACCTGCTTGGTACCGTTATTGAAGAATGGTTTTGAAGGATTATCCTTTCTATCGTCTTCCAAAAACGGTATTGAAGGCTTATTGCCTATACCGTGCTGACTGCACGATACAACCCATTTTCTGGGTTTTCATTTTTCCAAGAGGCCTTTGGGGTTCTTCCTTGGTTCAAACGAGAACTCTGTGTGGGATGTTAGGCCATCCCATAGTGGTTTTTAAATGGGGTTGATTGATTTATTTTGAGCAATTATTAATCCAAATTAGTTGGGGAAAGAGATTTGGGTCCTTTTCCCCATCTACAGGTGAAATGCTCTTGTTCTTGGGAAAAGGTACCATGCTGCTGGTATGAAGGCTGATCCTTTCCCCATGAGTTTGGGGATGAAGGAAAGGCCCGAAAGGCCTAGCCTTGGTCCATTCGGCCACACCTTGATCATGTTAGCTTTAATAATATTAGAGTGAGGAAATAGACATCACAAGATGGAAAAGTGGGGTCTGCTAGAATGGAGTGAACATTCCCGACATGCTAAACATGCTCTTTAAGAAAATAATCAAGCACAAAATTATAAATCTGTGCTAAGTGTGCAAGATTTATCAGACAAAGAAGGGATATGGGGCTTTAATGGGGTACAATGATCCAGAAATGAGAGAGAAGGTTTGATAGGCTTCAAAACTGTCCAGAAGGCCTCTTTGATCCTCTTTGCTTGGTGGATTCCATCATATATCTATGTCATGCACTTACAGCTTATGCATGAGTGAACCCCAACCCATAACCAAAATTAGGGGGAAAGATGATATAACTCATTAATGACTATAGAAATCCCTCATCCTCCCCTTGAATATATGCTCACCCAACTCTTTGGAAGGAGAATGGATAAATCCATCTCTTTTGCAATGCTTAATGCAATCCAATCAAAGAAAAGAATCACAAGATATGCTTAAAAGATAGAAGAGCTTCAACACATCAGATTTCTTTCCCTTTAATCACACAAAAACAATGTATACATGCTTCAAGAAGGGGTTGAGGAAACATACCTCTTAATTTGGAGGTGATTTGCTGTTGTTTGAGGTCCTCCAAGTGTGTTGACAGCAGATTAAATTCTCCCCTTTAGCTCAAAAACAAGCTCTCCTGAGATCTTTGTTGCTAGATGTGAAGTTTAGGTGAGTTAAGAGTCTATATGCTTTGATGAGATTTAGAGGTTTAAAAGGATTTTGAAAAAGCTTCAGATGCTCAAGAATTTGGAGGAAAGAGGTTTGGGAGAGAAGAAATGCTTCCCCCTTGCAACAGTGCTGTAAGTTGGCTATAATAGCCAACTTACTTTGTACCGTGCACACACCAAGGTACAACACTAATTCCATTGGAACCATTATTGAATAACGGCTCCACAGTATATCCTTTAAAACCGTTTTCTGACAGCGGTTTAGTCAAATATCACTACAATCAGTCATTTTTGGGATTCCTGCCGAGCGGGCAGTTGGGGTGGTTGAACCACTGGATACTATTGAATAACGGTTCTACAGCTATATCTTCAGAATAACGGTTCAATATAATCTTATCCAAAATTGAAATCTCGGATTTTCAGGGTATTGAGATTTATATTTGATTTTCTGCAGTGTGAATCGTGATTTTTTATTTTATTTGATTTTTTATATTTATAATTGTTATTTGATTTTAAATTTTTTATTTAAGATATTTTTATTACTATTCATCTTTTTGTCCTTTCTTCTCTTTTGTTTTTTTTTTCCCATTTTAATTTGCCATTTAACAAAGTTTGCGGATTTTTGGTTTTATTTACAGTTTTGTCTTTTGGACTGTTTGAGCCATATTGCTCTCATTTGGACTCCGATTCTTGCAAATTCAGTTAACTGTATTTGTTTGCATCACATACAGGAATTGGAAGCCTTTGTCCTTTTGGTTACTCATTTTTCAATTTATTTTTGTATATCTTGTTTGCTGATTATTTGTGTCTTTTTCCAGGCATCATGCCATACCTCTTGCAATTTGGCCAGTTGAAAGGAACTGGCTTGAACTAATGAATTTGCCTTCAAAAGACATTCACATCATGTTTGTTGAAATGCCTAAACGAATTTATTTTTTAGCTTTTGATGTTATGTTAGAGATTAGATTTCTGGTTTGAATCTAGGAGTCAAGTATATTTTCCTTCTACCCTTATATTTCATTATATAGAATATGTGAGAGTACATAGAAGGAAAGACAAACAAAGGAAACTTAATCAAATCCCTAAATCAAATCTTTTCTTTGTAATACATATTTATTTCCTTAACACTCCCCCTCAAGCTGGAGTATATATATCATATATACTTAGCTTGGAACAAATGAACCTCAATCTATTACCACTCAGTGCCTTGGTAAATACATCTGCAATTTGGTCTCCTGACTTCACAAATGGTGTACATATAGTATCGTCCACTATTATATCACTAAAAAAATGGCAATCGACTTCAATATGCTTAGTCCTCTCATGAAAAACCGGGTTAGATGCAATATGTACCGCAACTTGATTATCACAGACCAATGGAATAGGAGTGGAATGTGAAAAACTGATTTCCTAAAGAAAATGATGTAAGTACGTAACCACATCAACTCACTCATTGTGTGATCCATGGCTCTATACGCTGCTTCACCACTAGACCTCGTTACCACTGTTTGCTACGTACTTTTTCACGTAACAAGATTTCCTCCAAGAAATGTACAAAATCCTGTAGTATATTGTCTATCTGAAGAAGAACCTGCCCAATCTGCATCTGTAAACCCCTCTACTCTGAGGTAACCATTACATCTATATAATACTCAAAGGCCTGGAGCCTTTTTCAGATATCTGAGAATACATGTGACTGCTTCCCAATGAGGAACATGAGGAGTATCCAAGAATTGGCTCACAATACTAATTGCATAGGAAATGTCTGGGCTAACAATAGTTAGATAATTCAGCTTCCCCACCAACTGACGATATCAACTTGAATTTTCAAAGACCTCTCCCTCGTCTGATAGACGTTTCAAATTAGGATCCATGGGAATATCAACTGGACGAGTACCTAGAAGACCAATCTCATCTAACAGATCAAGGACATACTTTCTTTGTAGACAAGTTGATAGCTGTTTAAGACCTAGCAACTTCAATTCCCAAGAAATACTGAAGCTTGCCTAGATCTTTCGTTTGAAACTGTTGCTGAAAAAACTGCTCTAGATGAGTAATTCCAGCTGCATCATCACCATTGATCACAATATCATCTGCATATATTACAAGAATAACACAATTTGTATTAGTTCACCGATGAAATACTGAATGATCAGTTTAACACCTCTGTAGGCCAAACTCCAGAAAAACTGCAGAAAACTTTCCAAACCACGCCTTTGATGATTGCTTTAACCCATACGATGCCTGTTTGAACTCTGGTTCTCAAGCAACACTGACATTTCCAATTCCATAGCTTTCCTCCACTTAGGGTTAGATAAAGCATCCTGCACTATCTTAGGAACAAAAACACTAGAAAGATGGGAAGTAAAACATGAGAACAAAGTACACAAGGAATCAAAACCAATATGGTGGCTAATAGGATGTTGAGTAATACAAGTGTGTTTACCTTGCGAAGTGCAATAGGAAGTGACTCAAGATCAGAAGATACAATAGGTATAGGATTTGAATATGGCAAGGTAATTGATTGAGGCACACGAGTTGATGGTTGAGAGCATAGTGTATAAACCTGTAGAGGAGGAGGAGAAGACCGCTCCTCTGAAGAGTTGGTGGTTGGTTCAGGATCTGATGCTGGTTCAAAAGATGATGGTGGTTTAAGAGATGGAGAAGAACCATTGATTGGAAGATATAGAACTTGAAGAGGACGATGAGAAGACTCTTGTGACAGACTACTGTATGGCGTGGACTCATCAAAGGTGACATCAGCATTGACAAAATAGCACTTGAGAAGAGGATTATAACAACGATAACTTTTTTGTGTTTGAGAGTAACCAAGGAAAAAACATTTCATAGATCTAGGGTCAAGTTTTTCACGTCCAAGACCAATAGTATGCACATAACAAACACACCCAATGACTTTCAATAGCAAAGAGTATGGAGAAGATGATGGAAATAGACAAGAAAAGGGAGACATATCGTCCAAAACAGAGGATGGCATGTGGTTAATGAGATAGCAAGCAGTAAGTATAGCATCACTCTAGAAACGTTCGGGAACAACAATTTGACACAAAAGAGCACGAGTAACATCTAACAAGTGATGATTTTGGCGTTCGGCTACCCCATTTTGTTGTGGGGTAAATGCGCACGATGTTTGATGAATGATGCCTTTAGAACAGAGATAGGATGCGAAAGAAGTAGACACATATTCCTTGGCATTATCTGAGCGCAAAATACAAATGCACTGATTAAATTGAGTTTTAATCTGAGCACGAAACACTTCAAAGATAGAGAACAACTCAAAACAATTTTTTGATTGAAAATATCCAAGTCATACGAGAAAAATCATCCACAAAAATAACAAAATACTGGAATTTTTTTAATGGGATATGAAGTGGTTCCCGGGCATCAGAATAAACTAACTCAAACGGACTAGAGACATAGTTAACAGTTCTTGAAGGAAAAGATACGCTGTGATGTTTGCTAAGTTGACAAGCTTCAAACTCAAGAGATGACACATTACGAAGACTCTAAACTTGACGTTTTAAAGTGGGAAGAGACGGTTGACCAAGACGACAATGCCATTACATGGGTGAAATTGAAGACTAAAGAGCTTGACCAACTTCATGCACCATACCAATCATCCTTTTAACCTTGAGATCTTGAAAAATACACAATGAAGGATAAAAGCTTACAGAACATTGAAGAGTTTTAGTGATTTTACTGATAGACAACAAATTGGAAGGAAAACTAGGAACATGAAGGACTATCAACAAATCAATATCAGATCTAAGATGAACATTTTCTGACCCTACAACACTAGACCCGAGAACCATTAGCAAGAGTGATACACTTGGAAGACTCAATAGGATGATAATTAGAGAGGTAAGTGGACAAACCAGTCATGTTCGTTGGCACTGGAATCGATGATCCATGGACTGTGAGAGGATGATGAAAGACAATGGGATGTAGTACTTGACTGAGCAAGAGTAGCCATAGAAGTAGACGTTGCCTGTTTCGAAGCTAGGAAATCTGCGTACTCATCTCGTGGTATAGATATTAACTCAGACTCTGCTACTGGAGTAGAGTTAGTAATTGAGCCAGAGTTTGTCTTCCATTAATGAGACCTGATTGGTAGAATTGGATGGCTTGCCATGTAGATTCCAACAATAGAAAATCGAATGACCAATACAACCACAATGGGTACATTTCTGGGATTCACGATTGCCTGAGCGACCACCACGTCTAGAATCACGACCACCTCGTCCTCCTCTATAGCCACATCCACTCCTACCTCCAAATACACCTCTAGAACCACCGCGAACAATAAATGCAGTATGATCTTCATTAGGAGGATCAGAGAGAGTGGAACATTGAATACTAGATAACGCTTCTGCTAGAGAGGGAAGTTCTCTCCCCCCAATATTTGTGCCTGAATTGCTTCAAATCCAGAAGGAAGACCAAGTAACTTGAAAATATCAATGTCCACTCGTTGTTTCTCCATTAGTTTCAAGTCTTGAGAAAGTGGTTGATGCATATTTCTCGCCTTGCATATTGCTAGAAATTAATTGTAGTATTCAACCACACTTTGACATCCCTTTTCAAGCCCAAAATATTGTTTGCATACCTCATATATTTGAGTAATATTCCCACCACCAGAGTGCATGTGTTTGAGGTGATCCTAGATCTTCTTGGCAGCAGAAAGGAAAAGAGATGAGGACCAGATATGAGGTTTAATACTTGCAAGCATTAATCCAATGATTGCATTATCCTTCTGATCCCATTGGTCATTGGGATGAGTATTGGACACCGAGGCATCACCGGAAGTTTTAGAAGGCTTTTCTAAAATCAAATGATTAAATAAACCTTTCCCACGCAAAAATACTTCAACAAATCATGCCCAATAAGTATAATTTCTTCCATTCAACTTTTTAGGAGCCATTGGACCGATCAGATTGACTATCTCCAGTTTAGATGATTTGATTGCATGAGATAGACTTGAACGGTATGAACAAAGCTCAACCAATGTTAATGAACTGATAAGAGCAACAATCAACGGGTTTGCTGCAATCAGGGCATGTCTTTAAAACATGAACAAAAAACGTCTTCAAAACATGGACACGTCTTCAACGCAGGAGCTTCAAGTAGGAGCAGGACACATCTTCAAAACAATCAACTGGGTCTCGGAACGTCAACACAACCAGAACACGTCTGCAACAACTTCACACTCAACTGGAGTAGAGTGACGACATCAACTTGGCGGTAATGGCACCACAGCGAAAACCGAAATTAGTAGACAACGACTAAAATGAAAATATCAAAAGCCACAACTCATTTGCAGCAAACAGACAACGACGACAACACAAAAACAAATTACTACAATTGACGAAATCAACCATGCGAGAACAACCGTGCTGCAATCAACGACGTCAACAGCACGTGAATTACCACCTTTCGAGAGAAAAGCCACGCATGATCATCGTGATTGCAGCAGAACACTCATCATCACAATTGCAGCAGATATCACAGCGAAAGAGAAGCCACAGTAACCTTCCGACAATAAGCAGGTGACATTGACGACATCCCACAACAACGTAACAGACAAATCACAGTGACATTTCACCAACGTTTAGGCCACATTATCGTTGACAGCAGCACATACTCGCATGATTGCTCCTTTCAATCATCAACGGAGACACTCATGAACTCCTCACACATGTTCACACGCACGACAGTTTCTTTCAGTTGTGCGACAACCACGAAAACTTCCACTCACTCAATAAAGGAGAAGTGAAAGAGAAGAAGAGAAAGAGGAAGATTGCATAGCTGAGAAATTACCAAAAACCCTAGTTTTGATACCATGTAGAGATTAGGATTTCAGGTTTGAATCTGGGAGTCAAGTATATTTTCCTTCCTCCCTTCTATTTCATTATATAGAATATGTGAGAATATGTATAAGGAAAGACATACAAAGAAAACTAAATCAAATCTTCAATTTCTAATACATATTTATTTCCTTAACATAAACAAAAAAAATTTTTTTTTGGCTTATTTACAGAAAAGAAAATATCGAGCGAATAGTTTTTCTTTATGAAAAGATCTTTAGAGAAGCAAAAGCAATACCGAATGCAACCCAAGATAAGCTAATATCTCCCATGTACTTCCATACCTCTATAGGGATGCTATATTAGCCTAAGGCTTTTGCTATTTTCATTTTGACTAGAGCATCTTTAACTCCTACAGCTCGAACCCTACGTATATAGATTTGTTCTCTAGTTCTATCAATGTTATCATTTACACAGAATTTAGATCTTTGTGTACCCTCCCCATCTAATAATCATCATCATCATCATAAGCCAATTCCCACCAAAGTGGGTCGGCAACACGAATCTTGTCTCTTCGTCCCGCTCGATCAAAAATCATATCTTTAGTTAATCTACATTTTTGTAAGTCTTGTTTTATAGCCTCCATCCATGCTTTTTAGGTCTCCCTCTTGCTCACTTAGGCCCTTCAATCTACAAACTTTTGCACCTTCTAACAGGTGCATCTAATTTCATAAAATATTCTCTCAACCTTTCTTTAATCTCCACATCGTTTAGTAAAACCTTCGATTCTTCATCTTTAATATGTTTAACCTAATCTAAGTCTCTCATGGTTATCTGTTACGTGTTTCTAGTTTATAAATAAAGTTTTTCCCCCTCTTTAGTGCCTAATTGATCATAAAAGTTTTCATAAATATGTTTTCTAGACTCACTAATTTCCTTCTTGGTCTTATTATTATTATTATTCTTTCTAAGTTTTCTTGGGATTTACTCTTTTGCCAAGATTTAAAATAAAGTCTTTTCTTTTTAACAATTTCTTGGACGATATCACTCCACCAACAAGTTTCTCTATGAAATGGATTACTACCTCGCAATTTTCCCAAGACTTATTTTCTAAGTCTTGTAATGCAATTGGCCATTTTATTCTACATCCTAGGCGAATTCCCCATCAGATCCTAATTGGCTTCATTCGTTAGCTTATTCCTAAAATTTTCTAAATCAAAATAAATACTTATAAAACAGCAAGAAACAAAAATGGATTTTTTATTGCACTTACCAATGTAATTAAACCATTTATATATCATAATAATATATTCAATTAATATTATATTAAAGTATTTTGTTTGTGTGGTTGGGAGGCTAATGCCAGTCTCAATAAAAACGGTTTAAGTGCTAACCTCCTCTTTTGTATGCTAGCTTCGCCATATATTATTCTAGGGAAACTTAATTGAATCTTTGTCGTTAATTGCAGAGTTAGTACAATTACTAGACACACTACACTGGTTTCGCTTTTCATAATTGATCCTGTTTGATTAATTGCTAGATTAATCAACACATAATCGTAAATGCCTCGATTAACTAACGAGTAACTGCAAACTTTACCTATACGCTGGGGATCTCGTGAGTCTTAATCTACTGACTGTCAATTAATCACTGGATTAACCGATAGCCCAGATTGGTTCTTTTTTTATTTAAAATATTTTCCAATCGAGTCCAAATTAATTTTAACTAAACCTAGGGGTTTCCTAATCCGATATAATCTTCATCACTCATTTAATAAAAAAAAAATCTAATTTGATCCCTTGTTTTCCAGAAACATGTGTAAAAAGTAAGATATCGGTAAGGCATGAGGAACTATCAAAAAAAAAAACGGTAAGGCATGAGGAACCATATTTTAATAAATTGCTTGTAATTGAAAAAGGACCGAGATGGCTGACATTTAAGAGATTGTGTACTGAAAGTCAGCTTGGCCAAATGAATTAGTTTGGTTTATTTCATTTTATTTTTCTGGATTTTTGAAAATCTTTCATGGAATCTACATTCAATTACATTGCCTTTAGATTCCCTTAAGTTTGGCATTCAAGCATTGGGTCAGTATCTACCCTGTACCTGTTACATATCCATTTATATTGCTTAGGGATTGCTGCATATGTTTTCTTTTGTCCCAAGGTGTAGATGCTTTGTCAACTAAATGAAAACTTCTGCTGACTCTTAAAAAACACCTCATCACAGCTGCTTCTCTGATCAATGACCTATAGGCCTTTGACCCTCAACAAATTGGAGACACAGGATGCCATGACACCTTATCTTGAGCTTCCTTCTAAACTCTTTGGCAATATGGGAATAATTCATAAGAGAGTGGGCCCCCCCTCCCTCTCTCTCTCTCTCTCTCTCGTTGTTTTTCTGGATTTTATAATAAATGGGGTGCTGTTTCATGCTGTAGTTTGTCAGTTGGAGGGATACTTCCTAGCTTATTATGGATCCACTATTCCTTTATGACTTTTAAAAAAAATCAGTTAGGTTCTGCAAATTTATCACTTTATCAGATCCATAGTTTTCAACATTTACAAGACAGTAGTGTCTTATGAGGCTATTGGTCCTGGTTGCAGAAGTTTGATTGTCAACAAACAGCTCCAGATATCACGTATATTATATTCAAAATCAAGGCTTTAAATGTGCATTGTGCAGTAAATATTCCACCTTTAGAGTTTCGGGGAGATTTTGCCTTTTTTTTTTTATAATATTTCCAATAAAAATTACTTGGGAAACTTTTGTAATAAGCAAATATCATACATGACCGATGCTTTTTAAAATAAATTGAAATAGCCTTTTATTCGTTTCCTATTTTTGTTTTTGTTTTTTTTTTCCTATTTTGATGAAATAGAAATCATGAAATGACAAATTGTTATCTCTTTTAGGTTATGTATTGTTTGTATGATAATCTTTCCTGTTTCTCTAGGTTGATGAATTCAAGTCCAAAAAAAAGTTCAAGATGTTCAATACAGACAACATGTTGGTAAACAATTACCTGTTCAATATTGTTAAAAAAATCCATAGGTATTTTCTCATGACTTCTTGTTTTATTGACAGATGGGTGAACTTGAAGGCCATCAAAAAGCTTGTGGGAACTGATGCACAAAAAGCCAGGGTCTGATTATATTATCTTCCACCTTTAGGTTGGTTGCTTAAGGTGCTGAATTTAATGGGGGCAAGCTGCTGACAAAAGTTACTATTGTTTCCAGGATGTGGATTGGGCTAAAGAAACAACTTGTGGTGCTGCAATTCGGGTATTCATCCCATAAAAATTTGTTCCTAATATAGACTTCTTTTTATTCCTTTCTTGGTTTTCCTTCTACATTTACAATTGATTACTTATTTTTATTGACCAGTTCTTTGATTGCCCTATCGGTATTAATGTTCCCCGAGATCGGTTTCTCCCAGTAAAGACAACGTCAGACTTGCTTCTAGTACAGGTAATTCTGTAGCTCCTTCAGACATAAATTTTAAGGACTTGGATGTTGATATGAAGCTTGTCTAATATACTGTGTTTCTGCAGTCTGATCTTTATAGCCTGGCTGATGGCATTATAACTGAAAACAAAGCTAGAACAAATCTTGAGAATCCAGTTATTGAATTGGGGTCTGAGTTTGAAAAGGTAGTAAAATTATTTGTTGGATTGGCTGCTGTTTGATCAGGTGCATCTTTTTAGTTATGTTACTGAATTGTCAAAATTTCATTTTTTGTTCTTACCAGCTTAGGGACTTCCAAAGCCGCTTCAAGTCCATCCCTAACATCAGTCAACTTGATAGTTTGAAAGTGAGCGGTGATGTTTGGTTTGGTGCTGATATAACTCTCAAGGTAATATATGTATTCTTATGTATTGATATTTGCTTTTTGGTGTAATTATTAGATCTTTTCTTATTGAATGAAAGTTAATCTGGTATCATTTTAAGGACCTCTGGATACTTGTTGGATTTCTAGGGTCCTAAAAATTTTTGAAAAACATAATGTGCTGGCTGGTACGTACTAGAATCCGCCTGGACTGGATTATTATATCCAGTCTGAGCAGGTACGTACCAGTCCAAAGAAGGATTATCCAGGTTTCTTCTTATTGAGGTATACTCATCCAAGTTTCCTCATTTTTCTCTCTCTTCTCCCTACTCAAGGAACTGTAATTTCTACCTTGACCAGTCCTATTTAAGATACGATTTTGTGTGTTTGAACTCGCTCTGAATAACGGTATTATACCATTATTGGCCTGGATTTATTACTGGCACTATTACATGAAGCCTTTCTGTTTGGTGTGAGATGTGTGACTTGCTACTGCCTGATCTATTTATTCCAACTCAAGCAATATCTAGACATCTGGTGTTGCTATTTTTACCTGTTTCAATCTTGTTATTTTTTTAATATCAATATGTGATCTTTAAGACTTCTTTCATGGAGCAGATCCCAAAGAAGATTTAACACACATTTCTGCTTTGATTAGTAGACTGGTCATTCGAGTTATCTTTGCCCTCAGAGTCATTTGGTCCTCTTAATTGGTTGTAAGTTTCATTAGGTATCATGATCCTTTGATGTATGTGGGTCTGATGGTAATGGTTCTGTGTCACTCTCTCAATATAGAAATCTCCTCTCTTCAGCTTTACAGTCTCATCTTCATTTTGTTCTCTTATTGACTGGAAAGCTGCACTAATTCTCAGATTGATTAAATGGAAATCCTCATAACGCTAATTGCTGCTACATTTGCTGTAGATTCATCTATTACTATTATAAAGCCAACTGCATGTTTTGTGGCTGACATTTCATAACTAAATTACCCCACATATCCTACTACTTATAAAAGGGGATTGCCTTTTTCTTGGTCGTCCTAAATAAGTCAATTTCTATTTAAAATTTAACTTTAAAAACACGTCACTCACTCATGTGTTATAACGCCTTTTTCTTGATCGTCCCTAAATAAGTCGATTTCTATTTAAAATTTAACTTTAAAAACATGTCACTCAGTCATGTGTTCTAACGCTTAAGCAAAACAAAACCCCATCTCGCACCAAAAAAACCCTATCTCGCTTGCCCTTCTTTGCAACGCTGAAACGGCTTCGCACGGCCAAGCCTCGCACGAAAAAAAACCCATGCTTCTTCTTTAGTCATCGCGCGGATTATTACCCGTTCCGTAACAGGCAGATGGAGAACTGCTCACCTTCTTCAATATTCACGTTATGTCTTCCTCCTTCCGTTATGAACGAATCGATTGCAGTTTATCTTGTTCAGACTTCACGGTGTGGTTTTTTCCCTTTTCCATTCGATACGAACACTTTTTTTAAGTCGAATTGCTGCATTTGTTCCCGTTCTTGGTTTGCGCTGTGCCAGTTGAGGAGATCGACTTCCAGGTAAGGATTCTTTTCCATTTCTTAGAATGTAGAAATAGAAGGAGTGGTATGGATTCCGTTCTTTCTAAATACTAAGAAATTTGGATAGTATGCAATGCATTCTGTGATTTTCCTCCATAGAGAAGAACAAAAACAGCTATAAATTTTCTTGATGCCTTTTCCCCCCTCGAATAGGCCATTTAAAAAGTTTGGGTGTTCACCTTAAAGTAGAGATGCTTGATTCCTATTTTATATTTTAGTGTTCTATAGATGTTGATCTGCCATGCTCTAAGGTTGCAATGAGCTTCTTTGATTTCTTTTCACGGTTTGAATGCTTAGCTAAGCTTCTGGGTTGATGTGATGTGTCATGCGCATAAATTTTTACCTTTTTGTATATGCAATTTAAATTTGATGTGGTTATGTTGGTTTACCTCTGATGTAGGTGTTAATTATGCACGTTATATTCATGGTTTCAAACAACTGATTAACAGCTGGTTTGATGGTAATTGCCACCAAATGTCATGTGATCGTAAGGATTGCTATTCTAATTCTGGTTTTCCTCTAAAATGCAAAAATAAAAACAATGAATCATCTCTTCAATGTAATTGTAAAATACCAATACTAAGTAACAAAAACTGAAAGTTAAACTAAGTACTTACTCGGTTGATTCTAGAGTTGGAAAACTTAGAGATATGAAAATACTTAACAATGTCTTGGAATTAGTGTGTTGTACTGTTTTTGCTTGTTATCTGGATAGAATTTTTTATTGTATGACTGTATGTACCTTTCTCTTTTTCTCCCTTATTTTATTTGTTCTTGTTCAAAATAAGAAGGATATCAAATCCTATTGACCCATTCAAGCCATTTTCTTGAGTTCCTGCTGCAGGGTACCGTGTGTTGTTGGGAGAACATTTCATTCTAAAATACAATTATTGATAGAATCAAATAACTATGTTGTCCTTTTCTTTTGGATGAAAACACTGTACATGGATTCCTTGTCATTAATTGATTATTTGCATAAACATGGAAATGAATTACAAGGGTCCTGAAGGAAGTTTGGTGGAACTGACTGTTCTTAGTGGTCCTGAAATAAAGCTCATTCCACCCAAGAAAGGAATTTTCACGATGTAAATTTATTTTAGAAAAGAGATTTAGAAAGGTTGGATATATGTGTATTTTAGTGGTTTGAAGATGCTGATCTGCCATGCTCTAGGGTTGATTAATTGAAATAAATTAATTATAAAAACTGACATTCTGTTCGAATTAATATTAATGGTGAGGACTAAGGAATTAATATTAATGGTGAGGACTAAGGAAAATAAATTAATTGAAAGTTCAAGGCATCTTGCTTTTTTTTCCTCATTTTTACATGTTTCTGAACTTTTTAAAGCTATGTTCAAAATGGGTTACCCCATTTCGAATTTTTGTGCTTGCGTGTTCTGTTTTCCTTTCTTGAGACATCTTCCCATCTTCAGTCAAAGTTCTATGTTGGTATTAAAGCTTTTTCTTGGCATTAAAGCTTACTCTTTTTTTGTTATTCAAATTTTTGTTCTTGTTTTTGTTTTTGTTTTTGTTTTTTTTTTTGTTTTTCCTTTCTTATTGTTTGATTTTGTTTTCCTTGTTCCCTTTTTTCTTTTATTGTTTGGTTTTGGCATTGGAGACGGCGTTAATGGTGCTTTTGACTGGTAAACATGTATTTGCTCTATGTTTTCACAATTCTACTGTTGTCCTTTTCGTGCTCTTTTCTTGGTACAGATTTTTATTTTCCTTTTTTCCCCTTTTGTGTTTCTGTTTGTTTTTCTTCACTTAGATCTATTGTTTTAATATAGTTTTTGGTTGAAAAAGAGTACGTTCCCTCTTCTTATTGAAGAGTTATATTTTTTTTGTTATTTATACTTATTTCAAATTATGGGATTCACTTGAGTCATATTTTGTTTTACTAGCAATTGTGAACATGTGTTGCATGTTAAGATTGATTTTATTGCTTTTTTATTTTTGAGTAACGGACTTTGGTCATTAAATGAAAATAGTAATTTTTTTTACTAATTTATTATGGTTATTCCCAAAAGATATTTCATTTTTTTCTAAAATTTCATTGGATTTATATTTCTTATTTTATTTTTTATTTTGTATTTTTTTAATTAGCAAATTGAAATTATTGTATTCAATTATTTTATTACAATTAATTTTTCAAATATCAAAAGAGTTTTGTATGTTATAGAATTGAAATCTATACTACTATTAACTACCTAAAGTGTGAGTTTTTTTTACATACCAAAATATCATTTTCTAGAATATTGGATTTCGAAAGTACATGAGATCTTGAAATAATAATATAATTAATGAAATAGAATATGATTCAACTATTAATATATAGTAATAATTATCAAAGTACTTATTTTAACTATATAATCAAGTTTTATCTAATTTAGTAGAATTTTAGCGACAATATAAAAAGAAAATTTTACTTTTGAAATTAAAAAAAGTTTTTAGAGGAAAATATTTTAGGCATGCCAAAATGAAAAACACTTAAGGTAGTTTGTGTTTTTAATAGTAGTATAGATTTAATTAGAGAAGAAATATGATATTAATAGATTCACGTCAATAGTAAAAAAGAAATATATTTTATAACTATTAGTGAATGTATGAAATCTAATAGATAAGTATAAGGGAAGAAGTTTGATTTAATAGGACCATGGTGTAATTGGAGAAGAAATAGGAGTTAGCTAAATTAAATATTCTATTTAAAATTCCTTTAGATAAAGTGCAAGTAGTTTTTGAATTAAATATTCTAGAATAATGGATAAATATATGAAAGCGTTGTTTTTAACAATTTAGGTTTTATTATTTAATTAAAGTTTTTAAGATAAGTAAAATTAAGGTTTACCTTTAGTAGGATTTTATTAATTAAAATTTTATCCTACATATTTATATAATTAAGGTTTATCTAATTTAGTAGAACTTTATTAGATTCACGGGAATAAAAAAATGAAAATGTTACTTTTGAAATTAAATAAAGATTTTAGAGGAAGGTACTTTAGGTATGCGAAAATGAAAAGCACTTAAGATAGTTCGTGCTTTCAATAGCATTATAGATTTTTTTTTCTATTGGGTTTTCCAGAGATGTACAAGAGGCCATCTGAAGGTTTTGGACCTTCAACCTGTTCAACTTACTTTATTTCTGAAACAATTTTATTATTTTGGTGTTCTTTGAAAGTGATATCAGTTTGTTTTGATAGTAAATTGGTTGCTTACTGAATTCACAATTAAAGTTGCAATCTAGAATAGAAACCTGTCGCATTAAGCCACACCCTTGGTGTTTGAAGCCACAAATTTTGATTTATATTCCGTTAAAATGTACATCAGTGTTGGGTCTGCCTCTAGGAAATTGATGGAGCACAGGATTTGATAGTATGAGGATGATTCAAGTATAGGGACACCTTGCTCTTGCTGTAGTGGTTTGAAGGTTTTAAATTTTATTTTCTATCCTTCTCTAATCAAATATCTTGACATATAATGATATCAAGTTTTTGAATGTTTAATTATCTTTCTTTGTATAAGATATCCAAATTTGTTTAAAGTATCTTGATATTCAATTTTTTTATTTATGGTGATATATAGTGGTGCTTTTCTAATAAAAAATTGTAAACTTCTACTATTCTATTTAGGTGGAGAGTTCGTACTAGAAACTACAAAGACAGTTGGATCCAAGTTGAAACCTTACATTGACAATTTTATTCTAAAGCCAAATTGACTCATGTTTTTTCCTTTGTTTTAATATATGAATAATTGGGTTTTTTGTACGAGGACCTTAATGTTGGCACTTTCTGCAAAGAGTCTCCTTGATAGAGATGATTTTGATATGTTAATGGATAGATTTCTTTGTAAAATCTGAATTTCATATTATCTCTGTCAATGGGCGGAACTAGGGGGGCAATTGCCCCCTCAAACTTTTTTCTACAACTTTTTTGTATTATGAATTTTAAATATTACTTAAGATCTCCTCAAACTTTTTTCTACAACTTTTTTGTATTAAGAATTTTTAAATATTACTTAAGATCTCATAAACTTAAAGCATATAGAAAAGGATCATCACTATTGTAGTTATATCGAGTACAAGCAGTTACCTACTCAGTACACGAGCGCATTGTACATTGGATATGAGCTTTCCTACGTGGGATATGAGTGCATCCTATGTGGGGCACGAGTGCCTCCTACATGGAGCACAAGTGCTCATATCCTATGCATAATGTGTTCATGTTCCAAACAGGTTGCACTTGTATCCCACATAGCTACAATAAAGTTATCTACACTTCCCAAAAAAAAAAAAAATTTTTTTTTTAAGTGGCCCTTTTATGGAAAGAAGTTTCTTTTATTTATTTATTTATGAGTAATAAGAAATTTTATTAAAAATAGCATAAAAGGGTAGTAAAAGCATATAGCAGTGCATGAGACAATGGACTAGAGAAACCACAAAGACGGGCCTACAAAGAGAACCCCATTCCTATAGAGAAACCAAAAGGATGGACTTACAAAGAGAACCCCATTCCTATACACCCATGCTCATGCTTCACTGCCTTACTTGAATTTAAGAGCTCTCCAATGTCGGCTGCTGAAATTTCTTGACTTACCTTCCACACACTAACCCAAGATGAGGCTAGGACAATTACCTCCTCAAACACTACCTTGGGAGAAACATAGATATCCTCAAAAATCTTCTTATTCCTCGCCTTCAACACAGACCACAATATAAAAAAAAAAATACTGCCTTATACGTTTCCCACCCAAACTTTGTGAGAGATGGGAAGCGTCACTGGTAATCTAATTGGAAAATGTCACCTGGTGCTATCCAACTCACTCCTGCCATTAAGAGAAAACTTAGTGAGAGATGGAAAGAGTTTCTTGATGGACTGTTTTTATATATACCCGGCAAAAGTACCCTTTTCATAATTTTTTTCATTTTGTTTAAAAGTAATTTTCTAAGACATTTTGAATGTTAATGTAGTTGAATTTATTCTACCTTATTGTTTGCCCTTCCTGAGTTAATTTTCTGGCTCCAGCCCTGCTCTGTCTCATGTATGATTAAAAATGTATTATTTTATTTTCATGAGTATATAAGATAGACATATTTCTCCAATGAATTTTGTTTTATTTTCTTTGTATCTTCTATATATTATGGATGTGTACCCTGATCCCTGTTGTTGAAATTCTGTACTTTAACTTAGACTTCCTAATACATGCATGTATGGAAAGAAAGAAAAAACACAAATATGTATAGATTGATTAGTAAAATATATATTTATATTAATAAAATCGAAAGAATGGTGTAGCTCTTTTTCTACACAAAATAGATACACCAACACAAATGATGGAAGTTCGCTCAAATAAATATAATTACCCATCATGTATACTTCCTCTGTTATATACATTTTGAGTATGAAACACCTTTAAATTCCAAAAGAAAGAAAACCCAATACAATAAAAAGGCACTAACCAGTAGGATATTTTTCCTATATTTACCCTTCATTTGTCAATACGCCAGTACTTCTTTAACTTTGTCAATGCACCATTACATCTTTAACCAACTTAAGCTATACCCTGTACATATCGAACTTTCTTAATTGAAACGTCCAGAAGGATAATCCACTTTTCAATGGATAATTAGCTTGCTTCTAACTTATACATCATATGCTACGCATATTTTACAAAGCATAATCTGAATTAACAATTATCTTACTCTAAATTAAATTAAAATTATATAATCTGAATGTAGTTGTAATATGATTTTTTTCAAATGGTATGTGGCTTGTAAACCTTATTAATTATACAATATATGACATGTTTTTATGAAATGCTTTATTATTAATAGCTATTATTGACACAATTAGTAGAACTTTCTCTCTTTTACTAGAAATTTTTCAGAAAAATCTTTTATCTTTTTTGCAACAAGATTTTAGTTTTCACATTTCATTAATTACTTGTAATGTAAACATTTATTCTTTTCAATATTTGATTTACTGCAAGTGTGAATCCTGTAGCTAGATTTTGAATTCTCTTTACACGGTAGATTTTATATTATATGTAAAGCAGATAAAATTGAATCCTTAAGAGTTGTATTTTCTCTCCTTCGAGACATCCCACTTTACATCAAGTTCATTTTATCAACCTCAAAATTTTCTTCGGATTATGTTATGGAGCTGAACTTAGTTTGCATTAACATGATGTTACAGTTTGAACAAGACAAAGACACAACATTGAAACCTGATATGCATGCAAAGTACAGATAATTTCATTTTAATATGGGCTCTTTTCCCTTTGGTTCTTTGCAAAGTATAAGAGTCACCCTCCATGCTCTTTACCAAATCTGCTACCTACACTTTCTGGACTTGCTAGCAGAGGGTTCTGGGGGGGTTGGGATCATTTCAATACACAAAATATTATAATGGATAAAATCATGCAATCTGTTTGTACTTTATCATGAGACCAATATGGAAACTATGTTGCTCAGATATACAATTTTCTTACACAACTCTTTCCCTTGTTGTTGTAACTCATATATGACTGCTATTTTGCTCTTCTTTTATGATGAAAGCAATAATTATGTTAAAAAAAGTGCAGAAAGTCCTTTTAGCCATGAATTTCATAAAGGCTTTTGTAGTTGGTTAGATTGTTGCCATGTAACTTCTAATTTTAATTTTTACAGTAGTAATCAAGCGTTTTGATAGTCTGGATATGTATAGAGGCAACTAAAAAAATTGTTCGAAACAACCGTTGGAACATTGCTTGAATAACACTGTTACAATTACAGGAAATATATAGATGAAAGAACTATTACACTTATTATCAGTAATTTCTTTGGAAAAATTCTGCAGATTGAGATGTTTTCTCCCAAATCAATATATTAATAGGATAGGTTTTTTACTTCCTTTTAATGACTCTGTATATTTTAAAAATTTATCCCCGAATCAGTTGTGTAAAAATTACCTTAAATCCATGTTTTTAACACTATATGAGATCAATAAAGGGTCCATCTGCAGATCAAGATGATATGGTCTTTTATCTTTATATGCAGTGGACTTTTCATATCCTTAGTTGTCAATACTACTAATGAAGATAGCTCGACCTCCTATGAATATTATTATGTTAATTAGAGATACGTTCTTTATGTTTGTGCAACCATCAAAGAAATAAATGCCAAATATTAGCTGTTGATTAGGAAGGAATGTGCTGACTTCTGGGCTAAGATTGAAAGTGCAGCTAATGCAATCTTCTAAGTAATTGCCTGTCCAACTACAAGAGTTGAATGTTGATTTTGGTTTTCTTACTTGAAAATTTGATTTGTTTAGGGAATTATTTCAAATAGACTGACAAAGAAATAAATTTTGTTCAAAATATTATTGTTTTGAAGTTCTTAATTCTATTAGTTTTAATGTTATTTATTCATACAATTATTTCGTTAATTTGATGTTCGATACCAACATATAAATTTGATTTTGATATCAACGTATTTTATGCCAAGCTTTTTACATTTTTGTACTTCTTGTTACATTTCTTTTGTTCATTATTCACACGCAACGCGCATGCTCATTACTAGTTTTATTATATTCACTTTCATCTCCCCTTAACTTACACTTATAAACATCTGTTACATTTGATACCTAAATTACCCCTTACATTTTATTGTATTGACTTTCATCTCTCCTTAACTACTTACACTTACATACCTCCCTCATATTATCCAGAATGCCCTTTTCTTTTAATTCTATTTATTTTTATATCCTTACACATATTACTACTTCTACAGCCCAAATGTCCTTTAATTTATTTTTCTTTTATCTCCCATTTAATTGCATCCACTTATTTAATTCTTTTGCCATGCGCAATGCGCGTGCATTTCCTCTAGTATCTTTTTATTTGTTTTGGATCAATGTTATTGGGTAGAGGAATCAGTAAAAAATATGTTCTCCAAGTATATGTAACTTGAGTATAAATTAATGATACCATAACGATCGAACAAAAAGAGAATATTAAACAATGACGTGTGAACCAATAAGAAATAGTGTCTTGTGCCAACAGAAGGGATCCTGTTTCAACTTCTCTTAGATCTATATCTTCAGTTGGGATGTGTTTTTTTGAATCCTTTGTCACTATTTTACATAGTTTTTCTCTTTCCTTTGGTCTTTAACTCTAGCATTTTACTAATTCATTCCCTCTCATTAGAAGAGACTTTCACTTGTTCTGATGGTAAAAACCTTGGGCTTCTAGCATGAACATGTTGATTCAAATCTCAGTGTAATAATTTTGTGCAAAGGTTAGGTCTTTCGTGTCTTTGAATGGTTTGTCACTATTTGGCATAGTTTTTCTCTTTCCCTTGGTCTTTTATAACTCTAGTTTTTTACTAATTCACTCCTTCCCATTAGAAGAGAATTTCACTTGTTTTGATGGTAAAAACCTGGGCTTTTAGCATGAAAATATTGGTTCAAGTCTGAGTGCAGCTACTTTGTGTAAAGGTTTGGTCTTTTGCCAGTCCATGTCTTCTAGGAACTTCTTTGATGGGACCTACACTGGATTGTGGGTTCTTTTGCATATCTCGTCATCAGTACCATAGTTTGTCTAGTGAATTCATCAATGCTGACAATAACTACTTTCTTGTAGATCTGTTGTATTAATTTAAAATTTTATGATCAGAGGCAAATATAACGAATGGTTTCTTGCCCCCCTGAATCTGGATGAGGTATTTGGTGTCTGATGTACAGTGAAAATGATGGTGCCTTGTTTTAAATGAATGATTCATTTGTTTTATGTACAGTGAAAATAATGTTGTCTGATATACAGTGAAAATAATGATTCATAAATGAGATATTTGGTGTCCGATGTACAGTGAAAATAATGGGGCCTTGTTTTAAATGAATCATTCATTTATGTTCATGAATGATTCTTTATTTATTTATTATGTTCATAAAAAAAATGTTTTAAATGAATGATTCATTTGTTTTTAGTGGTATGGAAAGTAGGCAGAGCAGTTCCTTAAGCTATTATGTTCATAAACTAGCCTTCTGATCACGGGACAGAAGTGGTTTATTAATTGTTATGTTACTGTTTTATATAAGGGATGAAATGGTTTGTCAGTTCATTAATTGTCTATAATTATGTCTTGTCTATGACTTTTCTCTTTAGTATTAACTGAACTCTTTTTTTTGGCCCATTTTTTTTTTTTATTTCAACAAGTGTTAAGAATATAAATTTCTCTTACATGCTGTTTTATTGTGTTATTCTTGAAGGGGAAAGTGATTATTACAGCAAAACCTAGCGTGAAATTGGAGATTCCTGATGGAATCATTCTGAAAAATGAGGTAAACACCGCAAAATTAAAGAATCTTTTCTTATCATCTTCATTTCTTCTCCATTTTATCTTCATTTCTTCTCCATTTCAAGAGCAACGGGTTGTCTGCTGAATAAACTGTTGCTGTTTACTTGATTGGTCCTTTGTCCAGGAGATTAATGGTCCTGAGGACTTATAAGGAAGATCCTTTTCATGATGTATTGGACATATCTCAAGAATGGAAGGTTCAGCCCGTTGACTAAGCCGCTCAAGATTGAAGGCACTCCTGATGATACGAATGGAAATAACATTATGTATGTATGTGAGGATTACAGTGCTTCTTGAATTTCTTGAGAAGATATCTCACACCAACCTGGCTCTGATCCACATCCTCACCTACTGGGTGGCTTATATTTGTTTGGAATGTCTCCTTTGGGACGACCGATTTCTTCTGTCGCTAATGGTATAACGAATGGTGTAACGAATTTCGACGACGCGACACTCGTCTTAATAGTTTAAAAATCCAAATAATGCTAACGAAACGGGGAACGACGAAAACTAATGACTCCATTCCGTCGTTAGCGTCGTTCGTCGAGATTAAAAGAACACCCACGCCATTTCTTCTTCTTTCTCGTCCTTCTTCCTGGACAATCTCCACCTAGGGCTATCAGAAAACACCACCATTTCTTCGAGGGTCTTCCCCCGTGTTTCCGGCAGGAACGTATAGAAGAACAACCATGCCAAAAAATCTATTCCCGCGAACAGAGAGAACGCCCCACCAATGGAAATCGCCTTCGCCTTGTACAGTGATACCCACTTCCTGGTCACGCGGTTTATACCAACTCCGATACCCACGTCCTGGGATCGCAGCCTCAATGGAAAGGTTTCGGAGCTGTACACCCATGTGGCCCCAGTCCGATGGAGAAGAGATGGAGAAGAACGAAACGTAGGATAAAACCATAGAGATGCACAAAACAATGGCCCAAATCAGCCTCTTCTCCGAATGATCAACCACTGTAAGCCCCAGGCCTAAACCCGCGAGCGACTGAACCATTCCTGCAACGATGCTAAGTCGCAATGGTCGCCGTCCAACTTCGTCCAGTAGAAACGTAGCTACTAAGATAAAACATATTTTGACGAACCCAACTGCAACCGTTGCTAGCAACAGCTCATTCTTGCCATTGATTCCGGCCTTTTGGAAGATTCGTGGGCTGTACAACACTACAGCATCTATTCCGGTGGATTGCTGAAAGAAATGGATGCCCACAGCTGCTATTAGTATTCTTCGGACGGACGGTGATGGTCGTAGGAGTTCTTTCCATACGCCCTCACCATGGTGGCTTTTGGCTACGATGACGATCTCGTCATTGCAATCCTCCGGGATCCCAACGGTCATCTTGATGTCTGCGAGTCGTGATTTCGCCTCTTCAATGGTGTCGCAGACTCGGAGGTTTTGTCCAGAACCCGTTTCGCGTCCCCGAGCCGTCCTCGCATGATGAGCCAACGCGGTGACTCGGGCATTCGGAGTACCCCAAAGGCTAGGAAGACGGCAGGGACCGCTCCGACGCCGAGCATGAGTCGCCAGGAGAGGTGTTCTGGGACTTTGGAGAAGATGAAGTTGGAAACGTAGCCGAGCATGATTCCAAAATTGATGAAAACTTCTGGAAATGATGTGAGGAAGCTTCTGGCGGACGATGGTGAGACCTCTGCAGTGTAGACCGGAGCTATTACGAGAGCGTAGCCAACGCCTATGCCAGCCACGAATCGGCCCACCATGAGGAAGGCGTAATTGGTGGCGAAGACCATCAACAGAGCGCCAACAAAGAAGATCGCGGCCGCGAAGACAATGGTGTACCGACGTCCGATCCAGTTCGATGTTCTACCGCTGGCTATAGATCCGATTAGAGAGTATACGTTAAAAATTCCAACGAGCACTTCGACCTGCAAGTCGCTTATATTTAAGTTATCTTTGATGAAGATCGCTGCTCCACTCATCACCCCAATATCTAGAAAAAGGAAAACATGGAAAAATTTAGAAATTTAAGCATATTAAACAGCAACTGGAAATTATAGGGAATCAATGAAAGAAATCATAATAAAAAATTAATTAAACAGCCGACATTCTTTGGAAATGAATGCCAAAAAGTAAGAACAAATTAACATCTGCGGGAAGACCCCATTTCTCTACTTGAACCGTGAACATCAAGAAAGCAAAACTCACCATAAACCAGTAAAATCAAAGTCATCGAATCTAAAACGGTGCAGGCAAATGCAAACTTGTTTCTGCGGCGTTTCTCAGATGACGGAGAAACCGAAGCAGCATTTTCCGGTACGCCGGAGACGCCATTGTTGACTGATGTCTGACCCATCACAGAGGATGGGTATACGTTAGTATTTTAAAGATCAAATTCAGGAATCCATGAACATATCTATTTAAGCGAATGAGCAATGCCAGATGGATTACAAGCTGTTTCGGGACTGCTTATTTGTAGTGCAAGGCTTACATCATCATGAGAAATCGCACTTTGGTGAACGCCTTAGGTGGAGATTGTCGAGGAAGAAGAAGAAGAAGGACGAGAAAGAAGAAGAAAATGGCGGTCAAGCTCAGGTTCAGTTAGCAAGTGCAGGTGAAGTGTAGCCACTAGCCAGTGATCACCTTTAATCTCATCTCGCTGAACGATGCTAACGACGGAACGGCGTCGTTAGTTTTCGTCATTCGCCGTTTCGTTAGCGTTATTTGGATTTCTAAACCATTAGGACGCGTGTCGCGTCGTCGAAATTCGTTATACCATTAGGAACAGAAGAAATCGGTCCCCTTTGGGAACACATTGATCCATTCATCCAACCATCCCACCAACTTTATTCTTTTTATGGTAGGATAAAACATAACCAAGGGATATAATTTGTTGGATTAGATTCAAGAACAGTTTAGGAATGTCCTGAAACCATATTTGGGGACATATGAGTTTGATTTCATAGCATATTAGTAGTACACATTTGGATTGAACATCAAACCTTTTAATGGTCCTGTAAAATTTGTGAACTTACTGTAAGCACCTCATTTTTGCACCCCTCTTAAAAGTTAGAAAGCATAACCCTAAAAGATAGGTCGAAGCCCTAAGGAGCAAAAAATGATTTTATGCCTGAGCTCGAATTGATTGCCATACCTTATCCCAATGGATAGAGAATTCTGACACGGTTCCAACGCAATTAAGTTTGCATGAATCGGAGTTTAGATAGAAAAGATATGAGCAAAACAACCCCAAGGAAAAAATGGTTATTAAGCACCGAAGGACCCGTCACTTGGCAAGTGTGCGGGCCTTACCTGATAAATGGCAAATTTAAGGGCTAAAAGGTAGAAATAGGGAAAAGACAGAACAAAGGACATATCAGTCAAAGTTTAAAATATGTTAATTAAATTAATTAAGATAAATGAGAAAAGATAAAAATCAGAGAAACCTAATTCGTTCTGAGTGGGCAGCTGAGTCACCTCAGCCGTCACCTCAAGCCAAAAAGGAGAGAATTCACAACAGCATATAGTATGCGGTCGATTTTTGCGGCTCGCCGTCTGAGCAACCAATTGCATCGCGCGGTGGACGAAAAGCGTCTGCACTATTTTTGCGGACGCTTTTAGCGCTCTGACCGACACAATGCGCGCATTAGAGCTGTCTCCTAATTAATGTTGAAAAGACGCGTCGTGTCTGCATAATGTATGTGGGCCCGGTGAAACCACACATACTATGCGGTTTTCACCAAACCGCATAATATGTGCAGATTTCTACCTGTGTTCTATAAATACCAAACTTGAGCACAAGGTGTGGGTTGGTCGTTTTTGACTGAGTTTTCTCCTTCTCCTCAGCTACTACAGCCTCTGAATCACCTTGTTCTACCTCTCTAAGTTCCCAAAATCCATCAAAACTACTTCAAATCATCTCCAAACCTCACCAACTCTCTTCCCTCTCTTCATCCTTACCAAGGACTTGAAGAGCTCTCTAGGAGGAGGAAAGAAAGGACTCCTACTTGCTGTCAACATCTTTAGAGGAGCTCAAAGCATTATAAGAGTCCTTCCTTCATCAAGGTGAGTCTCTATCTTTTGCTTTTAATGTAATACATGAATTAGAAGCATATTTTAGCGCTCTTGCTCTTGGAATACCTCTTTTTATGTCATACTTTTATGGTTCCTTCCCTTCACCAAGTGACGGTTCACCTAAGGTAAGATCAAGCTATGGAGTTCGTACACGGGGGAGAGAGAGAGAGAGAGAGAGAGAGAGAGAGAGAGAGAGAGAGAGTGGAGTCCTTGAAGTCTTTTGAGATCATTTAAGTTTATTTCATTATAAGGATGGTTCATGTGTTCCTTTCCCTCCAACTTGGATCACTGTACCCCTAATTACCCCCACTTCCTTTCTGTAATTAGCTCATTTTATTCTCTGGGTGCATGTGTTAGTCCTTTAGATGGATGTGCTCTTGATTTCATGATCTTGTTAGCAAGAATAGGTAGGTAAAAGCATGAGTTAATTTGCTGTTATTAACTATCATCTGCATGCTTTGATTTTTATTTTTCTTAACAAATTTTGGATCTTTAAGACACACTCCATGGGGCACACATAAGCATCTAACTGATAGCATGCAATGATACTTGTTTAAAGTCTGATTTTTTACTCTGTGTACACTGGGTCAAAGCACATACTCCACCACATTTATCATGGTTTTGATGTTCCATTTTATTCCTTTACTTGTCTTGTTTGCTGCATGGGTATGATTATGGTTTGGCTGATGAGACACGGGCTTTGGTCATCTGGACTGCTCTCTTTCCTCGGTATGGGGGGCTGTAGACACCCCAAATTGCACTACAAAATGAGAAAATAATGAAAACATTAATTGGAAGTTAAAACAGGCCAAAAATGTATGAAAATAAATAATTTAAGCCTGGACCGTATTGTATCTACGGGCTAAGCGCGCCCGAATTTTATATACGGGCACGCAGCGCCCGTAATACATATACGAACACCATTGGACTGTAAATCATTTACGGGCACATTAGACTCGTACGAGTTTTATTCTTTTCTCGATTTCTGAGTCTTATCTTTAGTCCAATATCCCTTTAAATGAGTGAATTATATCTTTTATTCGTTCGAAATATCTTTATGGATAAAGGATTGGCATGATTTTGTGTTTAACTCAAACTGAAACTCTATCTTGCCAAACCTTGGACCAATCATACCCCTGTGTTTGCCTATAAATAGAGGACCTTTCCTCAAGCAAAAGGCCACGAAATTTTGAAGTCTAAGAAGCTCCAAGAGAAGAGAGGAATCCCTGCTGCCCTGCTTGCTCAATCCAGGTAAGTCCCTTTTCCCTTTTATTTTCTGTCTTCAATTCTAGAAGTAATAGGATCTTCTCCATTGCTGTAGAATAAGACCATCTTTTGTACTTGTATTCCTAAACTTGTCTCTAAGTACCTCAAGAGTCTCTCTAGCCGTAAAACGTGAAGAGAGAGCTAGGGGAAAAGAGAACAGGTGGATCCCTAGAATAGAACCCCATATCTGTTTTTCTCTTTTTTTCTAGAATAAGGCCTTTGATTGTGTTTGTATCACCAAACCTATCTCTAAGTACCTCAAGAATCCTCTCTAGCCGTAAAACGTGAAGAGAGAGCTAGGGGAAAAGAGAAAAGGTGGATCTGTAGGGTAGACCCCCATGTGCTCTAATCTGTGAGATGTGGCTGTTTTAAATATCTTGATCATGTTTTAATGGTGAATCTGAATGAATCTATGAATCTATGATGATCATGATGTTTATAGCATGAGATCCCCACTTTTTGATAAAATTTGGATTTTCACCACTTTTGCACCTACAGCACTGTTTTCGTGATTTTTGTGATATTAGGCTAAGATCCTAGATCTATCATGATCAATATGATAGATCTGGATTCAGAAGCCTGAAAATAAATTCTAGGGTTTCATGATATGGTTTTTGAATTGTTTTTCATTATTGAGAGAATACCCTACGGTCTAAGTTCTCCCCTTTTGATGTTCTTCATCAACGTGGGTATTTTTGGTTTTGATTTCTTGATTTAATGTGAAATATGGGCTTTATCTATGTCCTGGACTGTTCAAGTTCAATTTTGAAATATTTTATAAAAATCATATTTTTCTAAATTTCTAGAATTTAACTTGAAGCCAGATTTTTGGAAGATTTCCCTTTAAATTGATTTTATCTCAATTTTATTTTGATCATGAAACCCTAGGAATGGTATGATCATATTTGAGAGTTCTGGATCAATCAGACTATTCGTATGAAAAAAAACCATATATTTTGTCTTTTTTGCAAGCCTTTTTTTCCTTTATTTTAACATGAACAATACCTGGCAACCACCTTGTGTGGATGAATAGGGGTGCCTAACACCTTCCCCTGTTCATAACCTAATCCCCTTACCCATCTCTGGTTGTTTTTTAAGAGGGTTATTTTTACCCCAAAATTGCCTTTTTGAGCTTATTTAATATTTTGGTGTCCATTCACACCTGAATTGAATGGTGGCGACTCTTTGTTTTATTCAAACCCGTGTGATGATTGAGGAAGTCATTCATTGAATTGATTTTTTTTCCCATGTTTCACAGGGGTGGAGGGATGCCTTGACATAATGACAAGGACATTTCAGGCCCCTGTTTTCAACCCCTTGAGTTCAAACTCAAAAGAAGAGAGGGAGAGGCCCTAAGCCTTCTCCCTCCTTTCCCCATTTTGAAAAAGCTTAGAAAATTAGGATTTTGGCTAAAAACGGAAGTTGGAAGAGGCCCCAAGCTACACACAGGGTGGTTTGGTCCTATCCGTATGTACCATACAGACCAGGCCAATCTGCACCCTATGTACGGGGGGCAGCACACAGAAACTCAGAAATCTGATTTTTTGGGAACAATATGATTAAAATCAATCTAAACCAGTTCAATTAGAGACAACTTGGTCTCTGATTAGTCCAGGACCCTTTCTTGGGAATTGGGCTCATCCAAAGCCCAATAATCCTTCTTTGTGGGCCTTTCAACGGGCCCACAAAGAAGACGGGCCTTCCAACGGGCCCACAAACAAGACGGGCCCACGCCCGTCTTGTTTAACATTAGCCTATCCAAATGGTGGGTTTAAAGCAACTTGATTAATCCTTTTTAGGTTTCGTTCAAACCCATTAAGCTCACTTTAAAAATCTGAACCCACTTGATAACATCCAAATCAAATAAACCAAATCCAAAATGGGGTTATCTGACGTAACCCTCAAACGGGACTTGGGCTTACTCTAGCCCAAACTTGGCTTTCCGTGAGCCTTCCAACGGGGCTCACCATGCAGACTCAGATCACATGGTCTAAAAAGATAAAAATCAAAACAAAAGGGGACCTACACCATGCATGAGGTTCCCACCAAAGACCAAATCAAGTAAGCATGCTTGCTTAGGACGGGTGAGGTAAAAAAATGAGTTGACTCACTAAAAGCTAACCAAGATGACCCATGGGACCTGTCTTTTGACGGGGCGGATCGGGGTGTTTACGGACTTCCCTGAATTGTAACCAGTCCTTTTTCCAGAATCTCAAATGAGCAGACCACTTAATAGACATCCTTTAGGCATCCAGGTGTTTACTTGCACCCCATTAGGCAATGGTGACTCTTAAATCTCCTTTTCTCTCGCATCCCGTGTGCGCCACGAGTCGACCTGCGCACAACCTGGTAACTTCGTTGGGGACTGCCAACCTAGTCGGATCCTGGTTCTGCCTTACCTAAGTAATGTAGGGAATATGTTATGAAAAGCTTGTCTAGGAAGCTCTGTCACAAAGGACTTATATGACCTAAGGAAATTGGGTCTTAAGAGGGACCTCGTGACCCCTCTAGTTTCCTGGGAGCTTTCCTAGTAAAGTTTCACGTACAAAATCCCCCACTTTACTATATAGGGCAGTACGCTAAGCCGAGTCAACTCAATTCACCCTGTTTAGTGCACAACACCAAACCACAGGCACACAATGTGCACTGACCACATTGTGAATGGTTACTAGATTTTGATATGAACTGCTTGGGGTGACACGCGCGAGAGAGCCCGCGTGGGTGATTCGATCTGAATGACGTGATACATCTCCTCAACCTAGCCATAGACCTTTCTAGCAGCCACCCTTCTTTACCGTATAAACTACTTTTGGGATGATATTAGCCTCACGCGCCTTTGGCTTGCCGGGGTAAAGCGAAGGTAAAACATCCCCCAGGTTTCTGGATCCCTACAGTGCCACTAGTTTCTTGCCGTGGTACGCGAGGGTCTTGGACCTGGCTCAGACCCTTGTAGGCATTTGTCTTGGGCTGGGTATCCTTTTTTCCACCCAACGTTCTGATACACCTTTTGTGATGAATGTGATTATGAATGATGATACAAGAGGAGTAAAATAAATCTAAAATCCAAGAGTCCATTAGGGGCAGCAACCCCCTACCCTATTTGCATCAAATTGAGTGGACCCTAGACTCTGGGCTACCTCAGTCCTAAATTAGGAAGCCAACCTAACTTTGATCAGGGGAACCACCCTAGATCCATGCATTGAGTCCTGTGAGCCATGGGCCTTGACACATTCGAGTCTGTTGGAAGTGTTTTGAGTCCGAGCCAGTCTTTGAGCAGACGAAAGCCAGCCAGATTAGACAGATGAACAGATGAAAGCACACCAGATCAAAACAGGGGCGGCAAACCCTAGGATTAGGTCTTTTAACCTACCCTGCCATTTGAAGCAAAGTTGTATCCTTCTTTAAGGTTCCCAACAACCCTATTTTTCAGCTTTTCCAATATCATGTAATTTTCGCCCTCGATGGCAAGTTGTAAATTCTTTTATTTTAGATCAGACACCAGAAATCAGAGCAGATAAAAGGACAGATGAAAGAGAGACCGGTTTGGAGTTGGACGTACTTCCCTACACAAGTATGTCTAGGAGTCATGCCTCAATAGGCACCACTGGTGCATTTCTTTTCATTGGTTAGATTTAACTTGACATTTTGCTATAGTTTTTTAGGAATTCCAACCAGATGGTAGTCCTTGCCCTTAATTGCTTTCCTTTGTTGAGTTTGTTTAATCAGATTAACCGCTTTTCTTTGATTTCCTTGCACTTATGTTGAGTTCTCCTCTGAATTCCCCAAGTGGTTTAAAACACCAATCGGATAGTACAACAATGGCATCATCCTTATCATCTGAAAAGACCAGATTCCCTAGACTGGAGAAACAAGCCCTCAACACTCCCTAGATCTGTTCTTGGACTAGACAACTTCAAGGGAGCGAACAAATTGAGTGGTAAATGAAATACCATATGGGACAAACTCTGTCCCTGTTAAATGTGCCGATTAATTAGGACACGATTCAGGCATCCCTATTGTTCTGGGATCCCCAGTTTTCGGTTTTCCAATTTGGGATCATGAAGTTGACACCCACAATCGAGGAGTTAGACCTACTCCTTAGATTTGAGCATTGCGGGGAGTCAATTAGGCCAAACCTCAAAGAAAGTTATAAGAATGAGGCCTACAAATTCTTTGGCCTTTCAAGGCAAGAATTCCAGACTTTTGGAGGTGAAACATTATTCACATGGGTCTCCAAGAAATTCCTAGCTGAAAAGATAAGGAACAAAAAGCAGGAAAGACTCCGTGTTTGGTGGGACACCTTCATCCTCGTGGTTCTTGCATAGATTTTTTTTCCAATTGGGGAGACACCATTAATTTGGCTTTCATGGAGGTTGTGGATCAGCTCCTTTTGGGACGCAAACTCATGCCATTAATTCTAGCTCAATTGTATCACTCATTGACTTCGTCAGCTAAGAATAGAGTTAGAAAGTTCCAGGGTTGTGCTTCCATCTTGCATCTGTGGATGCAAGACCATCTGAGGGTAGCTGAACCTTGTGCTACCAAGTACGGGCTAGCTCGTGACATCATCACCCACGTGTCTAGGAGAGAGATATGCCTAGACCTGCCCACTTGAGATACTTGGCTGAACCATTTTCTCCAACTTGATGGAGATCGTGACATCAGATGGTGGGGAACTTTTGGATATGATTACTCCTCTATCCTGGCTTTCAAAGATAGGAAATGCCTGGCCTTAATTGGCCTTACTCATGCTGTACCCTACTATCCGATTAGGGTTTTAAGACAATTTGGGAAACCGCAGGGAATCCCCATTGTGGAGGATGCGACAGATCTGATAGACCCACTCACAAAGGAGTTGAGGGGAAGATTATTAGCAGAATGGAGAACTGTGTGAGTACATAGGGAGGATATATTCTCGAAGGGCCACCTTAGAGAATATGAGCAGTGGATGGTGAGGACTTTTTGCCATGGCGGTGTCCCACCTTTCCAAATCTGCGTACTTGAGGACATTATAGTTCCGTCCCTTAACACATATTGAGATAGGGTGGCTGAACTTCAGGAGACCCACTTCTATATCCATTCAGCTTACGTTAAATCAAAAAGGGAAAATAGATAGGCTAATGTAGCCCTTAAGCAAGAAATGGAAATCGTGCGCAAATGCGCGGATGAGGACCGACATCTGCAGAACAAGATTCTGCGGGCCTGAAGGAGGCAAGACGTGTCCTCCCATTATGATGATGACCCACCTAGTTAGACTTTGGCCGTGTTGTATTTTGATCAGAATTTTGATGTATTTTGAGCTATGTCAGTCTTTTTGATGTCACTTGAACATGAGATTTCCTTTTTAATTGAATGCTTTGATTTGAATGCAATTTGAATTGGCAGAACATGAACATGATGTAAGCAATGAATTAAGTTTGCAATTCCTTGTGAAAAGTTAACTTTTGGTCTCCGACAAACCCCTTCTTTCCGATCATGTGAGATCACACTTTCTGGTCGCCTCAGACCCCTTTCTTCAACCCAATAATCTTGACTAAATGGCATGAACAACTTGGCAGGTGTTTCTTAAAACACCCAAGATTGAGCTCATATCACACCCGAACGTTTCTTTGTTAAGATCACTCGGTTTTATACTTGGATCCAACGATCCTCCTTGGTGACGCCGAAGCAGCCGACGTATGAGTCAGAGACAGGCCTAGGTGAGCCCAGGTATTTCCTTTTTAGCTTACCCCCTACGGAGACCCGACGCGGTCCAAATTAGTGGCGCCTGGCCACTGATTTTTAAATTAGAGACCAGCTAGGTGAGCTCGGATGTGGTTGTTTAACCCTTCCCCTACAGAGACTCGACTATAGTCCAAATTGGTGGACCTGAAGCTGCCGACGTGTGAGTCGGAGACAGGCTTAGGTGAGCTCGGATATTTGCTTTTTAGCTTACTCCCTGCGGAGACCCTACGTGGTCCAAATTGGTGGCGTCGAAGTAGCTGACGGGTGAGTCGGAGACAGGCCTAGGTGAGTCCGGGTGTTGCTTTTTAGCTCACCCCCTGTGGAGACCCGACGTGGTCCAACCCCGTGATACTGAGCTCAACCAAAACCCCTCGTAATGCAGGTTCTCTGTCCTTGTCGCGCTAAGGTGGCTAAAACAGATCAGTAGGGTTCTCTTTCCCAATCGCTTCCGAGTGACTAAAATAGATTAGTTCAAAACAAGGTTCTCTTTCCCAATCGCTTCCAAGTGACTAAAACAGATCAGTTTTCAGATTTGTATGGTTCTCTTTCCCAGTCGCTTTCGAGTGACTAAAATAGATCAATTCAAAAACAGGGTTCTCTTTCCCAGTCGCTTCCAAGCGACTAAAACAGATCAATTTTCAGATTCATAGGGCTCTCCTTCCCAGTCGCCTACGGGTGACTAAAATAGATTAGATTTATAGGGTTCTATTTCTCAGTTGCCTAAGGGTGACTAAAATAGATCAGCTTTCAAAAAAAAAAAAAAAAAATTGGGTTCTCTCCCCCAGTCACCTCCAAGTGGCTAAAACAGATCAGTTCCAAAAGTTGGGTTCTCTCCTCCAGTCACCTCCAAGTGGCTAGAATAGATCAGTTTCCAAAAAAAAAATAGGGTTTTCTTTCCCATCCGCCTCCATGCAGATAAAATAGATCAATTCGCTGAAAAGCGGGTTCTCTATCCCAGTCACCTCCAAGTGGCTAAAACAGATTAGTCTTCAAAAATTAGGGTTCTCTTTCTCAGCCGCCTCCGTGCAACTAAAATAGATCAATTCACCGAAAAGTGGGTTCTCCATCCCAGTCACCTCCAAGTGGCTAAAACAGATCAGTCTTAAAAAATCAGGGTCTCTTCCCTTGTCGCTCTTAAGCGACTAAACCAGATCAATCAAACCAAGGTTCCCTTCCCGTGCTGCTCTTACGCAGCTAAAATAGGTCAGCACCTCAGGGTCTCTTCCCTTGTTGCACTTGCACGACTAAACCAGATCAGTCATCTATCTTTAGGGTCTCTTCCTTTGTCGCACCTGTGCGACTAAACCGGATTAGTCCTTCAACCTCGGGGTCTCTTCCCTTGTCGCTTTTAAGCAGCTAAACCAGATCAGAAATTCGGTCTCAAGTAGACCACGACAAACAGGAAATTTTCATAAGAATTTGCAAATAGGTTCCAAAAGTAAAAAAATAAAAAAACTAAATTCAGTGAATTGTCAATGCAATGCACTAATGCTCGTCAAATGATTAAACACGTACCAAAATTTCTCCCAGGAGCCCTTATTTACTAAGATCACGCAGGAGACTCGAGATGGACGCACAAGGAAATCAGGCACCGCAAGTTCAACATCCAGCTGAATCTAGTCAGAACCAAGTGATCAACGATCTGACACAGAGGTCAAACCATGGGAACATTGATTTAGTCTCTTCTAACAGAAATTAGTGACTTGAAACAAGTTCAGCCGGTCATTCTTGTTGCTTCGCAGCAACATCCACCACTACCACAACAAGCAGAAGTGCCAGTTGCACCATTACCACCATTCCCGATGCATCCGGCACCAGTAGCACCACCACCTCCGCTACAGCTAGTAGCACAGCTCGCACCACCTGCAATCGGTCCTGGCTACCCCATTCAGTAACCAGAGCAATTTGTGCCTATGGCACCAATGCCTGCCCAGCTGGGGCAAGATGAAAAGGACTGGTATAGGGCGTAGGAAGCCCAGTTTGAGGCCCATCTGGCAGCAATGAAAGAAGATTTACTGAAGCAGCTACAGCCAAGTATGATACAGAACGAGGCTACACTGGAGAATCTTTGCTTCTTCTCAGACATACAACTGTCACCTAAATTCAGATGTCCGAAACTCCACCAGTTTGACGGTACAGGCTACCTTCTGAATCACTTAAGGTCGTATTCTGGCGGCATGTGTCAATACGCCAAGGACGAAAAGATTATGGTACAGTTCTTTCAGAGGTCACTAACTGGGGTAGGCTACTCATGGTTTCTGAGTCTTTATAAAACAAAGATTAAGACTTGGAATGACCTTGCAACAGTATTCATCCAACAATATCGTCTGAACAGTCAAATGGTGCAGACGAGGGCCGAACTGCAAAAGTTAGCGAAGAAGAACCAGGAGACCGTGAGAGACTATGCCAAGAGGTAGAAAGAATTAGCAGCATTGGTCCAACCCCCTTTATTGGAGCAGGAAATGACGTCCTTGTTCATTGCCTCACTGGGACAACCGTTCTTTACTCTGTTACTGGGGCAAAGTTATTTGAGTTTTAATGATTTGATCCTGACAGCAGATAGATTCGAAGACATCGTAAGGGCAGAAAATATAGATGGTGGTGGACAGAGTACCACCTGTCGGCACCTCATTTTTGCACCCCGAAAAAATGAAAGAAAGAAACCCTAATTGGAAAAGTCAAACGTGAAGAGGTCAAAAAGTTGACTTTTTTATTGGGTGCAAATTGACCACCAAACTTCATACCAATGGATAGAGGATTCCGATACAAGTCTAATGACACTGAGTTTGCTCAAATCGGAGTCCGGATAAAGAAGTTATGGGTTGGTCAAATCTGGAAATAGCAGAAATTGGCTTTCTACAAAACTATAAATTAGCTGCTCAATTTTATACTAGCAGAAAAAGCATCTCGACACGATCCCGACGCAACTAAGTTTACCGGAATTGGAGTCCTGGATAAGGAGATATGAGCAAAACTGGCTCCGGGACGCGACTTTGCACTTCTGCTAAAAAAATTTGAATTTGCTGCTAAACTCTGGCTCAGTGGATAGAGGATCCTAACCTGATTCCAACGCCACTAATTTTGCTAAAATCGGATACAAGATGAGGAAGATATGAGCAGTTAAAATTTCGAATAATCTGCACATGTGGCCAAAATTGAAGAAAGGACAAAAACTAAAAATCTAATAATAAAATATTAATATTTTGTAAATATCTACTAATTAAATTAAATAAAAAAACAAAAATAAAACTAAAAGAGCACATGCTTATAGCAAACAAAAAATCTCAATAAAATATTAATATAGATTAAATATCTAACAATTAAAATAATTCAAAAATAAAATAAAAAATCAATGAGCACATGGGATAAAGCTCAATTGCTTGGCGGAGAAGAATGCTCAAAAGACATCATTAGTTATTTTAAAAAAGAGGGCACATTTTGAAAGTGTGGATCATTTGGTCATAGAGTGCAAAAATAATTGTGTTTTGGTCATAGAATATAAATAGGCTTCATTAGCCCATTTTGAGGGAGGTCGGCTTATTTTTCTTGCTCCATCTTTCTCACCTCTCTCATTTTCCTCCTTTCCTCTCCCCTTTGCTCCCATACAACCCCCTCTCCCTCCTCTTTTTACTCCATTCCAAAGCCCCCAAACCTCCCCAAAACTCTATTCTTCTTAATTCTTTCTCCTTCCCTCTCCATCCAAGTTTGAAGGAAGACCAAGGGAGATCTTTGGAGGTGAACAAGGTGCTTTCCAGGTGCAGCCATGGTCTAAAAGAGGTGTAAGAATACTTTAAAACAAGTATTTGAACCTAAGGTGAGCCTCTTGTAGCCTTTTGTTGAACATATGTGAATATGAGTTAATCTGAAGCATATGAAATTTCATACATGTGTTGATATTTCTGTTACATGGCATGTGTGTGTTTTTCTTGTTTTTCTACTCTCTTTAAAGATCCCTACATTCCTAAGGTAAGAAGAAGCAATCGGTTGAACTAAAGAGTGGATAAGGGTTTTTCTAGTTTGATTCTAAGTGTTTTAAGTCGTTGTTTTCTCTTAATACTATTGCTTTTTTTTCTCTTCATTTATTAGGGGAGTGTGTTCCCCTTCATCTCTACCTCATGTAACCCCCCTTCTTCATCCTTTCTTTAGATATCTTCTTCTCTAGGCTAGGTGAATGAATATATGGTTATGATATGGAATATGCATAATATAGGTTTATTTTCTCACATGTGTATATAGCAGATTTCCGACATGCATGGTAATCCTTCACTATTTATCATCATTTAAAGCATGCATATTGTTATTTAAGACTATGTGAGCATCCTCTTTATCTACTGTTTTGTGCATGTTTTATTATGGTTTTTTTAAGTCTAGTTGCTGATTTTTGACCACTTAAAATCTCTCCACTTAGTTTCTCATATGCTTCATGTATATACTCATGTTTTTGCCTACTACGAACACACTTAGATGTTTTAGGGTATCTTGTTATTTATTTTACTTTTGCATGAATATAGATCTGTTTCTTCAGTTCTTAAGTATGGCAAACACACACATACACTTATTTTGGTATGAGATTTATTCATGGAATCTTTCTTTGGGTGATTGTTGTGTATATATGTAAGCTATTGTTTCCTTTGATTGATGAAAACCAAAACAGGGACACTTAAGTCCCTGTTACTTTGATTGATTGTGCGTGCCTCCGAGAGGATAATTCGGGAAGGTTGGAGTCTCCACTGCCTAATGGGGTGCAGGCAGACACCTGAATGCCTTGGTTTTTCTATTAAACTGGTATGCGGCTTGAGATTCTAAGTAAGGTCTCGGTTACAGTCCGAGGAAGTCCGTAAACACCCCAGTCCGCCCTGTCGAATGACGGGTCCCATGGGTTCTCCTGGCTACGAGTCAACTCGGTCTGTCTACTCACCCGATTCCTAAGTCAAAGCATGCATATTTGGTTAAGTTTGGTGGGGACCACCGAAGTGGTGTGGGTCATTTTATTTGATTTTATCTTGATTTATTTAAATGATCTAGGTTTGATTGGGTGGGCCTCGTTGGAAGGCGCACGGATCCTTTGGTGGGCTAGCCTAGCCCATATGCCCCTTGTTGGGCCCCAGTCTAACCTGAGAGGCCCTTTGGGCTTTGGTTCAATGAGTTGATTTTATTTAAAATTCAAGTTGCGAGTTAGGTTGAGTTTCATGCAAAAGTGAGCCTGAAAGGTTTGTGGGCCCCTTAGATGGGCCTCACAATGGTGGCCAAGTGACTTGACTTATCTTGTTTTAGTTGTGCCAAAGTGGGCTAGGCATGGGCTTGGGGCCCGTTACCTAGGTTTGGGCTTTGAAAGCCCAAGGCATTAGGGTTGGGGTAGTGGATGCCCTCCTTATTTGGTTAATGGGCTTGGCGGACCCGATAGGCCCTGCTCGTGGTCTCTCGGCCAAACCAAACCTAGATTAAGCCATCGTGAAGCAAATTGGGCTTTCGGGTGGGCCTCGAACGGTGTGGCCCACTTACTTTGCTTAATTAAGTTATTTAAATTCAAGCATGTTTGTTGGGCTTAGTGGGCCCCATTGGAAGGCCCACTGTGTATCCAATTGGACCGCATGGTCCATGTCCCATTTCGGGTTTCCGGGCAACCCAGAAACCCTATTGGTTTGTTTGGTTTAATTGAAAGGGATTGCAAAAATGGCAAAAAGACCAAAAACCAGCAATTTGGATTTTCTGTAATGTAGCCGACCTAAGTTGTCAGCTACAAACAAAAACATATGTAGCCGACCTGAGTTGTCGGCTACAAAAAGAAATAGGTTGATTCGACCTGAGTTGTCGGATCGACCCAGAAAGTGTCTTTTTTGGTGTTTTTCGAATGGGTCTTGGTTTTTGGGCTTCTTGGGGGGTTTTAGGGACTGTGTGGGCACTTGTGTAGGCCCATAGTGGTGCAAGGAATGGGGGGAGCACCTCATTTTGGCCTCTTTTGGGTTTATGTAATCAAAGGGGAGGGGGAATCCTTCTTCTTGAGTGGGAACTCAAGCCATGGAACAGGGACCTAGTGTGTCCCTGTTCTTGTGCTAAGTACACCCCCTCTACCCCTTGAGGAGAGCAAGAGGGGTGGCCCGGGAGGCCCGTGTATTGGTCTACGGCCAAACCACATTCAAGCATGCAATAAACATTCGATCCAAAGCCTTTAAGACATCCATAAAACCCCAAGGACATGCTGTAGACAAGTGACAAAAAGTGTGTTTGTCCATGTTAACTTGCATGAAATGAAACTACGGGTAAAAGCCTAGGCATGCTTCTCAAGTATACAAGGCATGTGCATGGTGTGCTTGTGCTCATGAGCTAAAGAAATTCACAAAACAGCAACTAAAAAGTGGTGATGTCTACATGAAGCATGCATAAAAGATAGAACAGCTAAGTAGCTTAGAAGAGGATCAAGAAGTAAACTTGCACATACCTTAAGGATCGCTATAGAAGGGATTTTTTTTGGGGGACTTAGGGGTACAATGGACATGTAGGAAGGGGGAGAACATGCTCTCCCGTTCGTATTGCAAACGAGAAATATAACTAGACCTTAAATGGAGACTTGTAGGTGATCTTTTATGCTAAAAAAGACCTTCTCCTCACCCATTCAGCTCACTCGCCTCCCATTTGTCATGGGGTTTCATCCTTACATTGGCATGAAGAGGAAGAGAAGGAAAAATGAAAGAAAAAGCACGCTACAAAGAATAAAACAGCAAACACAAAATATATGCTTGAAATCCGCTTATTTTCACATATGTATAATGAAAGGTCACAAGGATGCTCACCTTGGAGTTATAAGCTCTATTTGAGATGTGTGGTGGCTCCTTGTGGTTGTGGGCAACAGCCGTACACCCCCTTGCTCCTTGCACCACCAAGCTTCTCCTTGGCTCAAAATGAAGAAGAAGAGAAGAGGAGGGATTCAAGAGAGGTTTGGTTAGGCTTGGATATTGTTTTGGGAAGCTTGGAGAGTGTTGGAGAGGTGGGATGAGCTTGGGAGATGGGATGAACTTTGGGAGAGAGGTTAGAGGAGAGGAGTTGGGAGAGATGGGTGAGCAAAAAGGGAGCTCCCCTCTCTACTTATGGGGTTTGGAATGCTTTTAAAATGGGTGGATGATGCATGGGTGCATGGGAGAGAGATGAGACATGGGAGATGCCCATGGGGGGAGAGAGAGAGATGCATGATGAGGTGATGATGCATGCTCATGGGGGGGGGGGGGATATATATATATATATATACATGCATGATGTGTGCATGATGCATGGTGGATGCATAGGGAACATGAATTTATAAAGGAGAGAGAGAGAGAGAGGGAAAAAGATGTGGTGGGAATTAAGCATGTGGGGGATGAGTCATAAGAGAGAGAGAGCACACGGGGGTGATTTTCTTGATAATTACAGATTGGTCCCTGAGACATTTTTAGATCTTTTTGATATTTACAGATTCATTCCCAGATAATTACAGCTTTGCCCTTAGATATTTTATGATCTTTTGATATTTACAGACTCATCCTTAAGCAATTACAGATATGCCCTCAGATATTTTTGAATGTTTTGATATTTACGGATTTGCCCCCTGACACCTTTTTCTGTTATTTTCTTTGTTGTTTTTGCCACGTGGGCAGTTTTTAGGGTTTCTTGTTTTGCTCATAACTTATTATTCGGGACTCCGATTCGAGCAAACTCAGTTGCGTTGGAATCGTGTTAGGATGACCTGTCAACTGGAACAAGTTTGGGCAGTTGTTCTGGGGTTTAGCAGAAAGTCAATTTCTGCTCCCCCTCAAGTTTGACCGGCTCATATCTTCTTCATCCGGACTTCAATTCCAGCAAATTAAGTTGCGTTGGAACCGTGTTGGGATTCTCTATCCATCGAGATAAGGCAAGGCAGCCAATTATCACTTGATAAAAAAGTCAACTTTTGTTCCCTTGGGGTTTGACTTTCCAGCTAGGTTTTGCATTTCCGACACTTCCGGGGGTGCAAAAATGAGGTGCTTATAGCAGTCCCTCTTTGCCGGAGTCACCTTGGGGATGAATGGCAAAGAATAAAAAGAACCTCGTTTTTGCGCCCTGAATTTCTGTCGACATGATTGACGAGCTTAGTCCCTTCGATGTTTTAAAAAAAAAAAGGGGTTGGAGACGCAAAGTGTTGATCTCCGAATCAGTAGAAATGCGAAATGGTTTCTACTAGGCTTTGAAGCTTGCTCACCCTTGCTTTCTTGGGTTTCTAGAGCAACTCCTTGGCATTTAGCTTGAGTTTTAAAGGGATTAAATTGGACTTGAGCTCGCCAACCTGTTTCGACATTGATGCAAGATACTTAACAATGTTCTTTTTTCTAATTTATTCCATTAAAGCTTTTAAGTGATTTCAGGCTTATGATTTGGGACTTTTGAGGACAGTTTTTTTTATAGAGTTTTGATTAGGGACTGGAAGGAAAGAAGGAGGAGGTGCCTTTGGTGAGGAGGTGCTCTCAGCGTTGTCCGGTGCCTCAAGGGAACTCCCACACTTGTCCTATTCTATTTACAAAAGTGGGAAAAGAAAAATTTACAAATGGGGCCATCTTTCCTGGAGATCTCTTCTTTTTGTCTTCTTCTTTATGAGAGGGTCTTTGTATCTTTCTTTTTCATGGTTTGATTTTCTAGGGGTCAGGGTGCTTCTGCTAGTTCCCTTTTCCAATGAAGTAGGGGCTTCCTGGTTTGAGGTAACTCCACTGGGGATTGGTGGAAGTCCCTACCATTTCACTTTCTTGCACAACTTAGTTCCTTCTTGTCAGGTGTGAGTTGGTCACGCTTATGGGGGCTCCTACTGGGGATCTATGGAGCCTTCTTGTATTTGTCTTTGTTTTGCACAACTAGCCTCTTCAGACTGGGCATGGTCTTGACATGCTGCTTTAGGTTTCTTGAAAATTCCGCTGGAGAAAAGAATCTGTTGGGGACAGAGGAAGTCTTTGTAATTCCCCTGCCTGCGTATATCGGCTTTCCTTTGTTTTGCCTTTCTTCTGCTCACGTCTTCAAGGCGCTTCTTGACTTTTCCTGGTTCTTGCCTTGCCTAGGTCTGCAAAATTCTCACAGAGCAGTGAGGTAACTGAAATTCAAGCTGCAGGCACTTATGACTTGCTTTTATTGTGTGTGCAAGTGCACATAACTGAAATGAAGTATTTTTCTAAAAGTTTTTTCTTTTTTTTCTTTTTTTTCAGAAATTTGTTCAAGTGATTTTGAAAGAGAGGCGGGACCAGTGACCATGGTGAATTGCCTTGTTGACCTGAAGTGTTTTAGGATGATGTGTTTGACACGCATTCCCATGAAATTCCTGACTTTTACCAACAGAGGCTTTGTAGAGGTTTAAAAGTTGAGGGGCATCTCAAGGGATGTTCTCCCTTCCCCAGTTTTGGTTTTCTCTCACCTTGACCCAATTTTTCGGGGTGGTTTCAGGATTTTGCAATTGAGGGTTTTTCCTTTTTTCTTTTCCCTTGGTTAGTGCCTGCCCCAGCTTGAGGGTCTTTGGCTGACTCTTGTGCATCATGTCCCATAGATTAGAGAAGTCTTCACATTAGGACAAAACATTGGCTTGGTTTTAAATATGAGAAATGGAGGGATATAAGGCTCAAATTCTTATCTTTTTATTTTCATGTTTTACTTTGTGTCTTGCCAAAGCTCGTTCTTCTTTTTAGATTCTTTCGTCATTGATCTGCATGAATTCCATTATCACATTTTCTGCAATCAGAAAGGACTTTTTAATGGGACAAAACGAAGGCTAAGGTTTTTTAGCTTATGAAGGAAGGGGAATATGGCTCAAAGTTTCTTTGTAAATGGGTCGAGTCATGTTCTACCATTTTCTTGATTGCTTGGGCTTTGCCAATACCTTTCATTTTCCTTTATTTTCCTTTTTGAGGCCTTTTGTGACCTTCGCTTTTTCCTCTAGCATTTTTGCTTTTTCTTTCCTTTGCTCTGGGGTCATCTTGGCTTTTTGCTTTGATTAGCAAGTCCCAGTGTGTTTTCTGCTTTCTTTTCCTTTTATTTGTTTTTGCTCATTCATGTCTTCTCTTCTTTATCCAGCACCAGATTTAGGGCTCATGACTCAGTGGGTTAGAAGAAAGTTAGGCTCAAGTGGTTTGACTAGAGATATGACTTTGAAAATTGGGGAAATAAAGCAAGGATGGCCTTTCGTCCTTTTACAGAAGCTGTGACAACTTGGTTGAAATGTTCATGTAAATTCATTCAAGAATCTATTCATCATTTTATTTTATTTTCAGCTTTATCCCCAGTGTGGGGTGGCTAGACACATCACGGGTATTTGAATAACATGATCAAGCCCAAAGTGTTTTGATTAGTGGTTCTTAAAATTCAGGATGCATGAAGGATGGCCTCTCATCCTTTCTTAAGGACATGATGTTGAAGCCGGCCTCGGCCCTTAGCTGATTTTGGCACTTTCACATTTTTTCTTTTTCTTTCTTTTCTCTCAAGGGCTATTCTACCCCCAACGTAAAGATAGGTTTTGGGAGGAAAATCAAGGTCTGGATTAGGAAAAATTTGCCTTTGGCTCAGTCAAAGTTCTCATGGGAGCAGTATGTTGCACCCGGCTGAAGACACCTTTGAGTAACTCAGCTTTTCTCCATGATCATGGTCGTGCCAAAAAAGGTGCAGTCTTAGAGTGATGTCATCACCGACCAAACATTTGCATTTTTTTCAAAAGGTATTTTCTTTTCTTTTTTTTTTTTCAAAAGGTTTTTTACAAAAGCTTGCATGAAAGTAAAAAGCATTGAAAATATTTACAAAATGACCACCCCTACCAGGGATGTTTGGTGCAAAAGGTAGAGTTCAACTTATCCTGGTCATGGCGGACTCGGAGTGGAACCGCGCCTGGTGAAGATTTTGGATTTCGGGATTGCTTTCTGCCTTGCAGTTTTTCCAACTTGTTCAGCTGGTGCCACTTGAAGACGCTTGATTGTGGTTAGGGAGAGGATTCATGGCAGTGGTCGCGGGAGGAGTCGATACTGGGGGATCGACTGAGATACGTTTACTGTCGATCAAGTCTTGCACGTTATGCCTTAAGTCCCAGCAGCGGTTGGTATGATGCCCGGGAGCTCCCATGTGGTACTCGCAATGCTCATTAGCGTTGTAAGAGCGACTATTGGTTGACTGGTGGGTTGGCTGCTTTTTCTGTAGGTATCCCTTCTTTAGCAAGGTTGGGAGCAGTTCTGCCAGCAAGTAAGGAAGAGGTGTGAATACCCTGTTCCACCTTGCTTGAATTTCTTTTTTGGACCGCCTCGGCTGCCCTGAAAACTGTACCCCTTGGCCAACATTCTGATTTTTCCTTCTGTCTGGTGCTGAGAAGTGGAAAGGCCTGTTCGGCTGGATATAATTGATGGTATCATCTTCTTTCCTTCTGTCCGTACCTCTTCCGTCAACGGGGTTCCTTCTTTGCTCTGTTGCAAAACCTGCCACTCTGCCAGACTTCACTCCATCCTCTATCCTGTTAGCTACCACGACAAGATCGGCAAAGCTTGCAGCGCATTGCCCCAGTAAAAGTGTATAATATGGCTGTCCCAATGTCGAGATGAATAGCGTTACCATCTCTCTCTCCAACATGGGAGGTTGGACCTTGTTGCCATTTCCCACCATCTCTTTGCATACTCTCAAATAGACTCAGTGCCTTTCTTGAACAGTTTCTGCAGTTCCATCCGGGTAGGCAAGATCTCCGTGTTAAATTTAAAGTGCTCAAGGAATGTGCTTGCCAGGTCATCCCAAGTTCTGATCTGGTTCCTATCCAGACTAGTGAACCATTTCTGTGCTGATCAGGTCAACGAGCGTTGAAAGAACTGAACCATGATCCTTTCGTCATAAGCATACTGGCACATATCCCCATGGTATGCTCTGAGGTGGGACAATGGGCACCCACTTCCATTGAACTTTACAAAGTCCGGACACTTAAACTTGGGTGGGAGTTGCAGACTCGGGAAAAATCCCAGCTTATCCAGTGAAGCTTCCTTCGGCATGGGGCCTCGATTTGCGTTCAACATTTGTTCCTTCAGTGCTTGCAAATCTACTTGCATCTGGGTTGTGACACCTGTTGTCTCCTGTGCTCGGTACCACTCTTATTCTTCGTGCCCCATTCCTTGTGGCATTACTTGCTGATGTGGCACGTCAAGGGGTGCCGGAATCTGTAACTGCTGCTTTGGTTGAACTGGCAAGTGTTGCGGGATTGGCTGTTCTGGTGACTGCAAGTTCAGTTGTGGAAGAGCAGGTGGTGGTTGCTTGGGTGGGACCGGCAATGGCTGATGTGCGCGTAGTGAAATCGTGGCATGGCGGGAATTTGGAGTCGCCACCGCCTGATGGGGTGCAGGCGGACACCTGGGTGCCTAAGTTTGTCTATTAAGGCTGGTCTGTGGCTCGAGATTCTAAGTAGGTTTTCGGTTACGGTCCGAGGAAGTCCGTAGACACCCCGGTCCGCCCCGTCGGTTGACGGGTCCCATAGAGTTCTCCTGGTTTGAGTCAATTTTGGTTTCTCACCTGATTCCTAATCCAGCATACAATTTAGGTTAAGTCTGGTGGGACCACCTGAGTGGTGTGGGTCCCTTTTATTGCTATTATCTTTGTTTATTTAAATGATCTGAGTCTGGCTGGGTGGGCTCCGTTGGAGGGCCCCCGGTGTCCTTGGAGGGCTTGGTTAAGCCCACATGCCTCTGGTGGGCCTCTATCTAAGCCTGGGAGGCCCTTTGGGCTTTGGTGAGTTCAATTGATTTTAATTTTAGGGTTCAAGTTGAATTTAAGGTGATTTGCATGCAAAGGTGGGCCGGAATTTGTTTATGGGCCCATTGGGTGGGCCCATAGTGGTTGCCAATGATTTATTCAGTCTTATCTCACTTTAATTCCCAAAGTGGGCTAGACCTTGGGCTTGGGGCCAATTGGTCTAGACTTGGACCGGATGGTCCATGGTTCAAAGGGTTAGGGTATTGGACCCTACCCAGTTGGGTTGATGGGCTTAGCGGGCCTGATAGACCCGCACCCGAGGTCACGGCCAAACTATTCTTACACTAAGCCGGCATGCTTCACTTTTTATTAGGCTTTGGTGGGCCTCACAGGGTTTGGCCCATTTAACTTATTTTAATTATCTTGCTTATGTTCGGAAGCGATCTTGGGTGGGGTAGGCCCCGTTGGAAGGCCCACAAAAGGATCCAATTGGGCTTAGGAGCCCATGCACCATTGTGGGTTTCCGGTTGACTCGGAAACCCTGTCGGTTCAACTGGTTCAGTTTAAGCAACATCACAAATCAGCACACACCAAGAATCAAGTTTTTATTTAAATTTGAAGGTAACCGAAATTTAATTTTGGTTAACTTAGGGATTTCCCAGAACCGACCTGAGATTTCGTGTAAATAGCAGAAACTCATTTTTTTAACATAAAACCAAACCAAGGGGTTTGTGAACATGTAAGGGGTTTGTGTGGGCCCCTGGGTGGGCCCACAATGGTTTGAATGGAGTTATTAGGCTCTCCTCCTTGGGGTTTTCAAAATCAAAACAGCAAAGGGAATCAAAGGATCTATTCCCCCTTTTCCAAACCAAACAAGGATCAACCAGGGATCTGAGTATCCCCGGTTTGGTTTCCTTCACTCCAAATCAAAGTCAGCATGTTTACCCACGGACAAAAAGAAAATCAACTGAAAGGACTAACCTAGGCATGCTTCACGTCGAGACAAAAATGCACAAGATGACACATGATCAAGCACTACTAAGCCTTGGCAAAACACTTTTCCTATGCTCACAACTTAATAAAAAAAACAACCTCTTCTAACACATGCTTCTAATGAACGGAAATACATGCATGCATATGGGTACATACACGCAAAGGGAACGGCTTCATATGGCCACAAAACAGATGCTAAAAAAAGTGATAAAGACCTCACTGAAAATGCATGGAAATAGTAAAAAAGGAATGCAATCATACGAGCCTAAGATTATGGCATGCATGCTTTAAGTCCTAATGGCTAACAAGAAACCTTGTGCATGCATATGGCATCAACTAGACATACATTCCATGCATTTAATCATGTGAAGTTCATTTCCAAAACCTAACGAAATAGTATTTTAAAGAAGGGAATGGGAGGGGGTTTATGCCAAGGTTACATTTGGATTCAAGTGAGAGGAACATGATCCACATATTGACATAAAACCAACCACAACCATGACCCTAAAATAGTGGCCGAATAGGGGTTGCACGGCCACTTTTAGACCGACCAAACCACCTTCTATTCTCTCCTTATACGGCCTATAACCTCTTCTCTTACCATAGAAGGGTGAGGATCCACCGAATAGCATGGGGAGACGACATAAAGACGAGGAAACATTCACATGAGGAGCCACATGACCTTACAACATGCTTGAAGACCAAAGTGCTCCAAATGAGCTAAAATTCATATATGTTCAATAAAATTTGGTTGGGAGACATACCTTAAGGTTAGAATACTCTTTGGGGTGTGCTTGAGGCTCCTTGTGGCTCCACAGCACTTTAGTAGCACCTCCTCCTCTTTAAATGTTCTCCAAGCTCCTCTCCAAGTAGTAGAAGTGAAGTAGAAAGGGGTGGAAGAGGCTTGGGAGGAGTTAGATTAGGGTTTTAGGTGTTTTGGAAGGGTGGAGAGGGTAGAGAGGAGAGGTACGAGCAGGGTGGGGTGGGGGAAAAATTTGGGTCGCAGCAACCCCAAGCCAAATGGCTGGGCTTGCTATTTATAGCAAAAAAATGAAGAACCGAAATTAATTTTTGGTTATGCTGATTTTGTAGCATAACCAAAAATTAATTTCGGTTATGCCATTTTTGTTTGTAACCGAAATTTAATTTCGGTTACTTTTGCACTCAATTACCAATTAATTTCTGTCAGGTACGGAATCCGAGAATCTGTCAGGCGATTTTTGATTTTACTTTGTGAACCGGAATTGAATTCCGGTTATACACAATTTGTGTATAACCGAAATTTAATTCCGGTTATTCTGACAATATTTTTGATATTTGCAGATTGCTCCCTGGATTTGACCGATTTGACAATTTAGATAACTGCAGATTGCCCCCTGCGCAATTTTAGATTAAACCTTGAGATATATCACAGATTTTAGATATTTACGGATTGCCCCTTGAGATATTTTCCTGCTTTCCTCGCCACGTGTGCAGTTTCTTTTCCACGTGTGCAGTTTCTGGCATTGCTGCCTGGAAACTTCAACTGATCATATCTCTCTCATCCGGACTCCGATTTGAGCAAGCTCAGTTGCGTTAGAACTGTATCAAAGTCCTCTATCCAATGGAATATGGCTAAGCACTTGGTTTGGGGTTTAGCAGAAAGTCAACTTTCAGCTCCCCCTTAAGTTTGATCGACCTGCAGATCCTTCATTTGGGCTCCGATTCCTGCAAACTTGGTTGCGTTGGAACCGTGTTGGGATTCTCTATCCATTGAGATAAAGCAAAGTGGCCAATTATCACCTGATAAAAAAGTCAACTTTCCACCCCTTAGGGTTTGACTTTCGGTTTAGGGTTTGCATTCCGGCTCTTCTGGGAGCGCAAAAATGAGGTGCTTACAGCTGCCCCTCTTTGCCGGAATCACCTTGCGGATGAATGGCAAAGAGAAAAACAAGAATCTTGTTTTTGTGCCTGGCATTTCTGTTGACATGGTCGACGAGCTTAGTCCTTTGAAGTTTTCACTTGAAAGGGAAGTGGCCAAATGATTTGGTGTCACTTCCTAGCTTCGGAGTTTCCTTACCCTTTGCTTTTCGAGTTTTGCAGGGCAAATCCTCAGCAGTTAGTTTATGTTCTTGAAAGTGAATAGATTGGACTTGAGCTTGCCAACCTGTTTCGGCGTTGATGCCAGGCACTTGACAACATTCTTTTCTTCTTGTTTGTTCCATTAAAGCTTTTGGGTGACTTCAGAATTCTGACTTTTCTTGTGTCTTTTAATTGAGGCTTTTAACAGTTTTTTTTATAGCCAAGAATTGGTTTAGAAGGTGGGACGGATGGGGAATGGAAGAAGGAAGATAGGGGGAGGAGGAGGCGCTGTTGGTGAGGAGGTGCTTCCAGTGCTGTCCGGTGCCTCCAGGGAGCTCACTCACCTGCCTTAATCTATTTACAAAAGTGTGAAATAAAAAATTACAAAAAGGGCCATCTTGCCCGATGATATCTTCATTTATACTCATTTTTCTTCATCTTGCCATTCCTTCTTCTGCACGCTTTCTGGTTGGCTTGCCTTTCCTGGGTGAGGTAACGGCCTCCTAGTTTGGAGTGACTACCACTAGGGATTAGTAAGGATCTCTTCCTCCTTGCCCTTTCTCTCGGGTCGGGCCTTGTTTCGGACAGGCGTGGGAGTTCCCTTGGGAAGGGTGCTTTGCTGGGGATGAGTGGGGTCCCCCATGAGGCCTTTTCTTTTTGCTCCAATGTGAGTTTCTCATGCTTTTCTAAGCTTCTATTAAGTGCGAGAAACTTCACCAAGGGCTGGTGTGAGCATGCTTCGTCTTCTTTCTGCTCTTCTTCGTAAAGCCGGCCTCTTCAAACTGGGTGAGGCTTGGGAAGATTTCATCGTCAGGTATTGCTCTCTTGTTGTTGGAAAGTATTCCACTGGGGATTAGAGGATTTCGTCCTCTGTTTGTTGAAAGAACTCCCTTGGGGATTTGGGTGAGGGTGTCTGCCACCTCACTTTCGCCATACCTGTAAAGGCGAGAAAGCATGTTAGTCGCGGATTAGCTGGGGAATGCAAGATATTCTTCTTATTTTTCTCTTTGCCTGGAGCCTTTCGCCCATTGCAACTAGAAGTGGCCTCTGCCAAGGTTAAGAGATTATCCACTCGGGTTAATAGCACAATGTGGACTTAAAAATAGTTAAGCAAAACAATTACAGAGAAAACAGGCGTGTCAGTGTGTGCCTGTGTCTGCCATATCAAAAGTATTTCCTAGGTCAGACGGGACTTGGAGTGCTTGGCATTTTCAGTGGCATTGTCATCACAGGCCACTGTGAAGTCTTTAACTCGGATGCGACTTGCCGGTCTGGACCCCTCAGATCTATGCATCTTTCTCAGTTTACTGTCTGCCACTGTTACTGCTCTCTTCTGTATCTTGCTCTGCTCAATTCAGATGTGACCAGTTCTTTCTCTCTGTTTTTTTTCCTGCTCACACAACGCCATTTTTTCGGGTTTTCGCCATGTCTAGCCTTTCTGGGAAACTCTGCATTCCTCATTGCTAATGAATGCAGACTTAACTGTTTGCCCTGATCATTCCTTTTGGGATCCGAGAGGTCTTAGAGATAGGACAAAACGTAGGCTGGGTTTTGGTTATGAAAGAAAGGATAAATGGCTCAAAAAAGCTTAGTTATCTGGGTTTGCAAAGTGTGCTACTTTTATTGCTGGTGGGACTTACATCCTGGCTTATTTGCATCACTGTATTTTTTTTAGCGGGGAAAACATTTCCCCATTTTCTTTGTTTCATTCTTTTTTTATTATTTTTTTATTGCATTTTCTTTTCTTTTCAAGGTTTTTTCTGGGCGAGAATGCCCTGTTTCTTTTTACTTTCCCTGGAATGCCTCGTTTCTTTTTTGCTTTGCCAGGAATGCCCTGTTTGATGTGTAGAACACTTGCAATGGGTTGAAAGAATTTTAAGGCTCAAAATTGTCTAACTAGGGGAGAATTTAAGGTATTTGGAAGGATTTACAGTCTAAAGGAGGGTCAAGGATGGCCTCTCTTCATTTCCCAATCAGAATGATCTTAGGCGTAGTATAGTTTGACTGCGTTTGCATTTATGGCTCAGGAAAAATTGCCCCGTCCATTTCTTGTAGGATAAGTGCTCCTCGGGACAGAACTTTGTGGACTACGAATAGCCCTTTGTAGTTTGGCTTGAATTTCCCTTTGTTGTCCTCTTGATGAGGAAAGATTCTCTTCAGTACTAGATCTCCCACCTTGAAATGTCTTGGCTTCACTTTCTTGTTGTAGGCTCGCGCCACCCTCTGTTGACAGAGTTGGCAGTGACACAGAGACTTGATCCTTTTCTCATCAAGCAATTGTAACTGGTCAAATCTGGATTCTTCCCATTTTACATCACTGATTTCGACTTCCTTCAGGATTCTGAGTGACGGGATCTGTACTTCCACGGGGAGGACCGCTTCCATTCCATATACCAGAGAGAACGGGGTGGCTCCGGTCGATGTCCTAATCGACGTCCGATAGGCGTGCAGTGCATAAGGCAACTTCTCGTGCCAGTCTCTGTAGGTGACCACCATTTTCTCGAGTATCTTCTTCAGATTCTTGTTGGCGGCCTCTACTGCCCCATTCATCTTGGGCCGGTATACTATAGAGTTCAGATGTTTGATCTTCAGATCTTCACACATCTTTTCCATGTCCTTATTATTCAGATTCTTTGCATTGTCTGTGATGATTGCCTCTGGTACGCCGTAGCGACAGACTATATTGTTTCTGATGAACTTGAGCACATGAGATTTCTTCACATCTACGAAGGACATGGCCTTTACCCATTTGGTAAAGTAATCGATTGCCACTAAGATGAACCGGTGCCCATTTGAAGCCTTTGGATGAACTTGGCCTATCATGTCGATCCCACAGATGGTGAATGGCCAAGGTGAAGCCATGGAATACAGTGTATTCGGTGGTACATGGATGTTGTCGGCATAAATCTGGCATAACGGGCATTTTCTGACATGAGCATAGCAGTCTGCTTCCATGGTCATCCAGTAATAGCCCATCCTTAGAATCTTCCTTGCTAGCATATGCCCATTCATGTGTGCGTCGCACAACCCTCCATGGACTTCCTCGATCAACTTCTGCGCCTCATCTTCACTGACACATAGCAGTAAAGAATCATTGTATGACTTTTTATATAGCCTACCTCCACTGTAGAAGTATTGCCCAGCCAACCTTTGTATAGTTCGCTTCTCTGCAGCCGAGGCACCTTTTGGCAGAATTGTGTTCCTTATGTATCTCTCAATGCTTGCGTACCAAGGCTCTTTTTCGAGTGTGCTTTTCTCGACCCTGAAGCAGTAAACAGGGTAGCACCGAATTTCTATCTCCAATGGTTGCACCCAAGTATCATCCGTGATGGTGGCCTGCCAGCGTGGCTAGTGCATCCGTGAACCGGTTCCCGTCTCGTGGCATGTAGTCGAATGTCACGCTCTTGAATTCCTCTTCTCATTCCTTGACCAGTTCTTGGTATGGTACCAACTTCACATTTTTGGTCTTCCAGTCTCCCATCACTTGGTAGATGATAAGACTTGAATCACTGAACACTTTTAGCTCTTGTATATGCATCTCGATTGTTGCTCGCAAACCTAACACACATGCTTCATACTCGGCCATGTTGCTAGCGTAATCAAACAGGAGTTTTGCTGCTATTGGGTGATGAACACCATCTGGGGGAGATTAGCACTGCTCTGATCCCCTTTCCATTTACATTGACTGCCCCGTCAAAGAACATTTGCCACTTGGTTTCCTCTATCTCTTCTGTGGACTCGGCACGCATCACCTCTTCGTCTGGGAAGTGAGTCAAGAGCGGTTGGTAGTCCGGCAGGGGATGCTCTGAGAAGTGATCTGCCACGGCTTGCCCTTTTATCGCCTTTCTAGTTGTATAGACAATGTCATACTCCGATAAAAGAACTTGCCACCTGGCAATCCTACCAGTGGAGATCGGTTTCTCAAAGATGTATTTCAACGGATCCAGATTGGAGATCAGCAAGACTGTGTGACTGAGCAGATAGTACCAGAGCTTCTAAGCTGTCCATACCAAGGCGCAACATGTCTTTTCAAGCACTGTGTATCTGACCTCAAAGTTGGTGAACTTCTTGCTCAGGTAATATATTGCTTGCTCTTTTCTTCCTTTCTCATCATGTTGCCCTAGCACACATCCTACAGCCGTCTCTGAGACTGTCAGATACATAATCAAGGGTCGCCCTGGAATGGGCGGGACCAATGTTGGTGGACTCATCAGATAGGCCTTGATCTTATCAAACGCTACTTGGCAATCTTCATTCCAAACCATAGGGTTGTATTTCTTTAGCAGCTTGGATATGGGCTCACATACAGGAGTCATTTGTGCGATAAATCGACTAATGTATTGCAACTTGCCCAAGAACCCTCTTACTTCCTTTTCTGTAGATGGAGGAGGCATCTCCAGAATTGCCTTCGCTTTGACGAGGTCAACCTCAATGCCCCGTTTGCCCACTATGAATCCGAGTAGCTTTCCTGAAGTAACTCCTAACATGCACTTGTTTGGGTTGAGCCGGAGCTTGTGCTCTCTGAGCCTGTCAAACACTTTTCCAAGGTTTACCAAGTGGTCTTCTTCTTCCTTTGATTTTGCTATCATGTCGTCCACATACACTTCCATCTCTTTGTGTATCATGTCGTGGAAAAACAAAGTCATCACACGCTGATATGTAGCACCCGCATTTTTCGGTCCGAATGGCATCACGTGGTAGCAGTAAGTGCCCCAATGCGTGATAAAGGATGTTTTCTCCATATCCTCAGGTGCCATCCTTATCTGGTTGTAACCAGAGAAGCCGTCCATGGAAGAGAACATCGAATGAGTTGCTGTATTGTCCACCAGTACATCAATGTGCGGCAATGGGAAGTCGTCCTTCGGGCTCGCCTTGTTCAGGTCCTGGTAGTCAACACACATCCGGACTTTCCCATCTTTCTTGGGGACTGGCACGATGTTGGCCAACCACTCTGGATAGTGAGTGACTTGCAAGAACCCAGCATCCAACTGTTTGGTAACCTCTTCCTTGATCTTCAGGGCCCATTCTGGCTTTGTGCGCCTGAGCTTCTGTTTCACAAGTACGACCTCAGAATTTGTTGGTAACCGATGTACAACCAAGTCCGTGTCTAACCCGGGCATATCCTAGTATGACCATGCAAACACGTCAGAATAAGATTTAAGAAAATCAATCATTTGTTTTCTCAATAATGGTGACAGCTTTTTACCAATTTGGAGTATCCTTGGTTGTGCTATTTCACCTATGTCAATTGGCTCTGTTTCCTCAATGTTGGTCTGGAGACCCTTTTCGTGCCTTTCCAATGAGAGTTGGATTTCAAGCGGGGTCTCCCATGTTTCATCGTCGTCCTCATGCTCGAAAGGCTCATAGGGGACGATGTCTGAACCTTCTTGCTGTGATGGTGAGTGCCCCAATATGACTTGTCGAGTTCTTGCTCGTTTTCAGGATTGGACACTGGCTCATGCATTTCATTTATTATTGCCATCTGCACTGGCTTTTCAATTTCTTTTTATTTTTTTTGTTCACTTATGGCAACCTTATTATCTATCCCGTGCCCCGGATCTTCCAGGTGTGTGTCGGGATTGACACTAAGATTACAATGCTCAAGTTGCTTATTTTTGTTGTTTTCACTTTCAAACAAATGCAAGTAGTAGAAAGCATTCAGGTATTCATTAAAAATTTCAGCAGTAGCTACAACAGAAATTTCAGAGGTGAGAGAAACCCCATTTTGGATAGTAGCTTTGTTGATTGCAAAAGGCGTGGCGCTCCAGTTCTTTAGTGGTGCCCTGTCTTCCTTATCGACGGCAGTCGTCTTCTTCAGTTCTCCCGCTAGCACCATGTTGGTGCTATCATCAGAAGAGATGCAGATGGGATCATTTGCTGTGCCTGCAGCTGGCTTGTTATGACTCCTTTCCGACTGGGGGCCAGACTTTGACGATACCCTTACCCATGCTCCATTGAGGGGGATTGCCATTGGTATTGTGCACATGGGTAATCGCACACAACGGGGTGCACGCGATTCTCCCGGGTGCCTCCGGGAGGGTAAAAAGGTAATTCGGAGTCGCCACTGCCTGATGGGGTGCAGGCAGACACCTGGGTGCCTATGTTTGTCTACTAAGGCTTGGTCTGCGGCTAAAGATTCTAAGCAAGTTCTCGGTTGCGGTCTGGGGAAGTCTGTAGACACCCTAGTCCACCCCGTCGAATGACGGGTCCCATAGGTTTTCCTGGCTTGAGTCGATTTGGTTTCTCACCCGATTCCTATTCTAGCATGCATAATTGGTTAAGTCTGGCGGGACCACTTGAGTGGTGTGGGTCCCATTACTTGCTTTTATCTTGCTTAATTAAGTGGTCTGAGTCTACATGGGTGGGCACAGGATTCCAATTTGGGCTTTAGTGAAAGCCCAAGTCTCGTTTGGGGTTACGTTGGATAACCCCTTTCGGTTTTGTTTGATTGGATTGATTTTATTTACAGTTCAAGTTGGAGATTAAGTATTTTACATGCAAAAGTGGGTCTGGAGATGGTTTTGTGGGCCCATTGGGTGGGCCACATTGTGGTTGTCAAGTGATTTTGATTTATCTTGATTTATTTGAGCCAAAGTGGGCTAGGCATGGGCTTGGGGCCCATTACCTAAGTTTGGGCTTGAAAGCCCAAGGCAATAGTGGATTAGGGCTTTGGACCCTGTCCTTTGGTTTTGTGGGCTTCCCTTGAAGGGCGAAAATTACATGATATTTATAGAAAGCTGCAAAGGATTCATCCTTAAGGCTGTTGGGAGCCAAAAGGAAGGATACAAATTTGCTTTAAGACGGGCAGGCCAAATTCCTAGGTGCCCCTGTTCTGATCTGGCATGCTTTCATCTGATTGTCTGATCTGGCCGGCTTTCATCTGCTCAAAAGGGGCCGACCTGGAGTCAGGGTGATTCCAGCGGACTTAAATGGGTCGAGGCCCATGGCTCACCGGACTTGATGCATGGATCTGGGGTGGCTCCTCGATCAAAATTCGGTTGGTTTCCTAAATTAGGGCTGAGGTAGCCCATGATCTAAGGTTTACTCAATTTGCTTCAAAAAAGGCGGGGGTTGCTGCCCCTGATGGACTCTTGGGTTTTGATTGCTTTTACTCCTCTTATTTCATCATTCACAGCACATTCACAAAGTCCTGGTTTATTCAGAAGCGATAGGTGGGGGAGGATACCTTGCCCGAGACATAAGCTTACAAGGGCCTGGACCAGTATTGGATCCTCGTGTACCATGGTAAGAAACCTGTGGTGCTAATGGACTCCAGAAAACTGGGGAGATGTGTTTACCCTGCTTTCTCCGGCAAGCCACGGGAGCGTAGGTGCTAATACCATCCCAAAAGTCAGTTCATAGGACTCAGAAGGGTGGTTGCTAGAGAGGTCTAAGTTTTGGATGAGAAGATGCAATATCCGCATTCACTCATTGATTTAGGGTCGGATCATCCATGCAGTCCCCCTTGTGCTCGTCACCCCACGCAGTTTATCACAAAACTGGAAAAGAAATCCATCCACGGTGTGGTGGTGTGCCCGTGTGTGCAACTGGGCTGAGTGCTGTGTCTAATCGGGTGAGATTTAACTGGATTTTGTTGATAAAGGAATTTTTACCATCTCGTATAGTAAGGTGCAGAATTAGCATGTAATACGAGGTTCCGGGAGAGTTCCCAGATAAGTGGAGGGTCACAGGGAACCACTTAAATTCCACTTTCCTTAGGCAATTATCGTGTCCTTTTGACAGGACTCCTCAGAACACGCAGTTGCGCGCATTCTACGCCTTACTAATATAAGACAGTGAAAGATCCTAGAACCAAATAAATCCCTCTTACGTTGAATCATTCTAACCAGGGGTTCTATAGGGCTGAGAGATCCCCAGTGGAGTCGCCAGGCTGTGTGCGGGTAAAAATCGCACACGGCGGAGCGCACGGAATCTTGTGCTTGCCTCTGGATGGGTAAATTGGGAAATTTGGAGTCGCCACTGCTTGATGGGGTGCAGGCAGCCACCTGGGTGCCTATGTTTGTCTATTAAGGCTTGGTCTGTGGCTAGAGATTCTAAGCAATGTCTCATTTACGGTCCGGGGAAGTCCGTAGACACCCCAGTCCGCTCCGTCGAGTGACGGGTCCCATCCTGGTTTTGAGTCAATTTTGGTCTATCTCACCCAATTCCTATTCCAACATGCACATTTTATTGAGTCTTGTGGGACCACCAAAGTGGTGTGGGTCCCTTTACTTGATTTTATCTTTTTAGTTTAAAGTGATTTGAGTCTGATTGGGCGGGCCCCGTTGGAAGGCCCGCGGATTCTTTGGTGGGTTGAGTCCGGCCCACATGCCTCTGGTGGGCTTCAGTCTAATCCTGGGAGGCCCTTTGGGCTTTGGTTCAATGAATTGATTTTATTTAAGATTAAAGTTGAAAATTAAGTGATCTGCATGCAAAGGTGGGCCAGGATTGATGTGTGGGCCCATTAGGCAGGCTCACAGTGGTAGCCAAGTGATTTATTCGAATTTATCTTCTTTAAATTTCCAAAGTGGGCTAGACCTTAGGCTTGGGGCCCATTAGTCTAGACTTGGACTGAGTGGTCCATGGTTCAATAGGTCACGGCATTGGGCCCCGCCCAGTTGGGTTGATGGGCTTTAGTGGGCCCAATAGGCCCTGACCCATGGTCTCAGCCAAACCATGCTTAACCTCAGTCTGCATTCATCGCTTTCAGGCTTTGGTGGGCCTCATAGGGTTTGGCCCATTTGATTCATTTTAATTATCTTGTTAATTCTCACCAATGATCTTGGACTGGGTGGGCCCCGTTGGAAGGCCCACTAAAGGATCCAATTGGGCTTGGAAGCCCATGCACCATTTTGGGTTTCCGGTTGACCCGGAAACCATGTTGGTTCAATTGGTTCGGCTTAGGCATCACAACAACTCAGCAACATGCAAAAAACTGATTTTTATTAAAATTTGAAAGTAATCGAAATTCCATTTCGGTTGAATATAAAATACAGCATAACCGAAAATGAATTTCGGTTATATTGTGTTTTTTAGCTTAACTGAAATTGCATTTTGGTTAAGCCAAGAAACACTCAAACCCGACCTATGATTTCGGGCAAACTGCAGAAATGCATATTTTCACTTTTTTAACATAAAACCAGCCCCTGGGGTTGGTGAACATGTATAGGGTCTCTGTGGACCCCTGTGTGGGCCCACAGTGGTCCGAATAGAGCCTTAGGCTCTCTCTTTTGGATTTTCCAAAACCAGACAGTAAGGGAATGGGTGGGGGTTCCCATCCCTCCCTCAAATCAACATAAAGACCCACCAGGGATCTAGGTATCCCTGGTTTGGTTCCCCTTTACCCTACCAACCAAACATACGCAACTTCTAATGCATGAAGGCATGAGCAAATTCATGGAACCCTCTCCAAGTTAAAGACATGATCACAAGTGATAACAAGAAACTCAGCAACTAAAAAAAACATGATGGAATATGCATAGCTAGTGAGGGAAAAAGCCTTCATGTGGTTCTCATGTACATGATATTAAGGTGGGGAAGAATCACATGCACACACAAAGTAGTAACCATGCACCTACCGAGATACCAAAAGGTATACACCATATTTTGCACATGATTTATATGGTAACCCTAATAGTCAAGCTTAAACTTAGAAAACAATGACTAATGAAGGGAAGAGGGGGCTTACACAGGGGATACATGAGATGGCATGCACAAGAGGAACATGCTCCTCTTTTTTAAGAGAATAGAACAAAAATAAAGAAAACAAGCAAAACAGTGGCCTAATGGGGGCTACATGACCACCTTCAAGCTGCCAAAATACCTTCCAGTCCTTCTTTATACTACCAATATCTCACCTTTCTTACCATGTGGGAGTACCCATTCTTAAAGGAGCTTAAAAGAGACTAGTGGGGGAAGAAGACATGCAATATCTCATAACAAAACATCATATATGCAAACATGCTTCAAATCACTCTATATTCATATATGTTAAACAAAAATCAATAGGAAACCATACTTTGAAGTCAGAATCCTCTTTGAAGGTGTGTTTGAGCCCCCTTTAAGCACCAAGTTTTGCTGGAGAGCTTCCTTCTAGCACCAATGGACTCCGCCAAGTCTCCTCCCACCCTTAAAGTAAGTAAGTAAGAGAGTGGGGAGAGGTTTAAGGTGGTTCACAAGGGATTAAATGAGTAGGAGAGGCAATGGAGGGCTAGGGTAAGGGGTTTCGAGCAGGGAAGAAGGGGGAAGCAAGGGTGGAAAATTCGGGAACCAGCCAACCCCAAGCCAAATGGTTGGGGTCTCTACTTATAGACCAAAAAAGCTAACTGAATTTTGGTTACACTAATTTTTTAGTATTACCGAAATTCAATTTTGGTTATACTACTTTTATTTGTAACCGAAATTGAATTTCGGTTACTTTTGCACTCGATTAGCAATTAATTTCTGTCAGGTACAAAGTCAGAGAATTTGTCGGGTGATTTTTTATTTCACTTTATGAACCGAAATTGAATTTCGGTTGCACTGATTTTTTAGTATAACCGAAATTCAATTTCGGTTATACTACTTTTATTTGTAACTGAAATTGAATTTCGGTTACTTTTGCACTAGATTAGCAATTAATTTATGTCAGGTACGAAGTCAGAGAATCTGTCGGGTGATTTTTGATTTCACTTTATGAACCAAAATTGAATTTCGGTTATACAAAATTTGTGTATAACCGAAATTTAATTCTGGTTATTCTGTTAATATTTTTGATATTTACATATTGCCCCCCGGACTTGACCAATTTGACACTTGAGATAACTGCAGATTGCCCCTGCACAATTTTGGTTTAATCCCTGAGATATTTTGCTGATTTTAGATATTTACGGATTGCCCCTCGAGATATTTTCCTGCGTTTCTCGCCACGTGTGCAGTTCCTTTGCCACGTGTGCAGTTTTCGGCATTGCCGCCCGGAAACTTCAATTGCTCATATCTTCTTCATCCGGACTCCAATTTGGGCAAACTCAGTTGCGTTAGAATTGTATCGGAGTCCTCTATCCATTGGGATAGGATTAAGTAGCTGATTCAGGGTTTAGCAGAAAGTCAATTTTTGCTCCCCCTCAAGTTTGACCCGCCTGCAGATCCTTCATCTGGACTCCGATTCCAGCAAACTCAGTTGCATTGGAACCGTGTCGAGATTCTCTATCCATTGAGATAAAGCGAGGTGGCCAAATGTCACTTGATCAAAAAGTCAACTTTTGTCCCCTCAGGGTTTGAATTTTCTGCTAGGGTTTTGCAATTCCGGTACCTCCCAGGGTGCAAAAAATGAGGTGCTTACAGGTTGATTTTACACTTGCTTTGGGCATCAAGTTGGCAATAATGCATGTTTGTTTGGAGTAGATTATGTATATATGTGTGTTTCTGAATTACATGCCCTCCCATGTCCTCATTTTAGCATCTTTAAGCTACTGTTAGAGGTAATGTGTATGTGGTCTCCTTTCATTCCTAGTTCCCATGTTCATGTGACAAAGATGCCCATAGTCATTTGCATGAAGTTCGTCTTCTCACCTTGCATGCACACACACACTTAATGCATGTACAAGCACAAGTTCATGAGGAACATGCTAGGATACCTTTTTACGCTTGTTTACCCCCCCAACTTTGGTAAATAGGGGCACACACCTAGCCTCTTGAGTGCATGACGAATGTAGGGATTCCCACACTTCATTTTTAGTTTAAAGCATGCATTTTGGCTTTGGTTGGTAGATCTCTATTTGTCCTGTGTGTTTGTCGATATGTGAAGCTTCATGAGAAACCCAAAAGCTAGCCCATTGCAAAAATCCCGGAAAGGCCCTTTTCCAAGTTGATCTGACAACTCAGGTCGGATCAGCAGAATTTTGTTTGTAGCTGAAATTCCTAGTCAGCTACACTTGTTTCTGTGTGTAACCAACATCTTAGGTCGGCTACGAAGCCAAAATTTCAATTTTGATCTTTTTGGTTGTTTTATCATTTCTTGGCTCTCTTAACCAAACCAGATAAACCAATAGGGTTTCCGGGTCGCCTGGAAACCCAAAATGGGATTTGGACAACCCGGTCCAATTTGATGCACAGTGGACCTTCCAATGGGGCCCACCAAGCCTGACAGATTCCCTTGAATGTAAATAAGAGAAATAAGTTAATCGAGTGGGTTGCACCATTCGAGGCCCACTAAAAGCCCCAAATTGAAGCATGTAGGCTCAGACTAGGTGTGGTTTGGACGAGACCACGGGCTAGGGCCTATCGGGCCCGCCAAGCCCACTAACTGAGCAAGCAAGGGTTCAAACCCTAGCTGCGAGAAACTTGGGCTTTCAAGCCCAAATCTGGACCACAGGCTCCATGCCCGGTGTCCAGCCCAATTTTGAGAATTAAATCAAAGATAAGCTAAAATACTTGGCAAACCTTTGTGTGGCCCACCCAGAGGCCCACAAAACAATCTGGCCCACGTTGCATGAAAACCACTTAAGCTCTAAACTTAAACATCAAATGAAATCAATTCATTTTAACCAAAGCCTGAAGGGCCTCCCAGGCTTAGACGGAGGCCCACCAGGGAATATGTGGGCTTGACCAAGTCCACCAAGGAATCCGCGGGCCTTCCAACGGGGCCCGCCCAACCAGACTCATCTCATTTTAAGCTAAAAGATAAAATTAACTAAAAAGGGGACCCACACCACTCAGGTGGTCCCGACCAGACTCAACCAAATATTGCATATTGGCTTAGGAATCGGGTGAGATAGACCAAAACAAGTTGAATCAAACCAGGAAACCCATGGGACCCATCATTTGACGGGGCGGACTGGGGTGTCAATAGACTTCCCTGGATCGTAACCGAGACCCTACTTAGAATCTCAAATTGTAGACCAGCCTAATAGAAAAATCTAGGCACTCCCACCCGTGCAACCACGCACACAGCCTGGTGACTCCCCTGGGGACATCTCGACCCAATAGAACCCCTAGTTATAATGAGTCAACATAAGAGGGATTTAGTTGGTCTTAGGGATTCCGACTGTCTCATCTTAGTAAAGCGTAGAATACGTGCAAATACACTTTATGGGGAGTCTAGTCAAACGGACGAGATAATTGCCTAAGGTAAGTGGAGTTTAAGTGGAATCCCTGTGTCCCTTCCACTTACTCGGGGACTCTTCCAGAACATCGTATTGCGTGTCAATTCTGCATTTCACTATAACTAAGCAGCAAAGAACCCTTTACTAATCAAATAGACAAAACTCACCCGATTAGACACAGCACTCAGCCCAATTGCACACACAGGCACCCACCACACCGTGGATGGATTTACAGCTTTGATAAAACTACATGGGGTGACACGCATGAGGGAGACTGCGTGAATGATCTGACCCTGAATGGATGGATACGGATATTGCATCTTCTTTACCAAAACTTAGACCTATCTAGCAGCCACCCTTCTGATTCCTATAAACTGACTTTTGGGATGGTATTAGCCCTACGCTCCTGTGGCTTGCCGGGGAAAGCAGGGTAAACCCATCTCCCCAGGTTTCTTGATTCCTTAGCGCCACTGGTTTCTTGCCGTGGTACGCGAGGGTCTAGTACTTGGCTCAGACCCTTGTAGGTGGATGTCTCGGGCTGGGTATCCTTTCCCCACCTAATGCTTCTGAATAAACCGCATTTTATGATTGTGATATGATGTGAATGATGAATACAAGAGTAAAAGCAATCTAAAACCCAAGAGTCCATCAGGGGCAGCAACCCCCGCTTTTTGCATCCAATCGAGTAAACCCTAGATCATGGGCCACCTCAGCCCTAATTTGGGAAGCCAACAAAACTTTGATCAGGGGAACCTCCCCAGATCCATGCATTGAGTCCTGTGTGCCGTGGGCCTTGACCCATTGAGTCCACTGGAAGCACCCTGAGTTTGTATCAGTCCTTTTGAGTAGATGAAAGCCGACCAGAACAGAAAAAGTAGATGAAAGCAAGCCAGATCAGAGTAGGGGCAGTGAAACCCTAGATCTAGGACTTTTCAGCCTACCCCTTTTGAAATCAATTGTACCCTGTCCTAGGGTTCCCAACAACCTTGGGATCGAACACTTTTCCAGCTTTTTTAGCTTTAAGTGATTTCGCCCTTGCTGGCAAGTTGTAAGCATTTCTTCAATTAGACAGCAAAGAATCTTCAGAACAGATGAGAGAAAAGACTGATCAAGACTTAGGTGTGCTTCCTCACACAAGTATGTCTAGGGGTCAAGCCTTCACTGGCACCAACCCTCATAGGACTACACACACATTTCAATTTTGTTTGTGTGTTTTTGCTTGACACTATGTCAGAGGATGGTAAGCCCCACAACACTCGCCCTTACCTTCCTGCGCATGCATGAGCCGTTTGCACATCGAGGTGCACCCATTTCAAAATAAAAAAAAAACCACACCAACAGTTTTTTCAAAAACTGCTTTGAAAAATTACACAAAGAGAATTTTCAAAATCAAATCGCCTCTGGGTGTACATCAAGCCACCTTCCGAGGTGCACATTGTTTTTCAAAAAGCACATATTAAGGTGGCCCCCGGGCCTACATCAAAATCATCTTTCAAAATGTATATTTGCAAAAATCTCCCATGATTCACGATAAACCATTTTCCATCGTTATATCGAGCTATCATCCAGGAGAAACATCGAATTGCCCTTTCATGGGTACATTCTTTTCAACTGAAGGAATGACATCCATGACATGACATGTGGAACCAATCCCAATGGTCCCCCAATTTTGTTTCTTCACAACACTGATTTCAAAATTTGCCCGTCACGGCATGATTTCTGATTTTGCCATCAAGTGGGAAAACCCTAGAAAAGACTTCCAAAAAGTGTGTTAAAACCGATCTTTCAGAATCCTTGTGCCATCCACGGCACACTCACAAAATTTCCAAAGAATCATTGTGCCATGCACGGCATAGTCCTAAGATTTTCAAAACCACTGTGCCAGTCACAACACAAATCATAAAGTTTTCAAATTCCTTTGCCATTCACGACACAAAACAAAAGAGAAAGAGAGATTTCAAAATTTGGAGTGCCATTCACGGCACAGTAAAGCCTTCAAGCACATGGTGCCATCCACGGCACCTCACCAAATTCCCAAAAAATCCATGTGCCATTCACGGCATAGAACCAATAAAAGATTTTCAAAATTCACTTTGCCATCCATGACACCAAAACCAAGATTTCAAAAAGGGTAAATTACACTTACCTCCCTTGAGGTATGTTATAATTACACTTACCTCCCTTGAGGTTTCTGAAATAACACTTTCCCCCCTTGAGATTTGTGTATGGGTCAAAATAACACTCTTTCATTGAAGTTTCCGTTAAAATAGTAGTGATAGTTAGTAAAATAATTTGAACTGAACAAGATTACCCCCATTTAAGTTAAATGATAGTTATGCCTTAGGCTATTAAAATTTTTGTTCTCATCTTTATGAAGGGGTAATCTTGTCCAGTTTAAATTATTTTACTAACTATCACTACTGTTTTGACGAAAACTTCAATGAAAGAGTGTTATTTTGACCCATACACAAATCTCAAGGGGGAAAGTGTTATTTCAGAAACCTCAAGGGAGGTAAGTATAATTATAGCATACCTCAAGGGAGGTAAGTGTAATTTACCCTTTCAAAAATACTGTGTCATTCACGACACCATAAAAATTTTCAAATGCATTTTGCTATACACAACATCCCTTTTTAGTTACCCTTCCCATACACCGGATAGCACAGCTCACAAACCACCCTTAGGCTACCCTTCTTGTGTTTGGGATAGCACAGCTTCAGCTACCCTTGTCAATCCCGGCATAGCACAACTTTCAAGAAGGCCCTAATCATGGCATTCACCCTTGCCAACCCCCGGTGTGCGTGCATTAGAAACGCCGCACCGTGGGGCGCATGGATTTGCATGCCTCCAGATGGTAAAACCGGGAGAGTTGGAGTCACCACTGCCTGATGGGGTGCAAACAGACACCTAGATGCCTAAGTTCGTCTAATAGGCTGGTCCGCGGCTTGAGATTCTAAGTAGGGTCTCGGTTGCAGTCCGGGAAGTCCGTAGACACCCCGGTCCACCCCGTCGGATGACGAGTCCTATAGGTTGTAAGACCCTGAATTTTCCTAAATATAAAAGTAAATTAATAATTAATATTATTGAGGGTTTTAATTGATAAAAATATTTTATTAATGTAGGTGATATCGTAATTAGTGGAGATCTCGAGTTAGGTGCAGATCCGACCGTTTGATCGAGAGATATCAAGGTATGATTTATATTTTATTTCTGAGGAGATATGATTGGGTGTGTGTGTGGAGTCTAATGCATATGAGATGCGTGGAATTGAGGATATATATATAAGTTAGAATACCTAATAGCATACGAATACCTAAACCGTGTTTTGCTTGTATTCATTCAGCCGCAAGAGAGAACGAGAGAGAGAGATCGTGAGCGACCAATGACCAAGGAAGAAGAAGAGAAGAAGGAGGAAGGGAGGACGTTGGTCTTGTGCTCTTCATCGTCTAGAGAGTGTGTTGCATCTGTGAACACTGTTGGTTAGAGGGAGAAGAGGAGGAACAATCGAACAGAGGTAGGCAGCACTGTTTTATCGAGCGTTTTGTATTCTTGATTGGTTTAATCTCTATTGAATGTTTTTGTGTTGTATATTTATGTATTTAGCTTGATAACAATCTTATAAGTATGTTAGTATCGATTAGAGCATGAAAAATCAAGTTTTTAAACACTGTGTGTTCGTTTTTGGGAGACCGCTGAGCTTACTGTGCTCAGCGATCCTCGGCGCTCCCAGGCGCTCGTTGAAATATGTTGACCGCCCAAGATCGCTTACTGACTTATTTGTAAAACCCTGAATTTTCACCTAATAAATAAATAAATAATAAATAAAAGGAAATATGAGTTAAGTCCTAGTTAAACTAAAAAGTGAAGATTTAGAGGATAAGTAATTCAAATAAGTCATAAGTTGTAAATAAAGAAAGAATTTTAATGAAATTAGCCTAAAAGAGTAAAAAGGGTATTTTGGTAATTTTCAGAAAAGGGTAATTAATAAATAGATCATTAAATAATAACTAGAATTAGAAAATAGAAGAAAATAATTTATTTTGATAAGTTAGAAATTAAAAGGAATTAATAAAAGCCTAAAAGTGGGAAAAGGGTAATTAGGAGATTTCAAGTCTTAATTTGGAGAAAATAAGGTTTTAGGTGATATTAAGGTTTAATTAAATATTATGTATGAAAATAGGTTGTAAGTAGGAGTTTAGATGATAAGAGATTTAATTAATAATGTTTAAGTAGAAAAATAAAAGGTGGAGAAAAAGTAAGAATTAAATTAGAAGGGTTAGACTTTAACTAGATCATGGTTGGGTTAGCCCAAATTAAAGTAGCCTATTAGGGTTGGTTTAGGACTTCTAAAACCTAATATAAATAGGAGATTAAGGTTAGACAAGAGAGAATTTTCATGGGTTTACCATTGAGAGAAAAGATGGAGAGAAAGGAAGAAGGCTACTAATGGAGATGTCTGTCCAGCCATCATCAAAACATAATCGGAGAAAATCTGTACGGTGGATCACTTTCAAATTTGGGGTTTTGTTTATGACTGATGGAACTACAATGTGTACGGTGGAGATGTGAATCAGAGAACTCTAACTTGGTGCGTTTGGGAGCAAAAGTAAGGTCCAGAATTAGAAGCTTCAATGGAAGAAAGATTTTAGCGTATAAGGCAAGTAGTAACCTTGGAAAACGTGAGGAACTGCATGATTTTGTTTTCTATGATTTTATATGGTTTGAATGGATTAGTCGGAACTGTATTTACATGGAATCAAAGTGCTTATAGTTTAATGATTGGTGTTCTTGATGGATTTGTCAAATTAAAGAAGAAAACTTAGTTTGATTATGCAAATAAATGTAGGAGGGTATTTAATTAATAAGAATTACTCTATAAGGCTTTAGGAATGTTTTAGAATGTTAGTAGATTAATTTAGACCAAAGAAACATATAGCAAAAGCATAAAAATCCGAACTTTGTAAATATGGAAAAATCTGTTAAAAATTACACGAGCGCCTAGGATTGCCTAGCCCTGTAGAGGTAGGCGCTTTATGTAAAATTTACAGATTTTGGGGATTTTGTAATGTGAATAAATATCCAATAATTTTTCTGATTAGTTAAGCATGTTAGCATCTTTATAAGGACCTAATTAAGATATAAAAATTATAAAATTAAATTGGAAAGATTAATCAATAAATTGAAGGTTATAATGAAAGGGTGTGCATAAAAGGGTCTAAATGGTATGGGATATTGATAGGAATAATTCTACTGGAATTCCTAGGGTAAAAACATATCCTAAACTTTATTTTAGGTCTGTAAGACATGCTGGCGAAATAAAATACAGTAAACCTAAATAGAAATTATCTTAGGTGTTAAGATAGGAAATTGGATTTTAATAAAGGAATTAATAAAGAAAACTCTAAGTAAGATTTGATTTACGTTATTTGAGTTTTCAATATGAATGTTGGTTTCTGGAATTGCATAAACTCTGATTTCTATCAAATTTATGATTCATGAGCTTTATTTTGAATATAATTAAGAAATTGCATATGTAATTCTGAAAAAGGCTTTATTTGGATTATTAAGGATTTAATCATGGTTTTCCCATGGAATGGAATACTTTGGTATGGTTTGGTATGTGGTATGATGTTGTTCACTTTACTTTTACGGTTGAATGATACGGCTTCTGTGGTTGAGTTGATACTAGCTTTTACGGCAAAGATGGGTAATCCTCTGTGTAGAGATGTGTAATCCTTTACGGGTAAAAGTGTGTATGCCTCCTACAGTAGCGTGTCCTCTCGTATGTGGTTTTATCGTGGTTTGTGTCAGTGGGCTTAGTTGTATATGGATCCATAGTTTTCGCTGGTTAGCTAAGTGGTATTTAGTTTGGGTTGAGTTACTCCTATATGCGAGCGCGCTTCCCTTGCAAGTTAGTTTGCTCTGGGAAGGTCCTATGTTCGGAGGGACACCCCGGTGTGCCGCTGGTGATTTCCTGTACATGTGGATAAGCGACCATCTCCATGTATTGATTTTGGTGCTGCATGCTGGTGGTACATGCCAACTCTGTTGAGTTCGTGCGCAATAAGTCAGTGACTACGGCTCTTGTCTATAGCTGCGCTACATGGGGCTTGAGTATCATTAGTAGCACTGCCCCTATGCCGCACTGTGGTATATCAGTTAGTTGAGTGTCATATCAAATAATTATCATCTTTGTGAGTCCTGCAATGGCACGTGTTTTATCACTTTTTGTTGGTTTTACCCCGATAACATCTTTTTGCTGGTATATACGAAAGAATACATGTTTTATCGCTTTATTTGAAATTGCCATCGATAACTTGAATTCATCGCTTAATCGTGGATTAATCGCATACCTCATGACTATTTGCTTACATTGAACTGTTTCTTATTGCATGCACCTGCTACTTGCTGAGATGTAAATCTCACTCCGTTTTCCCTTATTTTTCAGGTTGCTTGGAGAGATCGCGAAGATGGGGTTTAAATTTGATGGGTAGAATTGTAATTGGTATTAATGTCACATGTTGATTAGATAAACTTTATTGGAAACTGAATTGATATTATTGAATAAAGAATTGTTTTATTGGCCACCATAACTCTGATGTAATTAATTAGTAAAGTTTTTAAAATTATTGTGAATCTTGGTTCGTATCTGACGCCAGCTTTGTGTTAACACCTCGAGTTTGGTTGTTGAACCGGACTTGGGTTGTTACAGTAGCGAACCGGGTTCGGGTTGGGTGCCGGTTTGCACTGACCTGAGTTCGGGGCATTACATTATCATCGGCGCTCTGTTTTGAACTACCACCTACCCTAGACCGCCTGAGCGATCCTAGGTGATCCTAAGCGCTCTATGCAGAAAATGCAATTTTTCGTAAATTTAACCCCTGATTCAATTTTGAACTATTTTTAACAAATTTTAATCCTCAAATAAGATGTTTTAAGACCAAAATAAATTATCAATTACTTGTTTTACAAAAGAATAAAAATAGGGAGGTATTTAGGGTAATTAGTTGCCAAGCTTTGTAAATAACAAGAAACCTAAGTTTTGGGAGAACTAAACTTTTAAATTGGAGTTAATTAATTAAGAGACATGTAAATTTATATTGTTAACCAGAATATGATATACAGGATTTCCAGATCAAATTTTGAACCCAGTTAACCCGATTATGAAAGAAATTACAGATTTAACCATTATATGCCGCTAGGCACTATTACATACAGAAATATTAGTCCATAGGGATTGTTGGGGTCTAGTGGGCATAGCTGGTTATGGATCCATAGTTTTGGCTAGATAGCTAAGGGATATTTCATTTGGGTTGAGTTACTCCCTGTTGCGAACGCGCTTTCTTTGCAAGTTGGTTTGCTCTGGAGGGTCCTATGTCTGGGGGGAGACCCTGGTGCTCCGATAGTGATTCCCTGTACATGTGGATAAGCGACCATCTCCATGTATTGATTTCAGTGCTGTATGCTGGTGGTTCATGCCAACTCGGTTGAGTCATGTGCAATAAGTCAATGACTACGGCTCTTATCTAAGGTGATGTTCACGAGTTTGAGTATCATTAGTAGCGTCGCTCATAAGCCGTATGGTGGTATAGCATATGGTTGAGAGTCATCTCAAACGCGTATCTTTCTTTGTGAGTCCTACAATGATGCTGAGATCACAAACACTTACTTCGATATTGTTCCATGCTGGACGCATGTATTGGATGCTATGGTTGGATGTGACTGCTTAGTATATCCCGGTTTTTATATTGGATTCTATTATTGATTTCTGAATCATGATCTTGATATACTTTATACTATTCACTAATACTTAAACTGTTTTACATGCTGATTTGTATTCCATGATTGATATGAATGTTTATACGAGCTTGTTTACTAGAGACTGCTTATTTGTGCATGAACATCTATTTTAATATTTATGAACTGTTTATAGCATGCATGTGTTGTCTACTGAGATATTCGTATCTCACCCTACTTCTTTACGTTATTTTTCAGCTGATAAGCGAGAGGAGGATCATAGTGGTGATTTCCAGGGTGATCTTGTTGACTATTCGCCGGAGGATTATTATTATCCCAACTTGATCTGAGGTTGAGGAGAGAGGATTATTTTTAGTACTTTGACAGTTTGATTTTATTATTTAATTGGTTTTGATGTACTAGAGAGATTGAGAGCTTAGTAACCCTTTGATATTTACCAGACTTGATTACTTGGATTAGATGGTTTATCTATTACTTTTATGAGGATGTTAGACTACACTTCCGCACAATGATGTTTCCACACTTTGATAGTTTATTAATAAATTATTTATTTAATTCTTCAGTCTGGTTAATTATTGATGAATATTTGATATGGGCCAGTAGCATCTCAAATTCGGTTGTTGAGCTAGATTCGGGTTGTTACAGTAGTAAACCGGATTCGGGTCAGGTGCCGGTTTGCATTGACCCGAGTTTGGGGCGTTACAGAGGTGGTATTAGAGCAATGGTCCTAACCTTAGATAGCCAGCCTTAGGGGGATGGGATTGTGAGTACGCTAGCTAGAACCCCTAGAAGTATTGGATTCTAACAAATGGAATTTGTATTTTGCAGATGGCTGGTATAGGGAGACGCGCACGAGCTAATACTACTGATGAGACAGTTGAGGCTAGGGAGCAGCAGCAGGATGCTCTATTACCACCACCTGCACCTGGAGGAGATGTGTGGGCTTCTGTTGGTACTTTGGCAGAACTTCTTGCCAAGGAATAGGAGGAAAGGATGAGTCAGAACTTGAATGGGAATGGCGGTAATGGACACCGGAATGTTCCTAGATAGGAGGAAGAGATTCAGACAACTCGAGACTTAGAGCAGTTTAGGAAGTTGGATCTGCCTATTTTCAGTGGACGACCAGATCCGATGGAGGCAGAGAGGTGGCTGATGCGAGTTGAGTGGATTTTCAAGGCCATGGGATGCCCAGTGGATAGGAGAGTGAGACTAGCAGCATTCTTGTTTGAGGGTGAGGCAGTTCACTGGTGGACAGCTAGGATGAGGCAGGACCCTCAAGCTACTTTTATGACATGGGATGGATTCCGTGAGGTGTTTTACGAGAAGTATTTTTTTTGAGGAGGTTCGACTTAAGAAAGAACGGGAATTCATGGACATCACCAAGGGGAGCCAGACAGTGGCACAGTATGAGGCTAGATTTGCAGCTTTGTCTCATTTTGCACCCCATATGACTCAGGATGAGAGGAGATTGACGTCGCACTTTGAGCGGGGTCTGAAGTCTAAGATTCGGAGTATGCTGATGGAATTCATATGCACCGAGCTCAAGGATATTGTACGTCAAGCCACCAGGGCTGAGAGTGACCTTGAGACCAAAGTTAGCCAGAGCAGGGCTAGACAGCAGATGAGGCCAGTTGAGCAGCGAGATTTCTTTAGTGGTGGCAAGAGGCCTAGAGATTAGACTAAAGGAGGGTCTTCTGGAGGTCAGTATAGGCCAGCTCAGAAGGGATGTGTCAGATGTGGCAGGAATCATGTACTGGGTCCATGTGTTGTAGCTTCATGTACTTGCTACAAGTGTGGTCGGACATGCCACATGATGAAGGACTGTAGGTTTCCTTCGAGCTATCAGCCGTTGGCAGTGATACGGCCGGATGGACTATTGCCAACACCAGCACCCGCCGCACCACAGAGGCCGTAGTTTCAGCAGCAGCTCAGAGAGCACCCGTGGGGACAGAGACCCTAGGGCCGAGGAGCAACTCAGAAAGGAGGACAGTGGCAGGAAATACCTGCTCAGCAGCCCCAGCAAGCTAGGGCATTTGTTGTAGAGGCATATGAGGAGGAGCGTGAGCCTGAGCATGTAGAGGAGATCGAGGCTGACCATGAGGCACTCGAGCTGATCGGAGGTATTCTTTTCATCTGTGGTAGATCAGCATATGTTTTATTTGATTCTGGTGCTTCGCATTCCTTTATATTGCCTGTTTGTGCATGACAGATTGGATTGTCACCTATTGACTTGGATGTTGTATTGACTGTGCACACACCATTGGGAGAGTCCACTAGAGTTGAGTCTGTGTATAGAGATTGTATGATTAGATTGGGGAGATTGGAGTTGCCTGGTGATTTGATTGCCTTGGAGATTGGAGGGTTTGATGTGATACTGGAGATTGATTGGTTATTCATACATTACGTCACCCTAGATTGTTATGCTGGGACTATTACAGTCCGAGGGCCAAATCAGACCACCCATTGTTTCAGATGTGAGGGGTTGAAGTCGTGTATTGGTCTGGTAGCATCTGTAGTGGTAGAGGAGTTTGGGAGTGACACTCCTGTCATCTCTGATGTACTTGTAGTTCAGGAATTTGCTGATGTATTTCCAGAGGAGTTACCTGGACTACCACCTGCTCGAGATATTGAGTTCAGGATTCAGTTGATGCCTGGTACAGCTCCAGTTTTGAAGCCACCCTATAGGCTTGCGAAACTTGAGCAGGAGGAGTTGAAGAAGCAAATAGATGAGCTTCTAGAGAAGGGTTTTATTAGGACGAGTGTGTCGCCATGGGGCGCACCAGTTCTGTTTGTGCAGAAGAAGGATGGTAGTATGCGAATGTGTATTGATTATAGGCAATTGAATCAAGTGACAGTGAAGAACAAGTATTCGTTGCCTAGGATTGACGACTCGTTTGACCAATTAGGAGGTGCATCTTGGTTTTCCAAGATTGATTTAAGGTCGGGCTACAATCAGTTGAGAGTAATAGAGGAGGATGTAGAGAAGACAGCTTTCCGTACACGTTATGGACATTATGAGTTCCTGGTTATGCCTTTTGGGCTGACCAATGCCCTAGCTATTTTCATGGACCTCATGAACAAGATTTGTTATGAATACTTAGACAGCTTTATAGTGGTGTTTATTGATGACATCTTGGTATATTCTAAGACCAGAGAAGCACATGTTGGGCATTTGAAGTCAGTATTGCATACTTTGATAGACCACAGGTTGTATGGAAAATTTAGCAAGTGTCAGTTCTGCCTGAGGTAGATTTCATTCTTAGGTCATATTATCTCAGGTGAGGGTATATTTGTGGACCCTGAGAAGGTTAAGGCAGTGGCAGATTGGACTAGACTCACTACAGTGATAGAGGTCAGGAGTTTCCTTGGCATGGCAGGGTACTACAGGAGATTCATCGAGGGATTTTCTCGTATAGCCGCACCCCTGTCTAACTTAACCAAGAAGACAGTAAAATTCCAGTGGGATGAGAAGTGTGAGCAGAGCTTCTAGGAGTTGAAGCAGAGGTTAACTACTGCCCCAATGTTGATTGTGCCATCCATTGATGAAGCATTTGCAGTATATTGTGATGCTTCTAGGATTGGTTTGGGATGTGTTTTGATGCAGCAAGGCAGAGTTGTAGCTTATGCCTCGAGATTGTTGAGACCACATGAGAAGAACTACCCTTCTCATGATTTGGAGTTGGTAGCCATAGTATTTGCACTGAAGCTATGGTGGCATTACCTTTATGGAGTGGAGTTCGTGCTTTTCTCTGATCATAAGAGCTTGAGATACTTGTTTTCTCGAAGAGACTTGAACATGAGGTAGCGTAGGTGGATGGATCTGCTTAAGGACTTTAAGTTTACTTTGCAATACCACCCTGGTAAAGCAAACGTAGTGGTAGATGCCTTGAGTAGAAAGAGTGCAGTTGATGATCAGGTAGCTACTTTAGCAGCCATTATGATGAGTCAGTGTAGGTTGGTGGATTCAATCAGAGATTAGCAGGGAGAGTTCAACTTACCACAGGACGAAGTGATTAGAGTTGCTCGTGTTCAGATAGAGCTAGATTTGGTACAGTTGATTCGGGAGAGATAGTTGACTGACCCACAGTTGAATTAGACGAGAGAGTTGATTAGTAGAGGATCTAAGGTTGTCGTAGATTTTTCAGATAGAGATGGGCTATTGAGGTTTAGAGGTCGTATTTGTGTTCCGGCTGATGAGGAGATTAAGGAGAAGATATTGACCGAGGGACACAGATCGAAATATGTAGTGCACCCAGCAAGTACAAAGATGTATAAGAACCTGAAGGAGATCTATTGGTGGTCAAGAATGAAGAAGGAGATTACAGAGTATGTGGCTAAGTGTTTGACATGTCAGCAAGTGAAGGCTGAACATCGTAAGCCACCTGGGCTACTTTAGTCACTTCCTATTTTTGCCTGCATCGAAAACGCCGCACGGGAAAGTTCGAAGTCGCCACTGCCTGATGGGGTGCAGGCAGACACCTGGGTGCCTAATCTTGTCTATTATGGCTTTGGTTTGCGGCTTGAGATTCTAAGTAGGGTCTCGGTTGTAGTTTGGGGAAGTCCGTAGACACCCCAGACCACCCCGTCGGATGACAGGTCCCGTGGGTTCCCTTGTTTGAGTCAATTTCGGTTTCTCACCCGATTCCTAATCCGGCATGCCATTTGGTTAAGTTTAGCAGGACCACCTGAGTGGTGTGGATCCCTTTAATTGCTTTTATCTTGCTTAATTAGATGATCTGAATCTAGTTGGGTGGGCCCCGTTGGAAGGCCCACGGTGTCCTTGGTGGGCTTGGTTAAGCCCGTGTACTCTTGGTGGGCCTCGGTCTAGCCCTAAGAGGCCCTTTAGGCTTAGGTTTAAATGAATTGATTTTAGTTATTTGTTTAAGTTGGGGTTTAAGTGATTTTCATACAACAGGAGGGTCTGGATTGGGTTGTGGGCCCCTGCGTGGGCCACGCATGATTGCCAAAATAATTTATTTGAATTTATCTTCTTTAAGTTCTCAAAAGTGGGCTAGACCATGGGCTTGGGGCCCACTAGTCCAGACTTGGACCGGGTGGTCCATGGTTCAGTGGGTCAGGGTATTGTATCCTGCCCAATTAGGTTTATGGGCTTAGTGGGCCCGATAGGCCCGCGCCCGAGGTCACGGCCAAACCATGCTTACACTAGCCATCATGCTTCATTTTTGGGCTTTAGTGGGCCTCCTAGGGTCTAGCCCATTTAGTTCATCTTAATTATCTTCTTTTATTCTTGAAAGTGATCTTGGGCTAGGTGGGCCCCGTTGGAAGGCCCACCAATGGATCCAATGGAGCTTGAAAGCCCATGTACCATTTTGGGTTTCCAGTTGGCCCGGAAACCCTACTGGTTCAACCGGTTCAGTTCACATGGCCTGGCAAATCAACAACATGCAAGAAAATTGATTTTTTGGAAAACACTTAAGGTAACCGAAATTTTATCTTGGTTAAGCATGAATACTAGCATAACCGAAATTGGATTTCGGTTAAGCCACTAGAAGCCCTTGACCGACTTGAGATCTCGGGTAAGCAGTAGAAGTGCCTTTTCTCACTTTTTTGGCACAAAACCAATCCAAGGGGTTTGTGAGCATGTATGGTATCTCTGTGGGCCCCTGTGTGGGCCCACAGTGGTTCGAATGGAGCTGTTAGGCTCACTTTTTGGGGTTCTTTCAAGGCCAAACAGCAAGGAATAAGTGGGGGTTCCTTTCCCTCCTTCCAGTTAACACAAAGGCCAACGAGGGATCTAGGCATCCCTGGTTTGATTTCCTTTGCTCCCAGACAACATCGCATGCTTGCATGTGTACAAGAATCAAATAGGATGGCTACCTAGGCCTGATTTAAATCAAAACAGAAACGAATCAACATGGCACATGTTTAAGCCCTATTGAGATTTGGGAGACACTTTCTCTACTCCAATGGCAAAAAAGTCAGCTTCCTAAACATACTTTGGGCACAGGGAGATACATGCTAGCACATAGGGATATACATGTAACGGGGTTGGCTTCTCATGATCATAAACAGTGATTAAGAAGGTGATAAAGACCTCACTGAAAAGGCATGGAAATAGTCGAAAAAGAATGCAACCATACAAGCCTAAGATCATGGCATGCATGCTTTAAGTCCTAATGGCTACCAAGAAACTCTGTGCATGCATATGGTATCAACTAGACATAAATTCCATGCATTTAATCATGTCAAGTTCATTTCCCGAAACCTAACGAAATAGTATTTGAAGAAGGGGATGGGAGGGGGGCTTATGTCCAAGTTACATTTGGATTTAGGCAAGAGGAACATGCTCCTCTTTTGATGACAAGAAACACTTTCCTGATACTGGATAAATAGGAGTTGAATGGTGGTTACATGACCACATTAAACCAACAAGACTACCATCCCACACTCTCTTTTAACGACCCAAAAACACATCCCCTTACCGTGGGATCTCCACTTTGTGAAGGAAAAGCTTGGG